>OZ005651.1:323987132-324535132 GCA_963930645.1 Salticus scenicus | reverse complement strand
CTATCATTTGCTGCATATCCGAAATTTGCACGTAAGTAATTTGTTTATGTCTGTTAAACTGTTAATTTTTCTGTCTTTGGCAGAACATTTTTGACTTACGTTCTTCCGACAAAAGTTAATAATAAAAATAATAAAAAGAAAGAAAATAAATCTGATTCTCCCCCCCCCCCCCCCGCTTTCTACAGAATATATACGATTAAAGGTCATATTGGCGTGGATATATTCGTCTCCATTTACAGCAGAAATACTGACATTCATGTTAAAAAGCTTTTATCAAAATCACGATCCTATACGTAGAAATAAAACACCATATTCCTTCTGCCTAAGTAAATGAAAGTAAAATTCATTATGATTTATTCATTATGATTCAAATTTAAAATGTTCTTCATCATTTGGATTGTCACATTGATATTTAGAAAAGCTTTTAATCTAACCAATCATCATCTTAAGATCTTGACGTACCTGTTTACGTATTAAATTTTTCCATTTGAAATACCAGGCTATTTACATGCATGTCTCCTCAAAATAATTAAACATATTGCCTCAGGATAAAATATTTCAATAATAACACAAGTTAAAATGGCACAGATTTTTAATTAACAACAGGCATGTATTATACAAAGTTTAGTTTTAAAACATTATATAAACGCTTCGTACAAACATTATACAAATATAACAGTATAATGACAATTATCAAGCTGCTAAAAGTTAATTACTGTCAAACTCGAACAGTTTATTCTGTCTCGTGTTATATTCCAGTAGAAAATGTGGTCTTCCTGTGATATAATTAACTTTTGTACCATTTAATGTTTAGCAGCTTGATAGCTGTCACCATATTGCTTAAGAGCTTTGCATAAGATGGCAATGTTAATATTTTTAAAGTTTTAAAAAGTACGTTTTTAATTAAACATTGCAGTTTTAACTTGTGTTTTGATTGAAATATATGCATATAATATTTATTTAATATGAACCTTACTTCTGTAACTTTTCATTCATATAAATAAACATATTTCCATATTTCATCGTCTAATAATATGTGCAGTTAAATATTTAACGAGTAATTAAAAATAAACGCATAAAAATTTTTAATTCCCAAGATACTTAATTTTCTATTACGTATATGTATAAATTGACTTAGTAATAAACATATATAACGTATATTTCAAGATTAAATTGCTCAAATAGATTTAAATAAATAAATAAAAATATTGATACTACCTGATACATGGCTTTTTTTAACACTTTCCAACAAGGTTTAAAAGTGTTTATGACTTGGGTTTGTCTGTCTGTCTGTCTGTCCGCGCCCTAACTCCCATAAATATTTATGGAATTTCTTGAAACTGATATATGTTATTCAAGTTTACTATCGGATGTTCCCTATTGAAAATGGAGTTTATACCTCTACTGGTTTGTGTACAGGGACCCCCGAAAATATTTCAAAGCATTGTGTTCTATAAAAGGCATTTCTATAAACCATAGTTTCATACCCTCACTGTACAAAAATCTTAATGAAATTGAAATATGTTATATAAGTTCACTATCGGATATTCCCTGTTGAAAATGGAGTTTATACCTCTACTAGTTTGTGTACAGGGACCCCCTAAAGTATTTCAAAGCATTGTGTTCTATGAGAGGCATTTCTATAAACCATATTTCCATACCCTTACTGTACACAAATCTTAATAAAATTGAAATATGTTATTCAAGTTCACTATCGGATGTTTCCTGTATAAAATGGATTAAATACCACCACTAATTTGTGTACAGAGACACACAAACGTATTTCAAAGAATTCCGTTCTATGACAGTCATTTCTATAAACCATATTTCCATACTCTTACTGTACACAAATCTTAATGAAATTGAAATGTGTTATTCAAGTTCATTATCGAATGTTTCCTGTATAAAATGGAGCAAATACCACCACTCATTTGTGTACAGGGACACACAAAAGTATTCCAAAGCATTGCGTTTTAAGGAGATATTTCTATAAACTAAATTTTAATAACTTTACTTTGCACAAAGATGTATGAAATTGAAATGTGTTATTTAGAAGCACAAAAGAAAATGCTCTGCACAGAATATAGCATGATTAGCATTAGATTTACAGGGTGACACAAAAATATTCAGTTATATAAAGAGATATTAATAAATATTTGCTAAAAGCGTACTTTCGCTTACATCAAGCGTTTTTAACACTAACTAACATTTTTAACACTTCGCAACAAGGTTGAAAAGTGTTAAGGACTTCGGTTTGTCTGTCTGTCTGTCCGTCTGTCTGTCTCTCCGCGCTCTAATTCCCATAAATATTTGTGGAATTTCTTGAAACTGATATAATTTATTCAAGTTCACTATCGGATGTTCTCTTTTAAAAATGGAGTTTATACCTTTACTGGTTTGTATACAGGGACACCCGAAAGTAGTTCAAAGC
Source organism: Salticus scenicus (assembly GCA_963930645.1). Classification (NCBI taxonomy): domain Eukaryota; kingdom Metazoa; phylum Arthropoda; class Arachnida; order Araneae; family Salticidae; genus Salticus; species Salticus scenicus. The sequence continues at coordinate 324,532,701 of OZ005651.1, read as the reverse complement.
ATTGTGTTGTATGAGAGGTATTTCTATAAATCGTATTTTCATACTGTTACTGTACACATGTCTTAATGAAACTGAAATATGTTATTCCAGTCCACCATCGGATGTTCCCTGTTTAAAATGGAGTTTATACCTCTACTGGTTTGTGTACAGGGGCACCCGAAAGTATTTCAAAGCATTGTGTTCTATGAGAGGTATTTCTATAAATCCTATTTTCATACCTTTACTGTACACGTATCTTAATGAAATTGAAATATGTTATTCAAGTTCACTATTCGATTTTTCCTGCATAAAATGGATTAAATACCAACTCTGTTTTATATACAAGGACACTCAAAATTATTTTAAAGCATTGCGTTCTATGAGAGATATTTCTATAAATCAAATTTTAATAACTTTATTTTCCACGAAGTTTTAGGAAATTGAAATATGTTATTTATATGCACAAAAGAATGCTTTGCATAGAATATAGCATAATTAGCATTAGATTTGCAGGGTGACACAAAAATATTCTGTTATATTAAGAGCTATTATTAAAAATTTGTTAGAATTCTACTTTCGTTTACATTAAGCGTTTTTAACACTACCTAACATTTTTTAAAGTGTGAATATGATATCAATTTGGGTATCTGTCCGTCTGCCCGCGCTCTAAGTCCCGTAAATATTTATGGAATTTTTTGAAACTGATATATGTTATTCAAGTTCACTATCGGATGTTTCCTATTGAAAATGAAGTTTATACCTCTACTGGTTTACAGGGACACCCGAAAGTATTTCAAAGAATTGTCTTCTATGAGAGGTATTTCTAGAAACCATATTTTTATACCTTTACTGTACAATATCTTCATGAAATTGAAATATGTTATTCAAGTTCACTATTGGATGTTTCCTATACAAAAAAGATTACATACCAACTCTGTTTTACATACAGGGACACTCAAAAGTACTCCAAAGCATTGCGTTCTTTGTGAGATATTTCTATAAATCAAATTTTAATAACTTTACTTTCCACGAAGTTTTAGGAAATTGAAATATGTTATTTATATGCACAAAAGAATGCTTTGCATAGAATATAGCATGATTACCATTAGATTTACAGGGTGACAAAAAAATATTCAGTTATATTAAGAGCTATTAATAAAAAATTGCTAGAATTGTACTTTCGTTTACATTAAGCGATGACACTTTCTATCATATTTTTATTGTGAATATAATTTCAATTTGTGTATCTGTCTGACTGTTCTTCTGTCCGCCTGTCTGTCTGTTTTTCTGCGCTCTAATTCCCGTAAGTACTTATGGAATTTCTTTAAACCGATATATTTTATTGAAGTTCACTATCGGATGTTCCCTATTGAAAATGGACTCTTCTGGTTTGTGTACAGGGACACCCAAAATTATTCGAAAGCATTGTGTTCTATGAGAGGAGTTTCTATAAATCATATTTTAATACGTTTAATGTATAGAAACTTTAATGAAATTTTAATATGTTATTCAATTCATTATCGGATGTTTCCTATGTAAAATAGAGTACATTTCTAACTCGTTTGTGTACAGGGGCACTTGAAACTACTCCAAAGCATTGTGTTGTATGAGAGTTATTTTTATAAACCAAATTTTAATAATTTTATTTTCCACAAAGCTTAATGCAATTGAAATATATTATTCGTATGCATAAAAGAGTGTGCCTTCTATGTAATTTAGTATGGTTAGCATTAGATTTACAGGGCCACACAAAAATAATCAGTTACATTAAGAGGTATTAATAAAAATTTGCTGGAATTGCACTTTTGTTTACATGAGCGTTTTAACACTTTCTTATAATTTTAGTGGGAATAGGATTTCAATTTGTACATCTGTCTGTCCGATTGTCTACTTTTCTATGTGTTTGTCTCCGGCTCTTATCATACGTGATTTTTTTTAAAATGATACATTCAAGTTCCCTATGGAATGTTCCCTATTTAAAATGCCATTAATAGGTACTGTACAACTAGTTTGTTTACAGGGACAACAACAATTAAAAAGAAAAAGCCAATGTATTACGTTTTAGGACGGAATTTTTTAAAAGTTATATTTAAAAAACTTTCTACTACAAAAATCTTAAAAACATTGACATGTATTATTAATATTCTAAAATATATTTTTGTATAGAATAGGATATGATTAACTTTCAGATTTACAGGGCTACAGTAAAATATTCAGAGAGTTTAAAAGCTGTAATTATAAATTAGATACTACAATTGCGTACAGTTGGAAAGTGTTACTAATTACTGCATGATTTTTCTTTCTTGTTAAAAATTAATAAAAATTACAACCATAATATCTCTCACTCATTTTGCACAAAAAAAAAAAAAAAAAAAAAATTCTGTTTTTATGCAGAGCTGCCAAAATTTTTAATTTATTCCGGAGCATACTTGCCTTTATTATCACTTTATATGAAGACTAATTTTCTCCAATATGTAATTACGATTAATTAAGAAAAAAATTGCTCTTCAAAAAGTGTGGTGTGAAAAATAAAGGCGAGTTATTAACAATGTTACGAAATAAACCGAAATCGTTGGCAACTCTATTTTATGTTGAGATAGGATAATGGTGTGATGCTCTCAGATTTAAATACAGTGGAACCTCCACAGTCGAAAGTTATGGAAATTTTTTTTATATATAGATATGGATTTCTGGAAACATATATGTTGGTAATCAAATATGCAGAATAAACTACTCCCTCATTACACACTCAGGGAAAAGTTTTATTAAATTAACAAAAATTTGGATGGCGCAACAAAAATTTCTGTTTCCCGATAGAAATTTTGTTTAGGTTAACAAAATATGTTGTTTTTCTTACAAAAGATTGTTTTAGTAGTATACAATAAGTATAGTAAAGTTCAGCAAACAATTTTGTTAATGTAAGCAAATAAAAGAAATTTTGTTATTACTTTTTTTCCCCATCAATTCATTACCAATATCTTTTATGTTGTCGTAATAAAACTTAGTTTACATCTAATAAAAATGTGGTTTAAAACTATAAAATTACCCCATAAAAACACAGATTTAGCAATTTCATCAAATCCTTTTCTGTGTGCAACTGACACTGTTCCTTTATTAAATTAAGTAAAATGTACTTTGTCTGAAATTACGCTCTTATAAATCCATCTATTAGAAAAAGTACCACCTAGTCCTAGAAAAACTGTCCGATATTTAGAAACTTTTCGTCTATATACAGATACACTTTTATCATCTAATTAAACAACAACAACAACAACAACAAAAAAAAAAAAATAAATAAATAAATAAATAAAATAAAAATGCATGGAGAAATTTTTGATATATGGACATCCTACTGTATGTTTATTTTATATTTTACCTTTTCTTCTTCTTCTCCTTATTTTAAGTAATAAAATTTCATAAAGGACATTTACTTCCATAATAAAAAAAAAATAATAATAATAAAAAAAAAATAGTCAAACCTTTCTGAAAATTGTACTGCATCTTACACTGATTTTGGTGGAGAGCTTACAGACATTATCAGGTTTCATATCCGGTCCTTATTTTTCCCTGAGTTTTCTACCACTGATTTTGAATAGTAATTTTTGTCATAAAATAAGTTTATGAATTTGAAGAGAAACTATTTAGTCGAAAATAAGCATTAAAATTCATAGAAAAAGTCGGATCTCTACAAATCCTCATAGCTACCTTTTATTGAGTCAATCGACTTACAGCAATGACTCCATGTTCAAATCCACTTCGCTCTTGAAATTAATTTGGCTATTCCATTTAACACCTTCTTCACTCAGAAAAAGGATTTGATTAAATCCACAAACTTTTTTTAGTTGAAGTTATTTTGTTACTGTAATCCAAATTTTTATTGGAAGTAAAATATCAGTTCTGTTATGACAACACAAAAGATATTGTTAAAGCACTGTAACAAATGAAAAAAATGTTTAAAAAATTCTTGTTAAAAATTTTAACAAAATTGTTTGTTAAAAATTTTTTACAAAATTAAGAAAAAAAAATTATTTGTATTTGCTTATAATAACAAAAGTTTTAACTTTATTATATTTTTGTATATTTGTAATTATTATTATTATTATAAAAAAGAAAAATGTTAGAATTGCAAGAAAAACTATTTTGTTAATCTAAACAAAATTTCTATTGGACACATTTAAATAGATTTTATTTTGTGCAACTAAATTTTTGTTAATTCAACGAAACTTTTCTCTGAGGGTATAAATCCATTATCTTTTTTTACTTTCTCTTACCCATAAGGTACAGAAAGTATTGTTTTTGGCTCAAATTTTTGAACGCGAGATTTTGTTATATTTACACGTTTTGAGGTCCCCTGAATACGAAAATCGTGTTTTTAGCAAATGGTCTGTGTGTTTGTCTGTGTGTCTGTCTGTTATCAGCATATCTCAAAAACAAATTTGGCAGAAAGTTCAAACTTGGTATTCTAAATGTGTATCATATAGGGATGCTACAGTAAGCTTTTCGTTAAGATCAAACAAATGGTTCGTGTACAGGGACAATCAAAAGAATTCTAATACATTACGTCTATGGGGGAAATTGCAGGTAAGTAGAGTTTAACGTCTATAGACTGCACTAAACCAAATGAAACGAATATATATTTTTTGTAATAGAGATAGTTAACTGGGAAAAAAAATTGTGTATGTAGGAGCCTCGCCTCCCCCCCCCCCTGGGGGGGAAGTCCCCCCTCGAGGGGAGTAAATTTTCATGATGGGTATCTTTCAAAAGAGCTCGCCAATAATTTTAAAACGAATGGTTGAACCATCGATCTGCGATAATTTAAAACAAAGTTATCGATTTTTTTCACTTTTAACGAAAAAAAAAAAAAACTTAGAAAAAAAAATCGTTTTTTTTTTTTTTTTTTTATTTTTTTAATATTTAGAATAAAATGGACTTTTTTTGGATATTTAGTGTTTCACTACTTCTCTAATATGGAAATCGTCTGCATTATCATAAAAGATAATTTTTTCAAATAATAATTTTAATAAATTATTTTTTAAAAAGAGAATTATTTTTTAATAACCGAATTAAATTTTATATAAATCTAGGTGCATTAATGAAACGGGGGTTGAGGGGGGCGGTAGCCCCCCTCACACAGAATTAATTATCATATGAAACTCTTCCGAAGCCTAATTTGATTTGTTTAACATAGGTTTACATAACATGGTTATCTTACCTCTTAATCTCCAACCTATATTTATAGTGTTAAATTTCAGGGTAAGAGAAAGTCGTGTGAGTGACACACCAGATTATTATGATTAAAATAAAACGCATTTTTATCTGATAAGCGTTTTCAACGTTTTTATTAATGCAGTATATTTGATTTGATTCTTTTAAAATCATTTTTAAAATGGGATTTTGATCTTTGTTCAGTGCGTACGAAAACTAACCTACACGGACAACTAAAGACCATATATTATTGTATAGAGTTTATAATTGTATAGAGTTTACTCATTAAAAAATGAAATATTTTTAAATTTAATTTTCACATTCGGAATGTCCACAACCGTTAAATTTATCCCCCCCCCCCTAAAATTTATTTATTTTTAATTTTAATATTTCATTTTATAGCTTAAAAAGAAAAAATAAATAAATAAATAAAATAAATAAAAATAAAAATAAATACGTAAAATGAGCTTACTTAGTTTTCCACATTTTTAAACTTAAAAAAATTCAAAAATGAATTTTAGTAAAATCATACAAAGTAAATGATTGTGAATTTTTTGAATGTGAAAATGGATTAAAAAGAAAAAAGGTCGGGGGGATTTTACAAACAAATTTTTTAAAAGAATAACATGGGGTTTAGCTGTTGGCGAGTATAAATATTGTTCCGCTTTTAATGACTGGAAGAATTTAATTAAATTAAATACGTACACACACACACACACACACACACACACACACACATATATATATATATATATATATGAAATTATAATGTATGTTTTCTGTCATATAAAAGTTGAAAATATGTAACAAAAATAACTAAAGAAAAAATTACGAAAAAATTAATAAATGTGAAACAATTCACAAGTAAAACTTACTGCAAAAACGTAAAATAAATTATTTAAACTGTCAAAAAATGCCCTGTATGACTTGAGACATACGTGTGGGGTTAAAGCATGCTTTTAATTGATCAAAACTCTCCCCCTAGGCAGACAGTTTAATAAAAAAGCACATATATGGCTAAATTCAATATGGATAAAATAAAATGAATAAAATAATATAGAACAGACAGAAACTTATATGGATTAGGCAGAAAATTGATCAAACATTTACAAAAACAGCAGTATGTATTTCATAAGATCTCCAGCGAGACAACTAACCAAAATACGAAACAATCGAAAATATTTTACAATGCCATCTATATTAAATTAAAGAAATTAAAACAATAAATAAGTTATTATAGCTCAATTTAATCGAAAATTAAGGAATATTCAAAAAGGAAAATTAAAAAAATCATTTATATTACAAATGTTTTAAATATTTTTCTATAATATAACCATGTAAAAAATCTATAGGACAATCATTTTCAATAGCTCTATTAAAGAAATCCTGTATATGCTTAATTTTTTCATAATAATTAGAAATTAATCTTTTATTACGATTAAGATAGTTTAAAATGATATTTCTGTAGATAAGTTTACAAATGTTAGAGCTCCAATGAATCAATTTAATCACATTAAAATCAAAATTATTTCTTTTATCAAAAATAGTTGTAATCATTTCATTATCTACAATATTTATATCCAAGTCCAAAAAATTTGCTTTTAAAGGATTGAAATTAGTACAAATGAGTTTTAAATAAGAAGGATAAAAATTTGTTTTTATTTTAATGTCATTATTAGTACTAGTAAAAGCGATCAGATCATCAATACATCTGTAAATTATAATACCCTCATTAGATTTAAAATTACTTTTATAAGTATGCAAATACATATTTGCTAAACTGTTGCTAGATACTGAGCCCTGAGGAATTCCATGTTTTTGAACATAAAATTTCCCATGATAATTAATATAATTTTCTTTTAGAACCAAACTGTATAATTTTTTATATTTATTATAATCTATAATATCTTTTATATTACTTTCATAATAGAAAATATCCAAAGAATTGATCAAATCATCTATTTTAATATTATTAAATAAATCTTCAAAATCCCAAGTGAAAACATTATTAACCTTCTTACTTTTCATAAAAACAATCCAGTCATAACTATTTTTAAGAATTATAGAACTTTTAGTTTGATCTAGAGCATTTTGAATAAGAAGTTGTAGTTTTTTATTTGCTTTAACATTATATGTTTTTAAAGCAGAAGTTACTGTTCTAAATTTTACTGGATCTTTATGAAATTTAGGGATAAGAATAATAAAAAAAAAAAAAGGAAAATTAACATTAGTAAGTTTAATTCCAATTTGTTGATTTTTAGCTTTAATTCTATTTACAAGCTCCCTTTCTTTAATTTTACACTCTTCAAATAATATATTGTTTGTCATAATTTTATCCACCATTTCCAAATATTTTTTACATATTAATAGCAAAATTATTCACAGCTTTACCTACATATGTTATGATAAAGTTTTGTTGAAGTTTTTTAATATCATCTTTAATATCTCTGTTAATATAACCCTTCAGAACATCAAATTTTAATTTATCAATATCATTTTTTACATAAAAAAAAACCATTCATTAAAAGCCTCAGTAGGCATATTATATTTCACTGCAATACTTTTTATAAAATTATCAATATCTTTATTTAACTGATTTTTTATATTTTTAATATAATTAGTAACATTTACTCTATATTTAGTACCCATTTTCATGAAATTCTTAAGTGTATTATTATGTAAAACTAAATCTATAAAATCCACATTACCAGTTATAATATGTTTATGATGTGTGTCAATAAATTGTTTAAAATTTTCACAAATACAGAGGCTGTTCGCACATTTTTTAGACGATTTTGATGGAGTGTACTGAAGCAATTTCTCTCATATTTTGTGTTTTATTTGTTCAGTTTGATAGCCCTTGTTCTTAACTAACATTCTACATCATAATTTCTATGATAATAATGCTTTTTATAATATCGGAAGAGGTATATTTTTCTACTCCTCTTGAACGGCTTTCCAGAGTCCACAAAGCGTTGTAGGTCGGTGTTTGGATAATGTTGATTTTAAGAGTCGAAAAACACATAAATCTAACAGTGATACATCAGAAGATTCAGCAGGAATGTCAGTGAAGGGTATGTTTTAATTCCCGTTTTTTGTTCCATTTTTTTTTTTTTTTTCTAGAAAAGCAATTGCGGATTGCGATGTGTGGCTGCTTGTTTTGTCTTGATACAGTTCAACGGATTGATAGCATTGTGGATAAAGATCTGGATTTTCATTTTTAAAAATTGGAATTAAAATATGTTCTTGAGTGTATTTAGAGTTGATTTTGACATTTTTGTCACAATTTTTTTTTTTTTTTTTTTGCTTTTATCTTGCGCTTGTATGAAAAAACCAGTGGCAATCATAAATCCTTTAGAAAAACTCTCTTTTGATGCTTTGAGCCATGTAGCAATTTTTTTTTTCTCCACTTTTGTGATAATAAATTGACCTTTTTTTATTGCAACCACTTAAATAGACCCACGATTCATCTGTCGTTGCAACATTTTTCCATTTTCCTCCTGATAAATGTTTTTCATAACGATTTCACTAAAAACTATCGTTGGAAAGAGTGGAAACCTATCCTTCCATCCACTGCCATTTTAAAAGCGCATTTTTGCATCTAAACAAAAATTATAAATATCAGAAGATAAATAAAACTTCCAAAAATATAACTGTTGTGAAAATAAAATTCTCCATGCAAACGATTTTTTCTTACTGCGAAATAAAATCGTTTAAAAAATGTGCGAACAGCCTGTAGAAGTTTCTGAATTTCTATCACTCATTTTAATCTTATAATTAAATAGTAATCTGCCAATAGGAGTACTATATTTATAAGCCTTTTTAATAATTATGTTTTAATAAGGAAATACTTTTCCTTTTTATTTATAATTTTATTAAAATTTATATTATCATAGGATTTATTTATAAATAAAATAACTAGATATTCATTATTCTTTGAGTCAATTTGACTATCTTTAATATTATGTTTTATCTATCTATATTTTGTCAAATCTCTAATTAAATCAAAAGCATGTGTATTTACAAACATATCCTTATCTGTTAATATTTTAATAATACTAAGTTCAGTCTTATTTAAACTAAAAACATAGTTCTTTATCAAGTTAATTTTAAAACTTTTTTCAAAAGTGTTGTTTTATTTCAATTAACTTATCAGAAATTGCTTTTTCTAGAATTTTGATATCTTTAATTTTTTTTCTTTTTGTGAGCTCTATAATGTCTTAATTTGCATATTGTTTATTATAGTTATTATAAATGTATTTATCATTTTGTTTCGTTATAGTAGATGTTATACATTTATTAAAATATTTTAAATTTAGACCATAAGGATATATAGTTAAATAACTCTTCATGTAATTACTTTCATACCACAATCTTTGTTTATGATTTTTACAACTTTAATTATACCTATTTTAACATTTTGAAAACCATGAAAGTGAAAATGCTTTATTTCAATTCTATCTCTATATTTCACATCATTAACTTTATAATGTTTTGAATCATTTCTGTGATTATTCATTCTAATATTTTAAGATTTACTTGTCTCACCAATATATTTCATATCACATAACTCACAAGTTAAAATGTATATACAATTATAAGTTTTACAAAATCTTTTATCACTATCCTCATCAATTTGATCCAGATTTGCTTTTTTACATGTCAAACATCTTTTATCACCACATAACCCATATTTAGGAAGCCCATCCTTATTTGTAATTTCACTTAAATAAACTCCATGAGAATTATAAGTCAATACTTTATTTTTATCTAAATTACTAATATTCTCAATGTTTTTAGTTACCACTTCACAACTTTTAGCCATGTCAAAACATTTAGATTGAGTTTATAATTAGAATTCCAAAAAATTCTAGTTTTGTAGTACTTAGCTGGAGCATTCAAATAACTGTTAGTAAATTGTTTTCTATCTTTCTTCTGTTTTATAATTTTTATTTTGTTTTATTATTTTTGTAATTTTTATCTGTCCTGTACTCACTGTCAATCCCATCAATGCTATCATTAAACTAAAATAACTCCATTCCTCTATCCATAACTCATACTATCCATATCATAAAATTTTAAATATATGTAAGAGGAAAGATATTCATACATCTAATCCAATCCTTAGCCAGAATCAAATAGCCAAAAACCAGTCCAGAATCAAAATCCATATATCCAAAATATCTATAACAGCAGTCCATCTCTAGTACAATCATATTTATCTGAAATAGCATGATTTAAAAGGTGATACAGCAGTAACTTATATATATATATATATATATAAATTTTAAATGTAATTTTTATTTTATACAACTACTCAATCAAAAATTTTAATCGAATTTTTTACTCGATAAAAAAGCAATAATTTGCCAAAAAATTTCATTTTTTAATCTTCAATAATTCATTGAATAATATATATATATTAGTGTGTGTGTGAGAAACATATAAATAAAGAAGATTAAGTAACTTACCTGCAAAGAACAAATTCTAAAGTCTGGTTTGGTGATATCGAACTAATTAAAAATTCAAATTTAAAATATTTTTATTTATTTATTTTAATAGCGGTTTGCATGTATATTTTTAAAAATATTAAAAAATAAAATAAAAGTAAATGAACCTATAATAAAATAAAAACTGTGCAATCAGTTGTATTTGGAATATTTCACATTGAAATTTCTAGAAAAAGGAAACAAAATATTACCAAGATTTTAATGTTTCTCCCTTAATTTTGAAATTTGAATATGAAGTAGTTCAATTACAACTGATTGCACTGATTCTATTTTATTCTAAGCTAAAACTTTACTTAAAAAGGAAAAAATATATATTTATGTATATATATATATATATACCTTAAGACCTTTAAAAGAATTTTTAATGGTATATTCAGAACATATAACTTATGTCGAATGTTTACTTCCTTCTCCGGATATACTATTAATTCCCAGAATCTTTTTGGCGTGACAACTTACCTCTATCCAGATTTAGAAGTACAATAATTTTTTTATAGTACTTCCTCTTATATAGTAACATAAGATTTGTTTTGTTTTGTTTACACTTGATTCAATTACTTTATTTTACATGAGAAGTATGTATTCATTTAATCTATTTTACAAATTATATATATATATATATATACAAATTTTTATACTTTTCGCTACTTAATTTTTATTATATTTACTGATGATCAATCTATATTGTTTCATTTTTCTTTTATCACCATACATGCTACCTATTTAAAAAGTTTAATTTTTAGTTTATTTATTACATTAATATTGTATAATGTTTAATATTGTTATATTATTATTCAAACTTTGTGCAAATTAAGATATATCCAGAAAATATACACGTCAAGTATACTTTTTATTTACTCATATATAGCTCTATCAATTCTAACTATATGAAATTACAGAGAGGAAACATGCAAATTTTAAAAATGTTATCTTATATTCCTTAAGATATTGTAGCATTTGATTTCCGTAACAGTATTACAAAATTTACTTTAACACGACATTCTAATTTTACCAGGAGTTTGGGAAAAGCATTTCCATCATATAAAAACTTCAGAGTCAAAATCTTTATAGCTTTAATATTATCTGGCGAATGCAGCTAATGATTAGAAAATAATAATAATAAACTGGTTTTCTGCTTTTTAATACTACATAATGTAATATATATATATATATATTGCATCTAAATAACATAAAATATTTCTTTCAAAAACTAAACTAAAATTTCTAGGCATACATTTTTGAAAACCATAAACATTTTATAATAAAATACTACAGTTTTTTAATAAAATAATATCTTGAGGAACCTCTTGTATTTTGACTGAACAAAAGTTAAGTAATCAGCATGCAAAATTAAGCTTTAATATATCAAAATAATCCTTTTTTTTTTTTTTTAAGTAAATACCTTCAGCACCCAAACGTTATAAATAGCATAATACCCAAATATGTATGACATAATACAAATATAAACCCTCTCAAGCAAAATATAGATTTTTGTAACACCCACAACACCATTCAAGAATGTGCGTTAACATCTTTCTGTCTTTTTTTTTTTTTTTTTTTTTTTTTTTCGCAATGAAATACTAAATGTTGTACCAACATTTTGATGAACAAATGGACGCTTCAAGAGGTACTCTAACTAAACTTGAGTCACTCACATAGATCGTGTCTTCACTAGAGATTTCGTTATAATGATGCAAAACAAGAACGTTGATACACTTCTCCTGGAATACCTTTCTGCCACATGAGCATAGACTATGTTCCACAAGGTAGTCTAACAGACTTGCTGGAAGATCTTCAGCACTATAAGGTACTTTTTCAGTGACAATAGCAGCTGCTGCATGTTCTTTCAAAGTCGGAATCTTCCACGGTGCGTCTGGGGGAGAATATATATCAATATCCAAGGGGTTAAAGAACAAATTTAGTGTATGAAGACTAAGCTCAGTTATACCAAATGGCAAGGACTTTAGTTGATTATGTGTAGCACAAAATGTGTTTAGAGATTCTAAGCAATGCATGTTGCGTGGAAAGGCTTGTAACTTGTTAAAGCCGAGAGAGAGCACAGACAGATTTTTCATTAGGCAGAAATAAGGAGAAAGACTGCTTATTTCATTACAGGTCAAATCAAGAATCTCCAGATTCTGTCCTAAAGCACCAGTTGATAACTCCTTTGGAAATTCTTTAAGTTTATTAGCTGCAACTAAAAGTTCTTTCAATCTCAGATCTGCTAGTGCTAGAGGCAATTCTTTTATAGAGTTGCACCTCAAATCTAAAACTTGAAGGTGTTCCAATTTCAAAATATTATTATCAATTTTTTTTAAACAACCGGTATAAATCTGCAACCATGTAAGATTTCGAGGAAAACCAGACTTCATATCTTTGACTTTACGTATTGTCAACTTTTCGGGTTGATCAACTTTTGTTGGAGGAGGCGAGAAGTGAATTTTGCCAGTTCCTTGACCGACCATTAAAAGACGAATAGCATGGATAAACCCTTTCAACTGGAGAGGATCAGCATTACTGAGGTTAATATCATGTGGAGGCTCTGTGAATTTTATACTGCATTTTCCATCATTCAGAAATATTGTTGATATTCTGAAAGCATTGCCGCGTATCTTGTATTTTGTCCCTTCTGGTTTTTCCCGAGTGCACATAATAAGAACAAAGTTCTTGTCTGACTGCACATTTGATCTTGTTTTGTTGCATAATGCTAAAGTTGCAAGTTCGTAATTAACTTTATTTAGACAATCGCCTTCCGGGTCAGATCTCTCTATCACTTCAACAGCACATGTGATTTTCATTTTCGCCCAATAATTAATTTAACTTTTGAAATTCAACAGATAATTCGTATGAAAGAGCTAGGTAAATTATATCCTCTTCTACAAGCTGTACTGTCTAGCAAATATTTTTTTCCTTTTTTAATTTTGATTATCGAACATTCCGTGCAAAAACACCCAACACGGCAGTGTCTCTTCCTCAGTGACCGGTCTCCGTGTGTTTTCCTTCCAAGACGCAGCCAGAAATAAGCGAAAGGGTTCATTTTTTACGCCAAGGTATTCCATTTTTGCGGTTTGTCCGCTTGAATGGCGTCATTGCTCACCTTTTGCGGGATAACAAAAACTTGAAAATAAAAATTGGCTCCTTTCTCCTCTTACAATTGCCCTGTTTCCGATCACCAAATCCCCCATGGACAAACTTTTTTTTAGAATTATTCATTACTTAGTGGGTTTTTTTTTTTTTTTTTTTAATCCACTTTTAAATTCGGAAAATTTACAACCGCTCAATTGGCACCTTTTCCCCCAAAATCAAAATGTATCTTTTACATTTTCAGCCTTTGAAGCAAAAATAAGAGAAAAATACACTTAGTTTTTTGCATTTTTAAACTCAATATTAAAATTTAAGAAAAAAAAAATCAATTTTTGAAAAACGAGTTCCAATTTAATGGTTTTTTTTTTTTTTAGAATTTATGGAATTTTCAGAATGTGAAAACGGAAATTTAAAAGTATCAATCAGGTAATGTGTAATTTCATAAGCAATTTTCTCCACAGAATAACATGAGCTTTGTCTGATCTTGACTATCTGCGATGTATACCCTTAAATTTCCAAAATGTTTTTCATTCAAATGAAAATTCTTTAAATTCCAGCATTACATACGGATGAAGAAGTAAAATAAACAGTCAAAGAAATAACAAAGTTAAGTACCATTTTATAGTACATTTTTATTAACAACGTTAACTTTTGGAAAATAGAATTTACAGATTTTTGGAAAGGGAATTTCAGAATTGGAATTTTATGGGATTTATAAAAATTAAGTTTATTACATTTTACCTAAAGTTTGTTCAATTTTTAAGACAATTATGTTGTTGGATTTTTTTGTCTTTATAATGAGACTAATATAAAGGTTTTTTTTTTTTTTTTTTTCTTTCTTTAGTATAGAAGTATACATAAAACCCACTTAAAATCAATTAAATTTAATACACTTATTTATTTACAAATTCTTCTAATACATTTTTTAAGTCACTTGTGCCTTATCTTAATAACTAGGTTACCAATTGATCTCTGAAGTGCACATTAATATTAAATAAATCAACTTTTTATTTTCTTTCCCTCCTTGCTTTCTCTTTTTATCACCCATCTCAACTAAATTCCACATATTTTTCCTATTCAACTCTAATAGGGTTTTCTAAGTTTTTTAAAAAAAATTTGACTGTCTTATAAAATATGCCTTTCTTCTATTATATTAAAAAAAAAAAAAAAAAAAAAATTACATGTTTTTCATATGTTATATCGAATTCAGGATTAGCTTGATTATCTGGATAACAGCAGTAGATAGAGACAACAAATTAAGGAATAGCTGACGAGGAGGAGTATTTGGAATGATTTTAAACTAGAAATAATAATGCTTTTTGACAAAAATTATAGAAAATCTGCAAAAACCCAGTAAAAAAAAAAAAAAAAAAAACAGAAATATGGTAAACATGCATAAAAATGAATCAGTTTAACATATTGAAATCAATAAAACTAAAACCCATTTGCAAATTTCTTCAAAATGTAGAGGGGGGGGGGGGGAAGTTATTCAAAATGAGCTGTTCACGCAAAATAATTTCTGAAATAAAAGAAAACATTTAAAACATATTTACAGAATTATTGAAGACGTTTTTCTGAAATAAATTTCGTAAAGAAAATAAAGCAAAGTCAAAATGCCGTTCCTGACAAGCAATACCACTAATATTTTATTGTGATTTGAACCTATGTATCACAAACTTGAGACTTGCATACTAGGATAGGAAGAAAAAATTGTGCGTGATCTGATTTTATTGAATGGTATATCCTTGACCTGCGGTATGTAATTCAGTAATTGCATTGCGGTGCAGAGTTATAGGTGAATATATTAGTAGGGACTAGGGACTAATACCGTCACCGAGCGGCCTTGAAACAAATGGATATTCTCTCTATCCCCCTCTCTTCATTACTCAATCGGTTTTAGATTAGACATTTCAAATCTCATAGTTAAATTATGTATTTAAGAATTTTATTTTCTAGGGAAAGGGAAAACAACTATCATGTTGTGGCCATAACAGATATTTCGTCTGTATTTTCCCATATAAATTCATGCAGTGCAATCTATTTATTAAAATTATTGTTTTTTAAAGTTATTATTAAAATTGTTTTCCATGATGAATGCAGATAATTTTCATCTCAGAGAAGTATGACACTAAATATCGAAAGAAAATCTATTTTGTGACCTGTAGATCAGGAGTGACCAATTATATCTCACGGCAGGCCAACCGGGCCGCGTATCTCCGAAATGTTGGCGCGTACAGGCGAACCTGGCGAATTTTTGTAGCTCGCGCCAAAACCTTCTCTGCCGCAAAGCAACCCTTCTTTCCACTTCATTCACGATTCGTTAAGGATTCGAGCAATCTTTTTTTTTTTTTTCCCAAGAGAATAAACTATTAAAAGTGTCAATGGAGTTTTAGTACCATAATTCTTAAATAATATATTTAATGCAAAAATTTATTAGAAATCCTCCACCCTTTAAATTTAATTTAGCAAGATTAATGAAGAAATAAAATTGTAATATTCTAATTTTAAAGCTTTTAAAATTGTTCTTGAAATACATTTATTTATTTACTTACTTATTTTACTTTCTCTAACAACATATATGGTAGAGAAAGTATTGTTTTGGGGTCAAATTTTCGAAATTGAATTTTTGTTATATATACACGTTTTGAGGCTCCCTGAATCATAATTGTTAAAAATGTGTCAATGGAGTCTTTGTATCGTTATTTTTAAATAATATAATTTAATACCAAAATTTATTAGAAAACCTTTAAATTTATTTTGTCAAGATTAATAAAGAAGTATATTTGTAATATTATGATTTTAAAGCTTTTAAAATTATCCTTGATACACATTTATTTTATTTTATTTTATTCTGTTTTATTATTATTATTATTATTATTATTTACTTTCTCTTCGTCAAATAAAATTGTTTCTAAACCTATTTTAGATTATTTGAAAAGTACATTAAACTTTACATTCTTACGCTATTGATCTTAAGATTTAATGTGCAATCTGTCATTATAATATTGAAATGCAGGGTAAAAAAGAAAGTCGTGTGAGTGACACACCAGATTATCATTATTATGATCATTATTTAGTTTATTTTACCCATATATTGTAAGAAAAGTTTTATTTTTGATTCAGATTTTCGAAATTGAGTTTTTGCTACAGTTGCTTAAATATCCTGAAACAAAAAATTAGGTTTTTAGCGTTTGCCTGAATGTGCCTGTGTGTTTGTTATCACCATACCTCAAGAATAGATATTGAGACTCGGATGAAATATTAAGTAATTCGTGTACAGTGACTAAGAAAAGAATTCAAATTCATTAAGTCTGTGTGTGAATTTTCTGGTAAATACAATTTTATATTTTTGGATGAAACAAAATAAAATAAATTGAACTTATATTTTATGTGCATGAAAGAATGTTTCGTATACAATGTAGAATGTATATCCTTTATTAGAAGTTTACACAGAACCCCACAAAAGAATTCAAATATATTCATACAATGGAATTGCTGAAAGGTCATTTCATGTCGTGCTATGTGTTTTAAATTCTGTGCTAAATTAGTACACTATATTGTGTTTGTAAAATATATAGTAAATATACAGGGCTACCCCAAATTAAATGAAAGCATTTCTTTTTATAAATAAAAATCAATGTAATAAATGCAATTAAAGTTTAATTAATTTAAAATTATTCTCTTATTCTAATTTACTTTATCTTTATCCGTAAAAGGTCGCGAAAGTATTGTTTTCGGATCAAGTTTTCGAAATTGAATTTTTGTTACATTTATATGTTTTGAGGTTTCCTGAATCCAAAAATTATGTTTTTAGTGGTTGGTTTATGTGACTTGTTTGTGTGTATTATAGATATTAGGTTTGTAAAATGGGTGCATCAGTTTTTAAATATCACTTATGTTATTGATAAGGACAATATTGCTTTGGAACAATGTAAGTTGTAAACTTCGCATGTTATTCAAAATTTACGTTTTCTTTTTAACATGGCAAAATAGAGCAAAATTTCGTTTAAACGTCCATTATGCCAATATTTTGTCGTAAACATGTCAGACTAATATTTTAAAATATATTTTTTAATACACTTCATTAAATATGAACATTTTAATTTGAAACTTTAGTAATTAAAAATTGTGTTTCCTTCATTTGACAAATTAGGCCAATACTTCCCACGAACTTGCAATATGGGGATCAGTTGTGTTGGAAATTAATGTACGAAAACAATCCTAATAAAATTAGTCATTTAATTACGATAAGTCAAATGTATCAAATCGGATAGAGGGTAGCCTATGAGGTGCGGCATTTCAGTCTGCGACTGTGTTGAGTGTTCTATCATACTCATTCCTTTTAATATGAATACATTTCGCTCTCAATAGGAGTTAGTAACAATAAATATAGGATGAGAATGGTTATGCGCATCATTATTACTTTGATTTGTATAACATATTAAGTTAGATTGTTTATGATTACTGAAAAACAAATAGAATAGCATTAATAAAATGTTTAACGTTTTATTTTAAAACTTTGTATGTTGGGGTTGGGGGGGGGGGGGGGCGGTAAAGAATGAGAAATGGACATGTCCGAGGAGGAAATTATACGTAGAAAATTTTATGAATTTCAACCATAAAATTTAACACGAAATATCTATTTTATTATGATTAAGATGTTCTTTAAAAATACATAATAGATAAATATAAGGTGATAATTTATGAAAATTCAAGCACTGCATCGTAAGAGAAATATTTTATAAAGTCGTACATTTTAAAAATTTAAATACAAAATGATAATAAAAATAGTTGAAATGTAAAATGGCGTACTACTGATTTGGACTTACGAACATTCTTCATGCATTTTACTAAGAATTTGTAATTTGTTTGAACAATTTTTACGAACTTTTTGGCCTTATACATGAAATCGGATCTCAATGCTAATATATTACCATTATTATTATCTACTTCTCTATTCGGAAAACTATTTCTTAATTTCAAGATATGTTTCGTTTTGCGATTTAAATCCTACATTAATCATCAGAAGAAAAAAAAAAAAAAAAAAGAAAGAAAGAAAGAAAGAAAAACGCCGGATGTTTATTTATACAGGTTAAGCGACGTGAAGTTTCTCTTTTCACTTCCAGATTTGGCGAAAATCGCATTCTCTGGCGAAAAATTGTGAATTTGTTCTGCGCGCGTACATTTCGGAGGTACGCAACCGGGCCACAGATATGTGCATGTATTTTTATATATAATCACGTACGTATATACCTATATTTATAACACACAACACACATACATAAACACACAATGGCGTAACAAGTGAAATTATCTGCACAGGGGTTATTTTGGATTGCGAGGTCTGAGACCGACTTCCTAGTTTGTTTCAATGGTAAAATATGATAATTATTTAATTTCGGAACAAGTGTAACAGGTGCGTGTCCGCATAGTCCCCTCTCACCCGGCTACAAATTTGTATACTAATATATATCTTTATACGTAAACACATACTATTTCGTCAAAGTGTACCATTTTATGTTTAAGATTTGCGTGTATATTAGAAACATTAGGAGCGATTGTACATAAATATTTGGATGTAAATGTCGTGAGTATTTGATTTAATATTGTTCTATAGACGATGTACGAGGAAATGTTACATTATTATTATTTCTTACTGAATAAATATCGATAACTTTGTTTCAAATAATCACAGATCTAACCTTTCGTTTTATAGGTATTGTCGAGATTTTTTCAGAAATAATTATATTGAAAATTAGAGGAGGTGATCCTCTTACATGTAGATATTTTTTCCTTAGTTGACTATCATTACTTTAAATTGTTTTCTTAATTTCACAACGATTCGTTAAAATATTTCTCCTTCTGCATATTTATACGGAATTTTGCCTTATACTGCCATATTAAAATTTAAGAAATAACAGAACGACAACGTCAACCTAGGGGCATTTTTCACCAAAATTTGATAGGCACTGTTTTATATCAAGGAGCATCTACGTATAAATTTAAATAAAATTCTATGCATTAGCTCATGAGCTAGAGCTGCCATAAAAATTTGTCTCATACATGCGCACAAAGAGAGAGAGAGAGTTGTATTTTAGAGAGTAGTATACTAATATATATATATTTAAATAATATACCGTGAATAATAATTCAATTCCTGTGCGAAGAACTGGCTCAACAGCTAGTTACTCATATGGATGAAATATTTAGGCAAACACAATATGATAATTTTATTTACTTTCAAATCAAACGAATAGACACACAAAGATAAATTTATTAAAAAGTTATCCAAACTCACTGTAATACTTAACTTAGAAATAAAAAATATTTTAGGTAATATTGGTTTGACTGTTTCAAATGCTACAAGGAATACGAAAGAAACTTTTAAAAAATTCTTTTATAAACAGTCATCCGTAAAATATTTGCTGTGATGTAAATTTCTATAAATCACATTTCTTCCTTCTCGAAGAAATAGTACTTTATGAAAGTCATTGGATGAAATTTATCCTTTTTTCCAAAGTCCTAAACAACAACAACAAAAAAAAAAAAAATCAATGACAGTTTTCATTTTAAAATTTCTCATTTTCCGGTGTAGTAAGCGTATCATTTACGAATATTTCTTTCTGGCGATAATGAGTATTTCTGGACGCACATAATTCACAGAACAACAAAAGTAAAATTCAGACATCAAAGGCATGAGCAAGAAGCCTATCCGCCCCTCTATTCCCCCGCTCTCAAAGAAAAAGAGAGAGAGAGAGAGAGAGAGAGAGAGAGAGAGAGAGAAGAAAATAAGAAAAAGAAACTCCTTACGATCTACAAAAAATATTGGAATGAGAATTGTGAAGCGGCAGGTGATAAAGTAGGTGTCGTTAAAAGGGATCCAATGACCGAAAAACATGTATAATCATAGACCTTATATACTAGACAACGCATTCCCCTTCGTTATTTGACTGCATCATGAACGAGCTTCCCCAGCAAAATTGTCACGTGATGTTGGTCTAGAGGAAGAGTGGAGAATGATCACTATGTTATTTTTCTGTAGGAACGAATTTTGTGTTTTTTAATATTTTTATTGTGCACGCACTTTTTATTTTAGCATTTAGATTTACACATGGATGGAAAGCTAAACTTTCATAGATTAATTACATAGAAAAAAAAATTATGATAAATCATTTTGCAAGCGAAAAAATTGCGTTTGAATTCTTACTTCAGTCAGAGAAGTATGAGATTATGCTTGCATACGGGAAAAAAGAGAGAGAGAGAGAGGAATCACCCCTAGGCCAAGATCACGTGACTTCCGAGACTCAGAACAAAGGATGGAGGTATCAGATTACACCCTCATGTTGAAGACATTCGCTGTAATGGTCAGCCGTATTGGTAGCGTGGTCTAGTATATAAGGTCTATGTGTATAATACCTTAGGGAACTAAGGAGGAGGGGGGTGCACGAGATTAACCCTTTCTTCTGTCTTCTCAATGGAAGTATCTTCCTCCGTATTCAGCATGCTCCGTCTCTCTTTTTTCTATCTGACGTCAATAAGTTTGAATTGAATGATTTAAAATTAAATTTATTTTATTTGCATTGGAAAATCAGGATAAAATAGTATTTGAAAATTCTGCCGTAGCCAAGAATTTAATTTCTCGATAAAGGAAACACTATTGTTTTCTTTTCCTCGAAATCTAGGGAGGAGTGAGTTCTCCAAGTTAACAATATGGATGCAAACCGGGTCATTGGAGATCGCCAGTCGAAACAAATTACAATGGAGCACCTTTTATACGTTTCACATTTATACATTTTTCTACACGTTTTTCAACTTTGGTCCCAAATCATTCATTTGAATTTCGTTTATATGACACGAGTAAATTCTTAATTTCACTCACACGTCCCCCCCCCCCCCTTGTAGAATCCCAAGTTTGAGTTTCATTCCAGGATTTAATTTAAAAAAAAAAAAAGAATAAAATAAAATAAAAATAAAAAGATGTACGCTCTCTAAGTTTTATTCTGAAGGGGGATGTTAGAGAAATTTTCAGAAACAAGCAGTTGGGAACTGGTTGATTGGTAGGTATACAAGTAGCCAGGATTTCTAAAAGTGACCACTTGTAGACCACCCACTCTGCCATTTAATTGATTCCAGGGATGAGGTGTGGAAAAAAAAGAAAAAAAAAAAAAAAAAAAAAAGCAACTTTATAGGCATTTTGAAAACTTGAAAATATATTAATCACTGCCGTTGGGCGACTTGAATAGAATACTGGAAGATTTTCTTATTTCTTATCGTATTTCCCTTTTAATCGCTTGCACAAATGTCATCTTCATTTAGAGAACGAAAGATTTTGTCTTTAAATGTTAAAATCAAAATTTTGAGGAAGTTTTATTAATTTCTTCATTTTTAATTATCATTTAATTCTTATCCTACCTTTTAAAAATAGTTTTAATTTAACTAAAAATCTACCTTAGTCTAATAAATGTAAAGGAAATCATGAAAATTTATTATTAATAGACATTTTATTGTGTATTAATGTTAAAACAATTTTTTTTAACAAATTTAATGTTAAAAAACTTTTTTTTTTTTTTTTTTTTTTTTTTAAGTTAGCTTTAAAAATATATCATAAGTAACATATATAATAACACTTTAAAATTTAATTATTATTAAAAACGTATCTAAAACTGTTCAATTGCTAAAAAATAAAATTATATTTTTTGCAACGGAAAAATGAATTTTTCTGTCATTTTCTGTCTTCTAAACGCACACATCCTTCCGCAGAGGAAATTGTGATGGCATTTCTGCAGTTCATAACTGGGGGGGGGGGGGGGTGAATACCAGTCTGTCGTCAATTATCCATTGCATAGTTCTAATGTGACGCTAACCTCCAAATATAATTAACTTTCAAGTTTTTAAAAAAGATTTATTTCTGTCATACACTTAGAAAAAATTCTGTAACTGACATCTAGAATCTAAATTGTGGTTCTAGGAAAAATAGTTCCATGTCATCCTTATAAATTCTAGTCCCCTTGGAAAGCGAGTTCTAGAAGCCCCTATTAGAATTCTAGAGCGTTTGCCTATATTCTCGAGGGCAAAGTTATTTAAAAATCTCTGCAAATAAATGAGACTGCAAGAGGCGGGTTTCTGCAACTATAATCTTGGTTTATTACCAAATTCTAGAAAATCAAGCGAGAATTTCTCGCAATATAAATGATTCACAATATTTAGAGTAATTAGAATATTGTTTCACCATCTAGAAATGTGTACACTAGAAATTCTCGATAATTTCGTCTATTCAGTTTATTGGCAGTATAATATTATATTAATATAAATTGGCAGTATAAGAATATATAATATTCTTATATATTTCTTATAAGAAATATATGCGCATAGCTCGGAAATCTATATTTCTAGTTAAGGGATTTAGAAAATGACCACTTATTCATTCTAGAGAAAGGCGGTATATATTTTTTCTCAGTGTAGAGTAGAAGATCTTTACTCATAAATTACATAACGCTAGAATGTAGCATTAAAAATTTTTATTTTGTAAAATTTTATTATAACCTGAATTCTAGATTTCATTGAAAACCTAATTCTGTCAGAATATATATGTACTCACTGTCAGTTTCAAGTAAGTTGTGGTGATAATGTAAATAACATCACCCTTTGGTTCTTTAAAAATGTAGGTGTTTATTTTTATGTCATGTATAAAAATATGTGGATTGTTTGAAACGATGCAGGTAAGAAAAAAAAGAAAATCTAACTCTTTTCAAGCTATTTGCTTAAAATTGGCCAGTTGAGTGCTACTAATAACTGAATACGAAAATTGTTCCTTCATATTTTCTTATAAACAGTCATTCTCTTTTTTAAATACATAACAGATGCCTAAAAAAAAAAAAAGAAAAAAAAAATAGCAATTTTCAATAAAATGGTCAAAATTCAGAGTGATGCAATTTCTTTTTGTGATATAAGAAAAGGCATGGCAACATATAAGAAAATATATCAGTTATTGATAGGCTGACCAATTATCCTCGAATTTCGAGGACAGTCCCCGAAAACAACCTTCGTCCCCAAAAAAATTTGGCGACGCCGGTTATAAAGTTATTAATGTTTTATTATAATAATTTATTATATGTATATATAATAAATAAGCTAAAATAAGTTCTTTTAGGTGCTTTATACATAAAAATGACTAACATTTTACAATTTAAGGTGATTTATTTATTTATTTATTTATTTATTTATTTTATTTTATTTTTGTCCGCGAAATTCGAGGACATCACCATATTTGTCCTCGAATTCAATGAAAAAAATATAGTCACTTAACTGTTTAAATGTGTTCCAAAAGAAATTTTGATTAAATTAGCAAAATAATTTTAATTGATTTGTTTTGCAATTCTAACATTTTTTAAACATTTTTCTTTTTTCAATTCTAAGTAAACAAAGCGTATATTAACGTTAAACAAAATGTTTTGCTAATGTAAGGAAATACAAAGGAAATTTGTGGAAAATTTGTAAATTTGTGAAAAAAAAAATTCTTTGCATTTTCGCAGCAAAACTGAACTATTTTACTTTTAATAAAGATGCTGTTTTATTTAAAACAGTAAAATAAACTTTTGATCATTTTCTCTGGGTGTGCAGGCAAATGATTTTGCCTGCACACCCAGAGCACACAGATTTAGTAAACATAAATAGAGATTTCATTCTAACGACTGAAATCGCTTTTATACCAAAATTCATTTGCATGTAACTCAGTTCAATCTGATTTAGTTCATGAAGCAATATAGAAAAAAAAAAAAAAAAAAAAATGTTTTGGTTCAACAACAAAATTTTTATTGAGGCTACATGAACAAACTACAACAACAACAACAACAAAAAAAAAAAAAAAATTGGTAAAACAACAAACATTTTATCTTTTTTTTCCCAATATAGGCAACAAAAATTTTGTTGTTTCAAAAAAAGTTTTATTGATTCAAAAAAAATTTTCGTGTTCCGACAAAACATTTTTTCGAAAGAAAGAAAACAGAAAAAGAAAAGAAATCCGTATTATCCCCATGTTTTATACAATACACATTTAGGGGAAAGTTGGGTTGAATGGGACAAAAGCTAGATTTTTAAGTTTTGCAAGCACCAGAAACTTGACATTTTTTCTGATATATGGCAGCACTGAGGTTATTCATTAAGTATAGTTTCAGAATTGTGCTATCCATAGAAGGGCAGAAAAAAATTAAAGTGTCTTTTTCAGCTGGCAAAGTAAGTTTTTGCTGGTTCGGTTCAATTAGGCAGTTTTTATAAAAGTATGAAATTTCTCAAACTGCGCAAAAAAAAAAAAAAAAAAAAAAAAAAAAAAAAAACTGAAATTCAAAATTATTGCATGAACTTTCAGACTGAAATTCATGTTTAGCTTCTATGTCATCATTTTTGTTCTGTTCTAATATATATTTTCTGTATGTCCGTTAATTTCTATTCCTTTCTAGCCATCACCCGGAGAGTGGGTAATATAAAAAATTTTTAGCTCCTTGTATAAATTTCCCCCTTCATATTTCTATAAATGATGTATCTGTATATATAAACTGAATATTTGTATTTGTGAAACTTTTGTATAAGTAGGGGAGAGTGAGGACAAATGGGACGCAGGATGAATGAGACAATAGCAAAATTTTTATGTTTTGCAAGCACTAGAAACATGACAATTTTTCTGATATATGGCAGTACTGAGGTCATTCATCAAGTGTAGTTTCAGAATTGCGCTGTCTATTGAAGGGCAGAAAAAAAAATCAAAGTGTCTTTTTCTGCTGCCAGAGTAAGTTTTCACTGATTCAGTTAGATAGTAGTTAAAAATTAACTATTTGCTTAAAGTTAATATAACTCTTATATGGTGAAAAGGCATAATCTTTTATTGTGTTTATAATATTTAAGAAGAACATTGACAATTGTTCATTAAGCCTATTTATTGTTTTATATGATCATGTGACGGTTGGAATGAATGGGACATCTTAAATGGGGATGAATGGGCACTCTCCACTGTGTACTAATTTAAAATTTTACACAAGAATTATATTAAAACGTAAATTTGCCATAATGATTATCAGGATTCTCAATTTTGTGAACTTAGAAAAAAAAAAAAAAAAAAATTAATTAATTGTTCTGATTTTTGTTTATAATAATTAGGGTAGATGCTCCAGTGATTGGCATGCTCCAGTAATTGACATATATCCCGAAATAATTAATAAATAAGAAAAATAATAAAATCACATATTTTACATGTAAGAATTTTAAAATTTTATGTCAAACACTAGAGCATAGGATGCTAATAACTGGTAAAATGAATAACTAGCAGCGTCAAACACTGGAACATTGGGGGTCAATTACTGATAAAATGAAAAACTGGCGGTGTCAATTACTGAAACATTGAGTGGGTGTCAAACAAAAATTCATAAAAAAAAAATAATAATAATAATAATTGTTATGAAATGTATATATTTTAACATAGATGTGGTCGTGAATGTCTTTCATGCCATATATACTTAAGATTTCTAAAAATATTTTCTGATGACTAGAACATTAAAAACATCAGAGATTGCTCTAAAAGTGTCAATCACTGGTGCACTTACCCAATGATTAAAAAAATTATAAGTTAGAATATTCAATGCAACATAAGTAAATAATTAAAAATAAATAAATTAATAAACTAATAATAATCTGATTAAAATCACAATTTCAATCAAGCTAATTTAATAAATCCTTGTGATTATTAATGCAATACAGAATAGAATGCTGATTTTCCCGTTCAGTCGCAAACAAAAATTTATCTGGATAATTTGTGCTCTATTATAATGAATTATCTCTTTCTAGTGCCTTATTTATTTATTTATTTTTAGGTTAGGTCTTATTAGATTAAATTGCCAAAGCCTAGAGCACTACGGACTGTGCGAACCAAAGGATTTTTGCTTTTTGATGTTAATTTGAGTGAATACATCAGTTTATGTTAATTTCAGTAAATTCATAGTGTGTAATAAAATCGCATGAACCAATTTAACTTTAAAAATTTATTTACTTTCCGTTTTGTTTTCTTTGTTAATTCCAGTCCTGTCCCATTCATCCTCATAGGTGGGGATGAATGGGACATGCACATGCATGTAAATATATATATATATATATTATTTATTAAAAATGATAACTTTTTATTAAAGTTAGTATGTTTATATGTAACTGATTAGTGAAGTGTACTTATGAGCAATGTTACAAAATTCTGAATTACATATGGCCAACGCTATCGATAAAAACATGAAAAATGTCCCGTTCATCCCCACTCTCCCCTATAATTTTATTCAGATTTGATTAATAGAATGAAAACTATCAGCTTCTGAGTAGAATAAGCTTAATTTAAATAAACCTGTACGTATGAAATGCTGATTAAATGCACTGAAAAACTAGTGCTGTATGATGAACTGTAAGGACTTTGTATGGAACACCATATATTGAAAAAACATGCAATAATTGTTTTGGGTTAGAATAAACATGAATGACCATTCATTAGGTGATAAAAAGAGTAAACATGATTGCAGCATGTTTTGTTACTCTTAGGCTGTACTCTTGCCCACTTTTCAAGATTGCGGAAGATTCTTGGGTAATTATTTTTATCTGAAAATATTAAAACTTGTTTTTTCAATTTATGGTCTTCAATTTTGTATGAATGTTCCTATACTTCATAGAAAGTGGATCACTTTTTAAGCAGTTTTCTTGGAGTAAAACTGTCGAGTAATCTAAAATGTTTTTCTCATAGAATAAATCATATGACAGAATCATCTGTAATGACTCACATTGGCAGATATTTCTAATTTGGTATTTTTAAAACTATCATAAGCATATTATGATGTGAATATATACTTATATTATAGCTCTTAAGTAAAATAAGTGTAAGAGATATAGGAAGTTTACATTCCTAATAAGTGTAAATTCATAAATATGTTTGTGAATGTATATATATTTTTATAGCTCTTTTTAATACAGTCGAACCTCGTTAACTTGAATCTCAAGGGGGATAAAAATTTTGTTCATGTTATCAGTAGTTCATGCTATCAGTAAATAATCTTCATATAACTAAACTAATCTTCATTTTGACGAGGATTGTGGAAGCAGTTCATGTTAAAAGTTATTCACGTTAACAGTGTTCACGTTAACGAGGTTCGACTGTAATTAATATTCTTGTATTCACCATTTTAAAATTTTAACTCTATAAATTAATCTGTAAAGATGTAATCAAACAATCTCTGAAAAATTTTAATTAAAAATTTCCTTATATGGTATTAAACTATAATTTTACTTTTTAATATATATATATATATATATATATATATATATTTTTTTTTTTGGGGGGGGGGAGAGATAGATAGATAGATAGAGAGAGAGACTAACTCATGAACTTACTTCCTGAATATCTATAAAGAAGAATATCATGCTGTGAACCCAACACGGCAGCTTATCCCCATGTTATTACACGGCGAAATTTCTTTTCAAAATTACTGATTACTATTTTTTTTTTTTTTTTTAAATTCCGTTTTATCATTTAGAATGTTGATAAATTTTAAACTGATCTTCGTTTTCCAAAAGTTGATATTTAAATACTTAATATTTCATTTTAATGCTATAAAGGACAAAAAATGCTCTTAATTTTTTACTCTTTAGAGCTTTAAAATGAAATATTAAAAGTTAAAAAAAAAAAAAAAAAAAAAAAATGGAACGCGGAAATCAATTTAATAATTGTGAATTTTCCAAATTTTTTTTTCTGGAATTTTTTTTCAGGAAAAAATTGTATTCACAATTATTCATTACCTAATGCATTATTTTAAATTCCATTTTCACATATAGGAAATTCGCAGCCATTGAATTGATTCTTGTTTTTCAAAAATTGATTTTTAATTTCCTTAATATTTCCTTTTGAAGCTATAAAGCTCTTAGTTAATTTTTTCGCACTTTAAAGCTTTAAAATAAAGTCTTAAACATAATAATAATAATAATAATAATAATATATATTAATTGAATCAATTGAATGGTTTTGAAATAGAACACTGCCTTTTAAAGATAGGTCTTATACTTAAAAGAACATTAGAGCTTTCCAAGCGGCGTACAAGGATATGTATTGGCTCATACACATCAATAAATTGAAATCCAATATTACTTGAACTAATGACTGAACAGCGTGACAATCGTCAAGGTGTAAAAAATAATCTTTTTCAATTCTTAATTCTAGCGCATACTTCCAAAGACTGATACATCGTTGATAATTTACATTACTAAATTCTGATGCACCACGATAAAACACGCAAAACATCATTTCTCCATGAAGAGGCCCTATAATTTTCTCATTTACATGTGATGCTTGTATGTTCTTTGCATCTCTATCAAGGGATATGTTCTGTAACTCCTCATATGTGGTAAACTCATCGATATATGCATACGGAGTATTGCTTATAAAATTATTTGGAATTATATTATTAGGTTCGCCGTATCTGATGGATAACGCTATTCGACAATAATGGAGGCATTTCTGCAAATCGCCATGTAGTAAATATGTGCTGCCGATGAGTTTGTGATGATTGTGTAGGGCTTTGCCGCTTTGATTGCAGCACTCGTGCTTATATTGTTAGCCTGACGAAGGGTCTTGTGTTCTTTCGACCCGAAACAATTGTTGTGAGTTTATTGCCTTTTATGGTATTTATTCAAAATTATGTACAGTCGGTAACAAAAGTATCCGAACACTAGCAAAAATTCCTATGTAAAAAAAGTAGAGTTTTTATTTTTCTTACATAGGAATTTTTGCTAGTGTTCGGATACTTTTGTTACCGACTAAAGTTATTATTTTAAAATGCCAGTTCCGTGTTGCTTTCTTTTTATAATCAGCGTTATAAGTTTCAATCAAGTATTTCCCCGTTTCCATTTTTACAAGCCACAAACAAAGGAGCTCAGTCTTTTTTAACTCTTGATGTGATTTCGTTTCTTTTATATCATGAAAACCTTTCAAATCGAGTTTGAATTGAAACAGATAATTTAGCTCCGGGAGTTTCACGTTTTCTGTGCAATTCGTTAAATAGGCCGACATGGTTCGCCGTTCCGCGACGTCTCTTTGGTCTTCGTTTGCTGGTACTGCTGCTCTCATTCCTTGCATTTTCCCTTCGCAAGTAGCGGAAGTTTACCCTCATTGGGTAGTACGTACTACGTCATACCACTCCCTCAACGCCAAAACCCCACCTTAAGTCTAAAAAGTTAAAAATTACATGGCCGTTAAAAAATTTTATCAATCTTATTATTATTATTATTATTATTTCATGCTCTATAAATTGTATTAATTATTTTGTTTACCAAAGGTGAAAAAGTTTCCGTCTCAGGACAAAACTGTTGCACCAGTATTTTTTATAAATAATTTCAGTCATATTCAATCTTAAAATACAACTGTAAAAATATGAGTTTGTCAAAGAAATTAATGATTCGTAAATTTATTACTAGTTACAAACAATTTTAAATCACTTAAAATTTGAATAACATAAATGGGAGAAAATATTTTATTAATTTATACCTGCTAGGTTAAATTTTATCTTTACTAAATGCAATTCGTGATTAATATATTCATTCTGTATTTGAGGTAATTCTGTTCCTTTGCATCAATATATTAATACATTCATTATTTATAATTCTAGTGCTGTGCTATGGGTAATTGGTGACGGTCTGTGACCACAGAAAATCGGTTTTTCTGCTTTGATTGACCTGAAAATTTCTTCCCGTGCAAAATGCAATTGATTTCAATGCTATGTCAAATAATTTTTGCATAAAATCAATCTATCTCCTTGCGAAACGTCTGCTTTAAAATATTACTCACTGATGTCAAAGTGATTTTAATTGCTGAGAAATGCGGATTTCAAATTTGAAAGGCAGGAAAAATCACTCAGGTCATCCCGAATAAATTCCTTTACAAGCAGGTGTCATGAGTATAAAACAATTAATATGAAAGATAATTCGAATATAGCGTGCTAGCAAAAACAAAAGTACATTGCTGGAAAGTGCTTGAATTATTTGTATCGAGTTTGAAGTAGAGAATCTTTAACTGCGTAAGGTATTACTATTTCTTTTATAGCTTGGGAAACATGCGTAATAATAGGTCATTATTTTTCGTTATTTTGGGACTGAATCGGTGTCTTTGAAATAGTTATTATAGTCAAATATGATGGGATTGTACGCTTCAAAAATACTTTGTACCATAATATCAAGTAATGTAGGTAATTTAGTGGACTCAAATGAACCCTCTAATAAATAATTAAACAGCTAGGTATTCTTCTTAAGCTGTCATTTAAGTGTCTTAATAATTGATGCACTGATAGAACGACTGAAGACTCTTCGTCTTGAGAATTCCTTGTTCTTTGAGAAAAATACATAATACGAATGCTATATTATGCGCATAATATGAATGCTATATTTTACGCATTAAATGCATTTTTTTTTTTTTTTTTTTTTTTTTTTTTTTCGAGATTATAAAATAATATGAGGAACTAATAGGCAGAGCTGAATCACTAACTAATATACGCAAGTTTAAAGTTCAATAGAAGACAATTGATAATTAAAATTATACGAATAACAGTTCGAAACAAACAAAAGTGCAACCTACATTCAGAGTTATTTATCGTTGCAACAACTTTTTAATTATTTTCAGTCCTACGGGTTGGTTAGTTGGTTGGGTTTAACGTCGCACTAGTGATACGCTATTGGACAATTGGCGACGGTCTGGGACTCACCTCTAAGGGTGGTCCGAAGACATTCCATCTCAATTTTGATCCTCCACGGAGGTGATGGCTTCCCTGCTTCGCTGACCCCCCATAGGTATAATTCTTTTAGTCCTACAGAATTTTAAGGTCTGTATACAGCCTACTCATTATTTACTGTGTTTCAATTATTGTTCATTCTAAGTTTCAACTGTATGTGGCTCCAAAGTTAATAGAGAAAATTGAATAAAAATTCATACAAAAAGATAATAGAAATGGTATAGATAGATCAATAATAACAATTAACAAAATCTCTTTTTTCTTTAAGGAAAAAAGTGGGGAGGAGGCATCTTTTTTAATTATAAAAGACGAAAATATTTTTGTGAAACATGTACGTTTGTATAATTTATAAAACAGGATATGATTAGTGATATTATTGTTTATATTATTTTCATAATACCGACGATAGCTAATATAAGCAAATAATATACATGGTATACCTTTAAAAATGTTAAAGATCATTTCAATTCTGTTAGAATAATAACAATAATAATAATAATAAAATCTACTCCTTATATATCATCATTCAATGAGCATGTTCTCACTTATAACTTAAACTTATATGTAAAAAATAAATAAATCACAGATTCTATTGTTTATTTATATTTTTCACTCTAATATGTTTTTTTTTTTTTTTTTTTTTTTTTTTTAATTTTTTAAAAAGAAATAAGAAACTGGAATTAAATATAAAAATTAAAGCAAAAATCAATTAAATGAATAAAAAAAAATTCTATATATATATATATATATATATATATATATATATATATATATATATATATAAACGGATGAATGTGGCTTGGCTGGTAATGGCTAAATAGATTATAAAATATTAATAGTATAATTTTTATAAAATACGTTCAGTTTTGAATTAGCATAAGTAGTTCTGTTCACATACGTAAAAAAAAAAAAAAAAGAATAGAAAAGAAAGAAAGAAAGTTCAAAATAACAAGGCCATGCTCCAATGCAGCATCACAGAACATTCCTCTTTCTTTCTTTCTTTCTTTCTTTTTTCTTTCCTTCTTTTTTCTGCTCTTTATTCTCTCGACAAAATAATTTTCAGAATATATTGTAGGGAAAATATGAGAAGAATCATATTTTGAAGGCGTTTCTGAAACTATGACGATTAGTAATATTTTGATCAAATACGCGATTATTAACACATAAACAGATTCTTAGAAACGAATAGCACATTTTTTAAAAACTATGCTTAACACTTTAAAATCTGTATTTGAAGAGTCATGCAGCATATATATATATACATACACACACACGTATTATGTGTGTGTGTTTATAACTCTCATTCTCCTCAAAATGCATTTTAAAAATTACAGTGCAATAAACTATAATATTATAAAGTTTTTTCTTTTTCTTTTTTATTCATCTGAGGACAAACAAGTCTCTTCGAGCCGGCTGAAGTTTGTCATTCAAACATTCGAACTGGAAAAGCACTACTGACGTACTTCTTTTTGAACTAAGAGCTGGTTTCCGAAAAGCAATCCTAAACAGAGATAATGGACCTGTTAGTTTTTTCTTAGATACTCAAATATTGTTTGACATTGTGTTAAAAATAGCCACAATAGAAAAAAAGTTTTGAGAAATCCAGGAAAATTGTTTTCACTTTGTACTTTATACCTTCTTTTACGACCGACTTGGACATGTCAGCCATTCTAGATTCTAGACATTTTGTTATAGATCTCTAACCGCCCAATTCACCGTCAACCTCCACCGCTGGTTTATCAGTAAACCACAGGTTCAGAAGGAAATTCTATTCACCGTTAAGGGCGTGCATCCGGAAATGAAGATTTCTATTCAACATGGCCACCCAGGTTCTAAGAAAAAATTGGGGTTGGCCTAACTTTAAAAACTGACAGCCTACAGCTCCAATCAGTGAATAGTAGAATTCCCCTATTAGTTGAAAAATTATCTTCTTGACTACCTTAATTATTTTGACACTTCCTCTCCTAGCTGTGGGGTGACACAGGTGATAAGAGACAGTTTCCCACCTGTATTCAATTATCTACAAGAACGCCGCTAAAAAAATAGACAAACTATCGCATCGCTCAGTGAAATATTTTGTGAAACGTAAATCACTAAAATAAATAGATTTAAGATTTAAATTCTAATGTCAAGAAATTTAATCTTATTAAATGAATAAATGAAAATTCTTTACACAAAATGTTTCGGAACAGAAGAAAATATTTTTTTTAATTATAAATACATGCATAAAATATATGAATATTTAAAAAAAAAAAATGTTTATTGAATTATTTATACTACATATATAGTTTCAGACAGTACATAAAATAGCTCTCTCTCTCTTGTCGAAAGATTCAAACACACGATAGTGTGTTTTAAAAAATAGTGGTTGATTTTTTTTTTTTTTTCTTAAGTTTTAATAGGAAATATGTTTACTCAAAAGTTTTTTTTTAATTCTAACTATTTACTTTCTTTCACGTATACACAGGGTAAAGAAAGTATTGTTTTTGGGTCAAATTTTCGAAATTAAGTTTTTTTTTTCTTTATTATATAATTATACGTTTTGAAATCCTCTGCATTGGAAAATGTTTTTAGCGGTTGGTTTGTGTGTGTACCTGTCTGTTATCAGCATATATCAAGAACAAATAATAGCAGAAAGTCCAAACTTGGTATTTTAAATGGGTTTCATATAAATATGCTACACTAAATTTTTTCCTTGAGACAAAGCAAATGGTTCACGTACAGGAATATCCAAGAAAATTCAAATACATGATGTTTATGGGGTTCAAAGTTCAAATAAATTATGTTCTGATAAGTACAATTTAACATCAATAGGCTGATTAAACAAAAGTGAGTAACAATTTTTTTTAAATGCATAAAAGCATGTTTTGTGTAGATTGTGGTATGGAAATCATTCATCATTCGTTTACAGAGCTCCAAAGTATTTGGATATATTGAGGCTATACTTGGAAATTCCTTGAATTATAACTAAATTTGTGTTAGAAGTTTTTCAAGTAAGAATAAATTTAAATACACAACATTGTTTATCGACAATATACAGAGCTACCCAAAGTTAAGCTAAACGCTCTTTTGTATTGAATGTAATTGATGGAAGTGCTTTGCTATATTTTATTATGCCGACGAACACTTGCTCACGAAGCAAAATTAATTTTTCATATTCATACTGTATGTAAACGAATTACTTTTAGTAGTTTTATTCTCAACTCTAGTTTTTTTTTTTTTTGTTTTTTTTTCTTCATAATATCACATTTTGAGGTTCCCTGGTTATAAAAGTCCATTATTTAGCGGTTGATCTGTATATATATCTGTTATCAGAATAACATAAAAACAGATAACTGCAGGAAATTCAAAAGTGGTATTTTGAAGTTCGTATTAGGTTGCCACTTAAAATTTTGAGCAAGGTTCTAAAGTTTGAAGTCAAATTAGTAACAGCCTTGATTATTATTCATTTGTTTATTTTTACAATTATGCATTATAAATAAGTGGGTTTGATGGAGGAGGGGAGTATCCCTCTTACAAAGAAATACATGTGAAATAAAACTGTTCCATATGTTCTAAAAATGTTCCGCAATTTTAGATTTTTTTTAAGTACATTATTTTTATTATCGTATGCTATTGATCTTAAAACTTAATATGCAATATATATATATATAATGAAAACCTTTTTAAAAAATTTCAGTAAATATTCAATATAATTTTCTTTCATTATTTTATTACAATATGACATTTTCCTGTTCCTCCCTTAAAATTTTAGTCTTGAGTCTAAACAGTTTTAAGATTTAATTAAGTAGAATTACAGTTCAAGGAAAAATTTTATTTATTTATTTATTTATTTTTGGGTCTAATTTTAATGTAATTTTCGAATTTTGATGGAATATAATCCGACACACGCAGAGCTGCAAATACTTTAATTAAGAAAACTTTAAAAATTAAAAAGTAAAATAATACGTTCATTTCCTGATATTTTAACTGTGGATCTATGATAAATAACACCCGTGAAGTTGGAATATTTACAAGGATTTTAGTTTAGAACCTCATCCCCCACCGCCCTTATTATTTCCCAAAATAATTTACATCTATGCAGAAAGGAAAAGCAATAAATTATAAAACATTTAGGATAACAAAATTAATAATTTCAATAATTTTCTACTTGCAACTTTAAGTAAAATCAATCCAATATGCAGAGATCCCCTCCAAGGTGATTCTAAAGCTCCCCTGTTTTCTGCAATTCTAAATTCTGCTCTTCCAAACTTCACAATTTCATCGCTCCAACGGCACTATTATATATTTCCTAACCCATAGTTTTATTTTTCATTCCTTTATTTAATTATTTTTAACAAATTATTAATATTTTAAAGTTATGTCCAGACATTACAATTTACAATTTTTTAAAGTCATAAAATTAGTTAAATAAAAAAAAAAAAATCTTTGTGATATTAAAGAAAAAACTTCAAATCAGACTCTTTCTACCGTCTATGTCTCTATGATGGGTTGGTTTGTCTGCTGTTTGACACTGATATAACAAACAAAATCAAATTTGTCAAATCAAATCAAAAATATTTTATCAATTTCACCCACGATAGCTAATTCTTTTAGCACAAAAGTGCTGGAAAATCTTTCTTTATCTATGCATATTTTTAATTTATTTTAGTAACTTCCTTTTATATAAAAATCAACCTCTGACTCTTTTTTTTTTTTTTTTTTTTTTTTTTTTTTTTTTACAATATATATAAATGTCATAGTAATGGGGAAAATGTTTTATAAATTATGAATGATGCATGGGTTCTGAAACAAAATTTTTTTTGTTTAATCTGTCTCTCTTCCCCCCCCCCCCTTCCCCTCGTAAAAACAAAAATTTTTTGCTATTGTTCGTATTTAGAAGTATTTTACAAGAAACAATTAAGAAAAGTGCCCTTTCTTCCGGTATCTTTTTTTCCGCGATCCGGAAAAAAGGGCACTTTTCTTAATTTGCGAATTGAAAAAGTGCCCTTTTTTCCACAGGTGCCCCTTTTTCCGGGATCCGCATAAACTTGCACCCATTTGACGCAACTTTTGTGACAACGATTTATACATACGACATAACAGCATACTGCGAATATCCCATTCGAAGCACAGTATAAATATACAAAGAAAAAATTCGCTTATTCGATTTTCATTGAATTACTAATTTAATTAACACATTTTCTTGAATAGCAACCCTACCACTAACCAAAAGATTTTACTCTCTAAGCCATGAGAAGTGTTTGGTTCGATTCAAGGCAGCACTCGTCAGCCTAGCACTAGGAGTTTTCCATCGTTTTCTCCAAAACACACGTTAATATGGATTAGGACCCCTTAAAAAGATTCTCACAGAATCCATTCCACCTAGACTTTTTCTAAATTAATAATAATAATAATGAATACGAATTATAATAGCTTTAATTATAATAGCTTTACTTTTACAGCAAATGCAATACAGGATTCAGATTATCTGTTTTAGGTTGGGACGTCATAATTACATCACTATACTATAATAAAAAAATTAATAAAAATTAATATCCATAATTTGAAATGGACACAAAATGAAAATAAGATAATTATTCCGTTAGAATTTTATGCTTTTGTATTGTTATTATTATTATTTTGCCGGAGATTTGCGTTATTTATATCATTTTTAATAGAAAACGTGCCATAGCTACCTTGAATAACATATATCAGTTTCAAAGCATTCTAAAAAATAAATAAATAAATAAATAAAAATAAATAAAATAAATAAAAAAATAAAAAAAATAAAAATAACGGAATGTTGAAAAAAAAAAAGAAAAAAAAATAATCTGGTGTGTCACTCACACGACTTTCTCTTACCCTGAACTTTAATACTATAAATATAGGTTGGAGATTAAGAGGTAAGATAAAGATATTATGTAAACCTATGTTAAACAATTTAAATTAGGCTTCGGAAGAGTTTTGTATGATAATTAATTCTGTGTGAGGGGGGCTACCGCCCCCCTTAACCCCCCGTTTCATTAACGCACCTACATTTATATAGAATATAATTCGGTTATTAAAAAATAATTCTATTTTTAAAAAATAATTTATTAAAATTATTATTTAAAAAAATTATCTTTTATAATAATGCAGACGATTTCCATATTAGAGAAGTAGTATGACACTAAATATCCAAAAAAAAAGTCCATTTTATTCTCAATAAAAAAAATAAAAAAATATTTTTTTTCTAAGTTTTTAATTTTTTTTTTTTTTTTTTTTTTTTTTTTCGTTAAAAGTGAAAAAAAACGATAACTTTGTTTTAAATTATCGCAAATCGATGGTTCTACTATTCGTTTTAAAGGTATTGGCAAGCTCTTTTGAAAGATACCCATCATGAAAATTTACTCCCCTCGAGGGTGGACTTCCCCCCCAGTGGTGGTATTTACTCCATTTTATACAGGAAACATCCGATAGTGAACTTGTTTAACATATTTCAATTTCATTAAGATTTTTGTACAGTAAGGGTATGAAAATAGGGTTTATAGAAATGCCTGTCATAGAACGCAATGCTTTGAAATATTTTAGGGGGTCCCTGTACACAAATCAGTAGAGGTATAAGCATTTTTTTTTCGTTATAAGTAAAAAAAAAAATCGATAACTTTGTTTTGAATTATCGCAGATCGATGGTTCAACCATTCGTTTTAAAGGTATTGGCGAGCTCTTTTGAAAGATACCCATCATGAAAATTTACTTCCCTCGACGGGGGACTCCCCCCCCCCCAGTGGGGGAGGCGAGGCTCCTACATACACAAATTTTTTTTCCCAGTTGACTATCTCTATTACAAAAAATATATATATTCGTTTCATTTGGTTTAGTGCAGTCTATAGACGTTAAACTCTACTTACCTGCAATTTCCCCCATAGACGTAATGTATTAGAATTCTCTTGATTGTCCCTGTACACGAACCATTTGCTTGATCTTAACGAAAAGCTTACTGTAGCATCCCTATGTGATACACATTTAGAATACCAAGTTTGAACTTTCTGCCATAATTTGTTTTTGAGATATGCTGATAACAGACAGACACACAGACACAGACCATGGTAAGAGAAAGTAAAAAAGAGGAGAAGCATTGAAAGTTACGAATACTTCAATTACAAATAATAATAATAATAATAAATAATTATGACATGTTAATTTTTTAATATTCTTATTTTTGAACATAATAAGAAACAAAGCTAAGTTACGGTTTAATATTAACAAGACCTAAATCACAACCCCTATCATACTAAAATACTTTGTATGTGCACGGCAATAGAACAGACTTTTTCAAACTCTAAAACCTAAAAATACTTTAATTGAAAAAAATATCAGCAAAAAAATTGAAATTTAAGAAATAAAATAGTATATTGATTTCAAAATATTTATATTCATAATCTAAATATTTTGTATCGTGACTGAAATTTGGAATTTTCTTTGAAAAAGGAAAACATAGAATAAAGTTTTATATTCAACTATAATATTAAAAAGGAAAGAATTTTGTTTATAAATTTTATCCTTCATATATACTGTCCGTTTTCGTAAACCATGTCTACCTCTCGCGGAACGATCCTACTCGGAAAAGGGGTGATGCGTTGAATGAGATGGGCACTTAGCCAAATGCGCTTTTCGTTCTACACGTGTTCGTTTTCTTTTTATGAGTCTTCAATATTTATTTTACCTTTTTACGCGAATTTAAAGTTTGAAAGAAAAGAAAAGAAAAAAAAAAGAAAAAAGAAACCGCAACTTATCTCTCACTCGTAAAATGTAAACATTCTCTCATCTTCTACGCTTCTACCCTATTTTAACAAAATCAATGCAGACCTCACGCATGCGCATAGGTGAGCAGGGTCACAGCTAACGAAAACAAACAATATATATTACCCTTCGCACAGATACATTCATTAGTATGATAGATAGTCCCTAATTAGACGAAAAATGAACAGATGAAAAAATTGCCACAACACACAAAAGCCAATTTGGTCAGTATTATATATATATATATATATATATATATATATATATATATATATATACATATACATTCATATATATATATATATATATATATATATATATATATATATATATATATGTGTATATATATATATGCGCACATTTTAAACTACAAGTATGAATATTGGCAAAAGCATTTGTTAATTACTCTCTGTACATTTGTTTTTATTAAGATATCAAACAAAATAAAACTGCT
Source organism: Salticus scenicus (assembly GCA_963930645.1). Classification (NCBI taxonomy): domain Eukaryota; kingdom Metazoa; phylum Arthropoda; class Arachnida; order Araneae; family Salticidae; genus Salticus; species Salticus scenicus. Next base: position 324,492,913 of record OZ005651.1, on the reverse strand, counting down.
GTACAAATAAATAGGAAAAAGAATTCAAAGCTATACACAAATAAACTTTTATTGACAAAAACAACATTACAAAATATCAGACAAATTTAGTAATTTTTAATTTGATTGGTTAATCAATTATTATTTCTGATTTCTATGTGTCTTCTCTCTTCTATTTGTCTATTATTCAATCAGATAATATGTTTAATTACACAGGCATACAAAAATGAAGTTTACAAAATTTGATTTGATGATTTCAGCTGACCTTTATGTTTTTTGATATGCTGAAACCGAAAATGCAGCCCATTTTTCTCTATCACGTATTGATTTTTGTCAATACAGGGTGTTTACCGACACGATTTCTTATATATACCAACATAACAATCGGTTTGTTGGTTGGTTGATATGGTTTTAAGTCGCACTTAGGGCTTCACAATTTCAACAATAGGCCTCTATGATTAATTAATCATGGAGAAATACTATAAAACTTATTATATAATTATATTGGTGGAAGAGTAATGGAAAAAATTGTGCCCTGTTTTGACAAAAATCTATACGTGATAGAGACAAACTGGCTTCACTTTCGGTTTCAGAAAACCAAAAAACATAAATATCAGCCAAAATTATAAAATCAAAATTTTACATGTCGGCCTGTGTTATCTATCTCCCGTGGATAATTTTTAAGTTTAACATCAAATGAGTTTTCAGATACATTTTTCGATGCTGTAACATATTTTATATTGGTATTTGACAAATGAATTTATCGTTTTCTTGCTTTCAGTTGTATTTCTTTCATTATTTACATATACTATATATACATAAATATACACACACAAATAAATATATGATGTAAAATAAGAGCATGACAAGGTACTATAAAAACTGAAAAATAAATAAATAAATAAAAATAAATTGGAAATTAAAAGCCAAATTACATTTTCTGCATTAAATTTCTTGCATTCATTTTCTTATTTAATCAAATAAATTATCACATTTTTCTAATTAAAAAATCAATAACAATGAACGTATTTGCATTTGCAAAACAAAGATATCAAAGGGTAGTATTTAAACTCAGGAAAGTAAAATAAACAAGAACCGAAAACTGAAAACTATGTACACTCTAGGAACAAAATAAAAACGTTCTCTATAATAATAGCCATATTTTTTCAGCGGTTACACTGAGAACTAACATTATAGCTGCAATAAAACATCGAAATAAATAAATTTTTTGTCAAAACGATACGATAATGGTGTAATTAATAAAATACGAAGGGAGAAAAGGGGATATTTATATATGGACAATATTTAAGCACGCGGACTTAGCTCAATGAACTAATAAGAAAAAATGACGACATTTGTCTGATGAGATTATTTTACGGACAATATCTTTTTAACAGATGCTTCTTTAAAACCTTTGCAAGCGTCATTTTAAAAGTAGCAATACTTTAAAGATATATACAGAATATGAACTTTTGTGTCATAAATTGAATAAAAAACACTATCATAAAAAATATAATCAAAATAGGAATTATTTATTATTATTATTTTTTTTTTTAACAATATATATATATATATATACCAAAATTAATAAAAAGTCACCGCCAACATGACGATAAAAACTTAAAAGGCATCCTGGGAGTCCTATATTAAAACTGCACCGCCTGTGGAAGCATGAAAATTGGGCCGTGAACCATGAATTTTATTTGGAAACCTTTCTTTGAATGATTTTGGTTTTAATAATAATTGGCTTCTTGTAAATTAAAATTTTAATTAGGTGGTTGAATTGTATAATATTTATGAGTTTTAAAGTTTTAAGGTAAATAAGAAAAAAAATAAAGTGCAAAAATTTCGCACGGGTCTGCTAGAAATAAATAAATAAATAAAATCCCATATTAGTTTTTTAATTGAAATACTAATTTTACATTTTTTTTTTTTTTTTTTTTTTTTTTTTTTATGGTCGCACTTCCGGTTTCGGATGTCCTACTTCCAGTTTTCCCATTTTCACCAAAATTTGAAAAATTAATCTGTGCACCAGACCTATCTCAATTCTGAAGTTTCTTTGTTCTATCTGTATTAGTTTCCGAGATATAACAGCTAGAAAATTCCCCACACACATATACACATATACACGCACACTGACCAATTGACAAAAACCACTTTTTTGGACACAGGAGACCTTAAAACATGTAATTGAGGTGAAATCTCGATATCGAAATTTTTGACGGAATACAATACTTCCATTACCTACGGTAGTCGGGTAATGGAAGTAAAAATCGAGTAGGTTTTATCCTTTGTTATTTGAAGAAGTAGATAGAAAATTAAAACTTCAAGCTTTAGGCACGGAAAATTGAAGGAGATTTTCCCAAATTAAAGTAATAATAATAATAATAAACTTTTTACTTTCATTATCCGACTACCGTAGGTAATGAAAGTATTGTATTCGGTTCAAAAATTTCATGTCGAGTTTTCACTTGATTTACGTGTTTTAAGGTCTCCTGAGTCCAAAAAAGCAGTTTATGGCAATTGGTCAGTGTGTGTGTGCATGTATGGGGTGAGTCTTTTGACTGTCATATCTGTGAAACCAATAAAGGTAGAACAATGAAACTTCAGAATTGAGTTAGGTCTGATGTGCCGATGAATTTTAACTTTTGGTTAAAATTTGGAAAGCCGGAAGTAGGACCCTAAGTCCGTATCTCAAAAACGACTCTAACGATTTTCTTCAAAGCTGCTATATAAACACCATATAAGATTTCCTTTCGTATGTAATAGTTGGTTAGTTCATGAAAATGAATTTGAGGTCTCGCAAGTGCATTTCTTTAAAAACGGCTGTAGTAATTTTTGTACAAACTCGCCATAATAAATCTCTTTTAGATACCCTTTCGTATGTAACTGTTGTCAATAATTGAGTTTGAAAAACTTTGGTGGATGTCGATGTCTCAAAAATGGTTCTTACGATTTTCTTGAAAATTGCTACATAAATCTCATTTTAGATATCCTTTAGCATATATTACGTGGCTATTACAGGAAAATTGACAATCATCCTCATTAGGTAGGTCAGTTTTAGATCTCGGAAATCAGTATTTTTTAAAAGCGGCTCTACCTTTTTTTTTTTTTTTAACTTGGTATGTAAACTCTGTTTGTATAACTTTACACATGTATCAGTTTTCTTTCGCTGGAAAATTGTTAAGTGTCTAATTTGTTAGGCTAATTTTACGTTTTTTGACCTTAAACTATGTCAAAAAAGTGCATATAATAAATGTAATAGTAGGTAATGGACTTTTTTTTTTTTCACCGGATGTTTTCGAAATGGTAAAATTATCTAACTGTACATTAAAAATATATAGAAAGCATTATATACCGTCCCAAATTAACTAAAAGATTATTAGTAAAAAGTATTAGAAAAAGTAGGTATCCTAGATTTTTTTTTTTTTTTTAAATAAGAGAGAGAGAAAGAGAGAGAGAGAAAGAGAGAGAGAGATAGAGAGAGAGAGATATAAGAAGAACAATTACACGAAAAAAATCATCGCTAAATCGAAACAAAAATTTAAAAGTTGCCAAAGGGGTCGTATACTAAAGGTGTAACGCAAAATGGTCTAGATATTACGATTATTTATTTTATTTTTCTATTCTAAATATATATATCTATATATAAATATATACCTACTGATTTTTAGAATAATATTTCGTAATAAAAAGTTTTAAATAGTACTTATATATTTCAATTAGACAATAAATATGAAGATTTCTTGAATTTCATTTTTCTACTTTTGGTTTATGTTATGCACTAGTGAGTAATATCCCTATTCAGTGAAAGGTAAAGCGGCGAATAGACGTGCAGAGTGCCGCAGGGGTAAATAAGTGAAGCGAGTAAGGGGCAGAGCACCCTAGTAATAATAATAATAATAATAATAATAATAAAATCTAACGATTGCTCTGCTTAGGAAAAGCTATCACCAAATTGAGAAAAATTTCTCAATCAAATCGTACCGGTACATATATATATATATATATATATGTTTGTATGTATTATCATTACTATTATTATTATTTTATTTTTATTTTTCACGTGTAAATGAATTTATGCCAAGGACAAAACAAATTAATTAAATTAATTAATAAACTCATAAGTTCATTTATTTATTTATTATTATTATTATTTATTTATTTATTTTTATATTTTTAATTAAATATTTAATAATTCTAAAACTATTATCGGAGACACAAACATTTTTTTTTTTTTCTTTTGGTAATATATATATATAAAAAAATATTAGATTTTTAAGCAAAGAGTTCTCTCTCTCTTTTTTTTTTTTTTTTTTCTTTAATGCATTTGGACTCTGAAAAAGAAAAATTCTGTGTGGACCCAGAAAGTATGTTTTAACGACACCATTATCCCCCTTCCCCTTTCGACATGAACGATATCATCAATCAACCTTAATGACTTCCCGTAAGTTTCGCGGGGCGTTCCCGATGGGAGGCGGAGAAATCTGCTAAAATTGAGGTTTTTCAATTTAAAAATTAAAGTTTCTTATATTCTCATTAATAGAGATTTAAATAAAACAATTTATAAAAACATTAATAAAAAGCTTGGTTTTCTTGAGAAAGCGACACGCTATACAGATTTCAGATATTGCAATTTGTTGATAAGTTAGAGGCTAGTAAAGCAACACAAGTGTCTTTTTCGCATTTTACAGCTTAAAAATAAAGGGTTAAAAATTAAATATAACAGTTTTTGTTTCACGGGTCTTCAGTGTATGGTTGTGAATTTTCTGATTGTGAAAACAGAATTTAAAAAAATTCATTAGGTAATGTGCAATTCTATAAACAAATTTCGCCATAGAATAACACAGGCTTTGGATGACCTTGACGATCCGTGATGCTCGCCTCTGTGGTAGCACCGCTTAAAACGTAACCCAGGTGCATAATCTCAACCTACCTCAAACGGCAGGTTAGACGTAGGTAGAGATGCGAGTTTCAGCTTCGAATACTATCTGACCAATCACAGTGCGTGAATGGTCGAAAGTGAATACGCTCAGATATTGTCCGCCATTTTTTAATAAAAACTGGTGATTTAAAAAATAAAAATGATGCGTATAAGTTATACTTTTTTGAAAAGAACTTTCAAAATTATAAATTTTTTGTGTGAACACTATATACGTTTAATAAATTGTTTTAAAGATATTTGATTAGGAAGTTTACCAGTGACGATTGGTCTGTTGCTTTTACCTTAAAATAATAAAACAAAAATAACCCTAAAATTAAAGACTAAAAAATAACTTTCTGAAAATAATCGATTTTGACGTCCTCAGAGCTATAAATTCTTAGTTAAATCATGTGAATCCATTATTCATAATAAAATAATTGTAAAAATGCTCATTTAAGGACTCTGTTATAAATAACATAAGGACACTGTAGTTCATCTCCTAGTGGCTTGGACGCAGAGCATTTTATTTCAGATCAACAGTACCTGGGTTCAAACCCCGTTACGTCCTATTTAGTTTTTTTTTTTTTTTTTTTTTTTTTTTTTTTTTATTTATAAGTCTGGAAAAAAGAAGTTTAAAATAAACAATTTGCCAGTTGTAAGTTTTAATTCAGCAATTAATTTCTACTTCATTATTAGTTGAATTTAACTTTTATTTCAGTATAAATTCAAGTAAATATTTCAAAAGTAAGCATTTTAGTTTTAAAATTTAATTGCTTTTTTTTTAAATATTTTTTTTAATTTAATTAAAACAAAAAAGTTAAGTTTAATGAATAATGAAGTAGAAAAAAATTAGTAAGTTAAATAATACATATATACACAATAACAAGAATAAAGAAATAAATAATAAAGAAAAAAGAATAAAGAAATAAATAATAAAGAAAAAATATTTCAGTTTAATGTTTAATTTCTGTTTAATAACTTTTCAAAAGCAGAAAAATGATCAAACATTTTATTTTTAAATTATTTTATTTAAACTAACAGAAAGAAGAGGGGGAAAAAAAGAGAGAGAGAAGTAGAAGAAAGTTCCATTTTTGTTAAATTAAATTAATAACAATAATAATAATAATAATAATAAATTATACATTATCAAATTAACTTAAACATTTTTATTTATTTATTTTATTATTAGTGTACGTGCTCTTACTCTAGCGAAATATTTGAAGCGATAATAATAATTTATGGGCGGAAAATTAAATTAGTTGCAAATTGTAGCTTCTGGTATATAATAACTATAATTAAATTTAAATGTAATATATATATATATGCATATACATATATACATATCAAAATATAAGCATTTTATTATGATTATGATTTTATTTCATTCAGAAAAGGGGGGGGGATTTTTTTTTTTCAACATTTAAATTAAATATTCATATTTTCCTTGTTAGTAATAAGAGATATTAGGGAATTGCTAATACATGCAACATTGCGTATAATATATATATATATATATATATATATATATATATATAACTGTGGTGCTTTTATCACAAAAACCAAGAGCATTAATTAACAAAAAATAGTCTATTAAAGACTGAAGAATAAATTTCTAAAAATAATCACTTTTGTGTTAACAAAAGCCGAGTGCACATACGCAAATTGTTTTATTTCGTTTGCGCTGTGTTTTTGTTATTGTTTTCTGTTTACGATAGAAAGTGATATTGCATGTATTCAGTAATTTGTATGTACTATATATACGTATACAATATAAAAAATATTGAAATTTTTTCAAAAATATTTAAATAAAAAATATTTTTTTAATTTTTAAACAGGTTTTAACACCACTGATCTGGAATAAAATTTATAAAAATAATAATGACATCTTGTTGACACACCCGCCTATCTATCATAGTTTTTGTTTTGATTTAGACTTAAAACCTAATTAAAAATATTTTAAAAACCTGGAACTCTTATGAAATTTCACTATTTAAACATAAAATATTTCTTTTTAATGGATCCATAAAGCAATATCTAAATACGTTTGGGATATATATTTGAACAATAGCGATATAAAATTAAGGAAGCACACATCCACACTTTTTTTTTTTTTTTCTTTCTTTCTTTATTTTTTAAGTTTGATTACTAATTTTTATCATCAACTTACTTTTTTATAAACAGCAAAGGACTAAGATTATGACTCGAGAAATATTTACTTAACAAAACAGATTTAGGTATTTATCTTTTAATTACGAATTATTGTTAACGCTTCGATGATTTTGATGCCGATTGTAACTACTCTAGGTTCCTAAGCCAGCAGGTGGAGTGTCTTTCGTAGGAATCTTTCTAAGGGGTCCTGGCCTGTATTCATACTAGTTTCGGAGAAAACCACGGAAATTTTAGAATAACGAGGTCGACTAGCAGGACCTGGGATCGAACCTGGCACTTCCCATCTACCAGCTCTGAATGCAGAACCACTCGGTTACTACTGGGGCTTTAATTTAAAATTAAAGGGAATTTTTTTTAACTGAGCACGGCATTGAACGATTACACACACACGCACGCACACACACACACACACACACACATATACATATATATATATATATATATATATATAAGTTTTACTTTCTAATTTAAATAGTTTTGAAGAAGATACAATTAACACTTATATTTTAATAGATATGTATGCAAATTTTCTTAATTTGACAACTGTAATAATAATAATAATAATAAAAAGCTTCGTAACGTCCCCCTTCCCTTTAAAAAATTAAACATGCTAGCTAAACGCGAATATTTCAATAATTTGAATGTATGTATCTTTTTATCGTTTATAATATGAATAGAAAATAGAAAATCTACAATATATTTTTTTTTTTTAATGCAATTCTAATATTAAAAAAAAAAAAAAAAAATTATTTTAAATTTAAAACATCATGATGGGAGAATAAAAAATTCCCATTAAATATGTAAGATTCACTTTTTTTTTTTTTTTTTTAGAAAAATAAATTATTTCTCACAACCCATTAAATTATAAGATATTGTCTAATGTTTGTTCAATTAACAGTTTATATCCTTTGTCATTTAAACATTAAAAGATAAACTTATTTATTGACAAGACATTTTTCTGTGTTTTCCAACATAATTTTATTCCGTGCAATTTGTTTTTATTAAAATTGTAATCAATAAAATTATTTTCCATGGTGAGTACACATGATTTCATATCTTGTAACTTAATTTTGAAGAAAAAGAAAATCGCTAAAATGGTTCCTACAGACATCCTAAAAGCGCATTTGATCTGAATTATTTATTTATTTTTTTATTAAAAAAAAAAAAAAAAAAAAAAAAATCGACAGCATTGTTTTAAATATATCAAAATATGCGTTTCAAAAATTCGTTTAAAATATTTTTATGATTTCTTTTAAAAAATACTCATTAATTTCCCACTTATTCACAAGAAAAGCAATGTTCTTAAATATACAAAATTTTCATTTTGGTTCACCATTACTATTACAAATTGTTTTATTTCTTATGAAATAATAAATAGTTTTTTTTTTTTACAATATCTATATATAAAGGTTTCGGATCCATGAAATAAAGAAAAACAAATCTTAAACACGCGCGAAGTGTCTTCTTATGGGTATTAAATCACGTGCTTTCATTCGACCAATCAACTTTCAGCAGTTCAATCTACGCTGAAAACCTTCAGGTTCAGTAACCAGCTTTGCAAGTTAACGGTGAATAACAAATATTCAACCCAGGTTTTGAGTCGCAAGCCTAGAGTTTTTGCACCTGGCGTTGAACTAGTAGTTGAAGGTTATCGGTGAATTAGCCGGTAAGTACTGAAGGAATCATCTTAAAACTTTAGGAGTGTCCAGAACATGTTATACTTCAAACATTTCAATGAAAGTTTTACCCCGAAAGTAAAAGCAGTACCAATAAAAAATTAAAACGTTGAGCGGGAACGCCCTGTCAGTCATCGGTGGCTGACAGTGTCAAATATGCTATAAAGCCGCGTCAATCATCGGTGGAGGATATAAAATAGGATTTAAAACTAAAAATATTACATTTAATGATTGAAAATATATTAAAAATTTGCATAATTTCTATTTATTACAGGAGGAATCGATTATGGAATTTTAATGGATTTTAAGAATTTGCGTGGCGCTCAACGTGTTAAATTTTCCTGAAAACATTTTGTCTTTTATACATAATATATTCCACTGTCCTTCAAAGGATTAAGCAAACGGAAGGTAGACAAAATGACATTGTCAGTATCGACTTTGATATATAGGTTAGATAATCTTTTTACAAATAAAATGAAATTGCACATAGTGGGAAGCCGTTCGTCAAAATTCTGACAAATAATAACATATTCCGTAAGGACAAAAAATAAGTCGCTTTTTTTTTTTCTCTCTGCTCCTCATATTTCGATTAAATTTTAGTAAACGCTCTTTCTATGCTCTCTTCTTTGTTTCGTATGAGGTCACGCACGGTGTCCTTGAATACCCAATACCCAGGCAATCACGTGCGCTCTGTTGTTTGGCTCGTGTGCTTTCTCTGTTCGGACCGGAGGGATGGTGGGAAGAGAAAAAGGGTTCTACGGTTTCACATTTTACCCGAAAGCTGCAGCACACTTTAATTCAAAGAGTAGCACAGCACAACAGTACTTCTTTTCAATTTTAGTGCTCGTTCATCTCCAACTCCTCTTTGTTCTTCTCAGAATCAGGCATTATTTAGTCAGACAAACCTTTACAACAGCTTAAAAAGTCGGCAGCAAAAATATCCGAGCACTAGCAAAAATAATGCTCGGATACTTTTGCTGTAATAAATTTTACTTTCGAAGACCAAAAATTGCTCATTGTGACAAAAAATAAATAAAGAAATGAAGAAAAATAAATAAAAATAAAGAAAGAAAAATGAAATGAAAAGAAAAGAAAATGCGTAGAAGTTACAGACATGCTACTTAAATGTTTTTATTTTCTATGCTAATCACCGCAATAGTGCTAACATCTTACCTTTATGAGGTAAGCTGCATTGAGTCTGCACTCGAGCCTCCTTTTTTTTTTTACCTGTTGGAAGTATGTGCTTAAGTTTTTAACTCGAAGTTACTGCTGCATATTTTGCAATTTATGGTGTTTGCTTACAAAGCTCTTATTCTTAATTAGTAGCAAGAAGCCAAACAACAACAACAACAAAATGTACACTTTAAACAATCCTTTACAGCGAGCAAAAGTATTATTACACCTTTTCCTTCTTCTTCTTCTTCTTTTCTTACTAATAATAGCTCTAGAAATTAGCTCTAGAAATAGCTTTAAAATTTTATTTATTTATTTATTTTTAAATTTATTTTTAAACTATTTTTCTTTTTCTGTTCGGTAGATAGAAACACTACTTCGAAATTTAATAAATAATGTCTCAGAGGAAGCTAAATGCAAAAGTCACTTAAATATTCTTAGTAGTGAGAAAGTATTTTCATTGTTGTTATAACTGTACGAAAAATATTGTACTTTTTTTTTTTTTTTTTCATTCACACATAATAAAAATGTTATACCGATTAACTCATAAAAATGTACGATATAACTCATAAAAATGTACGATATAACTCATAAAAATGTACGATATTCTACGATGGTACTATGGTTTTATAGATAAAGCAAATGATTGAAATTTATAGGATTTATAGCTTCGATCAAGTGTCAACATGGTTCAGTTTTAAATTTTATTAAAATTACTTTCGCTTTCCACCTGAAATGTGTCAGTCATTAAAATCTTTATAACAAAAGTCGGATACTTGGAACGAGTAAAAGTTTTGTGATGAATATAAATGAATTGAATTGAAATAGTGGTGACGGTGTATACGGCAGTGCCAGTGCGGAAGCCATAAAAAGCGGAGTGGAAGCCATGAGTTTCTAGAACCGTCATTTTCACGCCTCTTCCCTTTCAGAGTATGATCGAATGCGGAATTTCTTTTTCAGGCTAATTGGCCACCAGTAGTGTTCTACCCATCGAGCTCTGCTCGATTGTTCTACCACTATCGTTCCAGTATCAGTATCATCTTTCTATGTTTATTCTACTTCTAGAAGATTGTGAAATCCCTCCCTATGTATATCTTTTATAAAAGCCGCCCTGCTCTCTGGGAATTTATTCACAGGTGCTTCTCCTGCGACAGCCTTCGATTGTTTTGATCATTGTCCAAGGAGCTAAGGAATTGCCATTTCCTTTTCTCATTTGTATGGAAAGTTGAAAGCCAATTTCTAAATTCATTTTTACAGACTTCATTGTGGTTTGTATTTACGATTTACTATGAAAATTGTAAAACATAGAGCAGTAATAAATGTAAAGAGCAGTTTACTAATATATTTTTCTCCCGCATTTTCTATGAGAACTTTTTGTGAATATTTAGCATTTTTATAATGTATGTACATATTAAGCTTAAGCTTAATAATTTCGTTGAATATTTTATAGAACTGCGTAATTTCTTTAAATTTTAACTTATTGTATAAGCGAGACAATTCTTTATTCCTAATTAAAAGCACCTCAACATTTATGCCACATACATGAATGAAATTAAGTTTTATACTAGTGAAAGTTGTTTTTTAAGAAATGTGTATATTATTACTATTTCTTACCCATATCTATGGTCAGAAAAAACTGATTTTGGGTGAAATTTTCAAATTGAAATTTTGTTATATTTACACGTTTTAAGATACCCTGAATTCTGTAATCAGGTTTCTACGGTTGATCTGTGTGTATTTTAAGTGTTTTATCAGCATATCTCAAAAGTGGTAACCTATATATGTATAATATGCTAGTTCATACATATAATACCGGGACACCCAAATAAACTAGAATATAGTGGGCCTGTACAATAGGAAATTGTTGGGAGTGCATTAAAGGTTCAGTAGTGGCAACGGAAATTCTCCGACATGGGGGGGGGGGAGGAATATCATCTCCCCGACAGAGGGGAGCCGCATATAAAAAAGTTTATTATGCGACTCTTTAACACGGTGCCACGTCATGACATTTCTGTGTCCGCTATGGCAAATATACACTATGCATTTTCATTATTAATATTATTATTAATATTTGTGCCATTCCACCTGTGGCCCTCCTTGCGATTTTGAAGATCATCGTGCCCTTTTCTGAGTGTACGAGTATACGATACTATTTTTTTTATTTTTTTTTTCTATAGAATTAAATATTATAGCATATGAATATGTTCTAAATATATTTGTGCATACTATATGGATTGATAGATAAGTTAACTTTTTAAAAGTATTTGCGTTTGAATGCTGAAGTTTCATGCAAATTGCATTCATGAAGTTTCATAATAACCCGTTGTTAGTTGTCTGAATAAAAACAGCATGCTTGAAGATCCTTGAACCTTGAACAGACGCCAAAAAGTCCTGCTGTCTACAGGTGAACAAAGGGCTTACAGTCTGGCACACCTTCTACTACAAGTAAAAGAATGAGTAGGAGTTTCCACCTCAAAGCATCAGCTCACCATCCAATGACAACTAATATTTTTATATGGTAGTCCAACCAACCGTTTTCGAGACAGGTAAACCGAAACTTTATTATTATTATTTTATATACATATAACTTTTTAAAGCATTTGCTTGCTTTAGAAAGAGAGGGAAATAAAAGAGTTGAGCGAAACCATTAACATAAATCGAGAGAGAGAGAGTATAGCTCTTGTGATGGAGAGTGGGAAGTGGAGAGAATTTGGAGAGACTGTCCTTATGAGCTTCTCTCTCCAACGAAGGTTCTGGATAAAACCTGTATTCTTTTTAACCCCGAGAAGAATATTTACGTTTTTTTACATGAAGTATACAGGCACAAATCACATACACAGAATGCAATAAAAATGCGTTGAAAAGCACTGATTGATCACGAATAAAGACTGGTTAAACAAACCTTGTAATATACGGTGTTTGCTTATAACACTTTATTCATGAACACGATGTATAGTACATGGTGTTTATTATACTCTGGCATAGCTGCCAATATTCCGTTTTTTAACAGCAGTTATTTTTTATGTTCTATAACCGTTTAAAAAAAAAAAAAAAATCTACTACTCAGTCAGTTAAAGTTGTAAATTAAAAGCATATAATTTGGCACCTATATATAAATGCTTACTGATTATTTCAATTGCAAAAATGTTTTAAGTGGGGAAAAAAAAAGAAGTTATTATTAAACACACCTCTGTAAAACTACAATATATATATATATATATATATATATATATATATATATAAATGATAGATATCGTAATAAAAGTTAATCTTAAAATTTCGCAATTAATAGATACTATACATATATTAAGGTCCTTTTGTTTTACATTTATATTTAGGCAATCAATCTTGGTAAAATTTCATGGAAAGAGAAAGAAAAAAAAAGAGATTGAAATTAATTATACTTATTAGTAATATATATATATATATATATATATATATATATATATATATATATATATATTGTATAAATATAATTTTCTGGACGTAAAAATCTAAGCCTAGATGAGACGCGTTTAAGCATAGCCTCCTTAACTAGATGCCTGTCGCGTGGCTCATAAACTTAGCAACAGTTGAAGCGGTAGACAGCGCCACCTGGTACAGATTGCATGACTTTTTTATTCAACTGTCACCAATAATTTTAAGAAGTGATATATGATATATATAATCGACGTTTCTTCGATTCTATTTGCCCTTTATGTATATCATATCCCACTTTTAAAATTTTTTGGTGGTTGTTGAATAAAAAAGTCGCGCAATCTGTACCAGGTGGCGTTGTCTACCGCTTCAACTGCTGCAAAGCTTCCGAGCCACGCGACAGGCATCTAGTTTAGGAGGCTATGGTTTAAATGCATAAAAACTCCCCGTTTCAGCAATTTTATTAATGTATAAAGTTAAAATATTATTATTCGATCACATTTGCTGTCATAATGTGAAGAATACCGTAAAGTTTTTTTTTTTTTTTTTTTTAACGTAATTCGTTTGAAATGTTTTATAGTCACGATGTATGGCTGCCTCAAACAATAATCATATTGCTGAGAAATATTCGTCTCTCCAATCAACCTATTTCATTTCTCAATATAAAAATATCTCCAATTTCAACATTATAACTCGGGAAATTTTTGTCATACAGAAAAGGATTTTTTTTTTTTTTTTTTTTTTTTTTTTTTAGAGATGGTCGAGCATTTTTTCTTTTTATCCATGTTCACGTATGACTTTTGCAAATTCTTTAGTCTTTTTAGTGATTTCTCTGCACTTGTTTCGCAAAATTCTCAGTTACCTGCAAATTAAAATTTTTTTTAGGTTAAACAATGTTATATCTTCTCTTTAAAAGTAAAGGTATAAAAATACACATACATAAACTCATCATAATATAAACTTTACCCTAATATATAAATTTTATAAACTCATATCAAGCTTTATAAACTCATCATAAGTACACCCAGATAAAAGGATCTGATTAAAACTACAAAATGTGTTTTGTTGAGATTATTTCGTTGTTTTAAACCAAATTTGTATTGGTAATGAAAAGTCAATTTGCTTATGACAAAACAAAAGATACTGTTAAAAAAATCAACAAAATTTATTTGTATTTGCTTATATTAACAGAATAATTTGTTTAATTTTGCAACAACTGGGATGGCTAGTAGAAATCATACCACAAAACTTTCTTCTTAAACTAAAGATTTTATAGGTAGAGAGATTTTTTAAAAAATAAATACTAGGATAAGTTCTGCGTCAGTATTCCGGCTCTAATTTTTTGTATATTTGTAATTAAAAAATATTTTTTTTTTGGAAAAAAAAAAAAAAAAAAAAGGTTAATTCAAGAAAACTTTCTCTGAGTGTAGATATCATCTAAGTGCTTTGCTTAGACGATTTCCACTTTCCAGTTAATGGTGCCTGTTCTTTCTTTCTTTCTTTTTTTTAATATTATTGTTCTCCACCATAAAATTATATAAGATTTGGTATCTAGAAATAGATAAAAAAGCTTCGAAAATAACGAAATAACTTCCCCTGAGTCAATGAACTCTCTCTAATCCTCTTTTTACGAAAATAAGAATAGGTTTTACTGGCAGCCATAGCATCTCGAAAGGGACGAATGAAAGATTTATGCATATATTCACCTCAACAAGTTCCCCATTCCCCCCAATCTTGCAATGGAATTTGGATTTGGAGTGGAAGAATCTGAAGGCAGTGTGGGTGGTTCAACTTTTTGTGGGGTTGCAACAGAGAAGCCGTGTGTGTGATAAGTGCTAAACAGTTCTGTAAAATATATTTTTGGAAAAAAAAATTAGGATGTTCAAAAAAAAAAAAAAAAAAAAAAAAAAACCACTTAATTTGTCTTAAAGATGAAATTCTCGCGCTTTCTTTATTCATAGAAAAGTTTTTTTTAAACCAACAAAATTTGGTGTGTGCAACAAAAATTTAAGTTTAAATATGTCGCAACAGAAATTTTGTTTAGGTTAACAAAATATTTTTTATTGCAATTCTAAAAAACAATATTTCATTTACTTATTTATTTTTTACAAAAAATAAATAAATAAATAAATAAAATACTTATAAATATACCAAAAGTTTTATACAGTTAAACAAAATATTTTGTTAATACACGTATAAACAAATATAAAGAAAAAAAAAAAAAAGGTTCAAATTTTCTAAACTTATTCACAATATATTTTGTGCTATCGTAACAAAATTTATTTATTTATTTATCTTTTTTACTTTCAATAAAAATTTCGTTTAAAACTACAATATAATCACAACAATACTTGTTTTGCAATTTTAATCAAATCTTTTCTTTGACTGTACATCTTGAGTTACAACCTCTTTATAACAATGCTTATTAGCGAACAACAATTTGTTTTTTAGCGAAATTAGTATCGAATAGGTTTGTCGGTTGATTTTTTCATCGCACTAGTGCTATGCTATGGGCTATTGGTGAAGATTTCAGACACGCCTCTAGGGGTGGTCCGGAGACATGCCATCACAATTTTGATAATCCACAGAGAAGATAGCTCCCCCGCTTCGGTAACCACCAGAGTTGTAATTTAATTTAGGCTAAAGGTGGCCAATTTATAAGGGTTTTCTGAAAACTCTTTGCCTTTAATATCCAATATTAGAACCCAAAACAGATTTATCCTGTAAAAGTTTTATTAGATATAAAAACGTCCCTTGAATATTATCCATAAATTCCGATTTCACACACACACGCAATAAATAAGATAAAAATATAAAGAAAAGAAAAGAAATCAAAGAAAAGACAGAAAAATAAGAAAAGAAACTGTTACATTAAAATATATATGTAATTCAAATGTTCAAATGTTGCTCTGTTTCTATTTATTTTATTATTATTATTATTTTTTTATGCTACAGATAAATGCAGTACTGTTATTGAAAATATATTTCAGACTTATTATAGCGTGCTTTCACACAAGCACACCAATTATAATACTCCAAAATGACGTTAAAAAAATAAAATAGAATAAGCTTTTGAAAATGGTATAATATTTAGACTATTATCGCTTAGCTTTGAATGCAGGAAAATGTGATTTATTGCACAATAACACCAGCAACTTCCCTGTCAAAGCAAATTTAGTTTCCCAGGTTTAACAACTTTTAAATCAATAAAAAGAAAAAAAGAAAAGAAAAAGAAAGAAGTCTAATATTTAACATGAGTTTAAACCTCAATGGTAAAACTCTTATTTGCCTTTAATAAGAGACTTTTCTAAGTTCATGAAAGAATTATTAATTCATTTAAAAAACAATAGCTCTGAAACACACATGAACGACAGTTTTATTTTAACTGAGAATTATTTACTGCAAACAAACAAGGACCGACTAACTGAACATGTAGGCAAACATATCACCCCCCCCCCCTCTTTATAATTCTTCAATTAAACTTACAACCAAAACAGAGCATTAAAAAGTTTCATTTGATTTTGGGTCCGCACCGTAGCGGATGCCCGGGTAGTTGCTCCATTTGTTCCTTCCTAGGGACCCTATATATAGAGAGACTGGACATTGACCGAAAGTCGGCCATTTTAGTGCCAATTCGGAGCGATCCCCGTAGAACTTAATGCTTTTTTCTTCGCGATTGACTCTTTTCTATACAACATAAATGAAAAGAAATTGTGCTAAATTTGTGCAGAAAGTAATGCAGAATATAAATATGTAATTTTTTTCGTCTTAAAGAAAAATAATTTGAAGAAAAACGAATTTTGTTTTAACCTTCGACATGGTTACTTTTTCAATTCCTATCGGAAAACAGAGGAATTTTTTGTTGTATATTTCTATATTAAGCGAAATACGTTGATTATGAAAGCAATTCTACCTTAGTGAAAGTAATTCTATCTTATTTTTTTCTGAGGACATACATTCTATATATAAAAAGTTAGAAAAATTTTAAGAAAAATATAGTAATCTTAGTTTATGTCAAGTAATTCATGAATAAATGTAAAACTACGGCAGAAGAACAGAAATTATTTTTTTATTATTTTATAAAAATATTTACGTAATATTTTTACAAGTTAAAAATACATATTTAAAAAAAAAAAATGATGATTGAAAATGAAAAATTTGTGATGTTTAACATCCTTCTAAAAGCATTTGTTTCAAGAAAACAGTTCTGTTTATTTAACAATTTATGATGATATAATAATTTTAACATAAATAAAATAGTTTTCGAAAACGTCAGTAACCTATATTCTTTACATAAAAAAAAAAAAAAAAAAAATCCTTCGAATGAGAAATTTTTATTTTATTTTATTTTATTTTATTTTTTATGCAATGCACTTCATTTTAAAATGTTGAAAGAAAAATCGTTTGCACAGATACACACATATATATATATCCTAAACTTAGCAATTCTATGTAATTTGTTCTGATATTTCAGAGACACTGATGACTGATCACAGGTTGCTTTTTATTACAAAACTTAACCGCATGCAAATTTTTCATTACTGGAAGATACAACAAACTTGGATTTTTTAGCTTCTAATAAACTTTTTTTTTTTTAAATATCTTTATTTATTATGAAGACTAGCAGGCTACGCCCGCTTCGCTGGCCACTATTTTTAAATGAATCACTATAGTTAATGAATTCTCAAAATAGCATTAATTTTTATCATGCGAAAAATAAAAAAGAGAAAAAAAATCTTCACTGGAAAAAAATGTCGCATTGCGTCCCCACTGCCTTCGGCAGCGTAAGCCACTGTGCTCTGCGCGCGCGCATTTCTGTTCGACGCTATTAATGAATCACTATATTATCATAAGGGAAAAACATAACTGTAAAATAAAAAAAAAATCTTCTCTCATCAGTGGAATAAGCGGTCCGTGCCCCCACTGCCTGCAGCAGAGTATACAGGCACGCATGTTCCTTCACCTA
Organism: Salticus scenicus; assembly: GCA_963930645.1. NCBI lineage: Eukaryota > Metazoa > Arthropoda > Arachnida > Araneae > Salticidae > Salticus > Salticus scenicus. The sequence goes on along the minus strand of OZ005651.1, from coordinate 324,474,609 downwards.
CCGTTCCCGTCCCTCCTAATTATTTTAGACTTTAAAAAATTCTCACAATCGTTCTCTCGGGCTTTTAAACCTAATAATACTAATTTTTACAAACTATCTAAATTTCTTTACTTTTACCCCTGCGCCCGCCCCCCTTCCCGCCCCTCGTATTAATTCTATATTTTCGAAAATATCCTCAATCGATTTATCGGGCCCCAAACCAAACAACATCAATTTTCAGCGCACTAACTTTTATAAATATTTTTTTGCATCTTTACCCCCTTTCCCGTCTAGCCTAATAAGTTTACAAATTCGAAAATATTCACAAACCTCGGAGTACCCCCCTTTCACTCGACATTGAATCGCTCCAAGAGCGATGAGCGGGGGCTACTTCCTGTTAATCGATTTGTACATATCAAAAAACTCCATGTATCAATTTTGAGCGACCTAACTCTATTTTTCTTTTTTGCCCCTCCGTCCCCCCTTCCCACCACTCCTAATAAACTTACAAATTCGAAAATATCCGCAATCAATTTGTAATTATCAAAAACCTCTATGAAACAATTTTGAACGGCCTAACTCTATTTTTATTTTTTTCCCATTCGCCCCCTCTCCATCCCTCCTAATAACTTTACAGATTCGAAAATATCCGCAATATATTTGTAAGTATCAAAAACCTCTTTATACCAACTTTGAACGACCTAACTCTATTTTTATTGTTTGCCCCTCCGCCCCAAAAATTTTACAGTGAACTGTTATAAGCATCCTTTACCGCTTGGCTGTAAAATTCCTAGTAAGAACACATTGAAAGAATTAGTTTTTGCGTAGCACAACAGTTTACTTTTTAAAATATACCAATTAATCTAAAGAAGAAAACAAGGTATAGGCTATACTTCAGGCTATAAATTGAAATTCAGGAAATTTTTATAGCAGGAATTCACTTAAAAAAAAAAAGAAATAATGTTGTGAAATGTTAGCTTCCAAATTTTAATAAAAATTCGTTTTAAAATTATCTTAATAGTTTCACTTTTATCCAGTTGTTATTAAAAAAAAAAAAAAAAAAAAAAAAAACTTTTGCGGACCAATTACATTTTCTACCGCTGGGATGTAAAATTTTATGTGAGTGACGCATCAATATTTCAACAGGAATTAATGATTAGTTGTGTTTGAAAGGTACTAGAATATAGCCGAAATAGATTTTTAAGATGTGCCTTGTTATTTACAAACTTTCGTGGCAAACATTTATAAGAGAGTCATTACTTTTTACCAAATTTGACTTAGAAAGTCTCAAACACTTTCACCAACTTTAACCCTTTTTCTAACACTTTTTTCCTTTTCAAAAATAAAGTAAAGACCATGAAGCTAGAGTAAATAGCTAGAGTAGTAGACCCCTCTATCTTCATGGTAAAGACATTTAGTAGGTCAAATAAAACAGAAATGTTAATATTCTGCTAAAGTTAAAACAAAAATTAACTGTAGGAGCAATTGTGGAAATGGGTCATATATGTTCCACTGGTCTTTCTGTGTTCCACTGGTCTTTCTGGGCTCCACTGGTCTCCACATATGTCCCAGTGGAGTTGAGGTGACGATATAAAATACAGTGAAAAGTTCAGTACCCTAGTTCTAAATTAATTTTACAACACTTTTGAAACGCAATTTTATTGCAAGACACCTATTCGACATTATTCATGCATTTCTATGTATGGTACATTGCAAAACAGTTTTTGCAGAGTGCAACTTTACACATGACGCAAACAGCTTTTATTCAGGTTTCCTTATTTTGTTCGCCAAAGCGGACACATCTTTTTTCTTGGTGACCTTTTCAATATCTCAAATGTGCATTCCTTCCCTTCCTCTTCTTTACATTTTAAAACGGTTAAATTTTTTAATAATTTATTATTATTATCATTATTATTATTGTAATTATTGTAAAATTTAAAGTCTGTGAAAAACCCCATTCAAAAAACTGTTAATTACGCAAGATCATGATTCGCTTCAAAATTATCAAAATGAACTTTCCACACACGTGCACATTGTGGTTTATTTGATTACAAAATGCACATTCATCTCTGACATTCAGATTTTAAAATTAGATTTTTTTCCCTCTAAATAAATCTTCTGAATAATAACAATAGTGGTACGGTTGAACCTCGTTAACGTGAATCTCAAGGGGAATGAAAAATTTATTCATGTTATCAGTAATTCGTGCTATCAGTAACTCAGAACTTATTTTAAAGGTCTTGGTATTTCCAGACCGTTGGCGATGTTCGTACAGAACACACTGCGCCCCCTAACGGTGGAAAGTGCAACTAAAGGATTTTGCAGTTGGCACCACCATGTGACACCTTATTTGAAATGTCTTGGAAATTCAAGGCGATTGGTAATGTTCGTATACAACATACTGCGCCCCCTGGTGGAAGAAAGGGGATTTTGTAGCCAGTTTTTTCCGAATTTCTTTTTTTTAAAGTGAAATGTCGTAAATGATATTAGATGTTTTAACTTGAAATACATTTAAATAACGATGCGACGATTTTTGAAACATTACGGTCAATAAGGAGTTCCAATTAGTAATAATATATATGGAAGGTGTTAGTTGAAATTCAATTTGCATTAAGTTTAAACACATACATAACATATTATTATGTAACTTATATATTTGAAATTTTATAGATATGTTAAATATAATAATGTGAATTTTGTTTAATAACATATAAAAAACACATTAGTTATTTTGCTTCATGAACATTATTACTAAACCTTTATCGAGGTACGTTTAATACATAAATATTGAAGTTATTAACTTATGTATTTTGAGAAATTTTAGAGTATTACTAACACAGCTTATTGTACAAAGTAAGTGGTATTTATCTTAACATTAAAGACAGCTTGAAGCTATAATTTTATGGTTTGTGGCCACTAAATAGACACAGATAAGAATCGGTCAATATTAAAGAGCGTGCGAATGATAGATAGTCTTTCATCCTGAACGTGTTTCCAACCATCTACTATGATGTATTAGCCTTATCTGTATGTATGATCAGAATATGATTTAGTAATTGTTTGCGTCAAATGTAACTTCTGGTTCTTCAATTTGTTTCTATGTATATAAGTTTTAAAAATGGAGATAAGGGCGCAAAGATAATTTATATTGGTTATTGAAGGCTTCTGATGGATGTTTTAAATAAGTTAGTTCTATATAAATTTCTGTGTCAAATGCAACATCCGTTTTTTTATTTTATTTTATTTATTTTATTTTTTTTATGTGCAAAAACGTAACTGTGAAAAATAAAGAGAGGGAAGGAGAGAAAATATTAATTTATTAATTAAAGTTTTTGCTTGTTTAAAATTTTTTCTTTAGTCTGATCTAGGATGCGTGCTACCACAATTAATATTCATATGATACACATTTTTTTTTTTTTTTTTTTTTTTTTTTTTGGATTCATTAAATAATTATTTTTTTAAATAAACATTACACAAAGAAAATGTATTTGTGTAATAAATTTATATAGGATGTCCCAAAAAACTTCATACGCGGTTTAGTTGTTTATCTTTGAGATGGTCAATGTAAATTGAAAAAAAAAAAAAAAATGAAAAGAAGGTAGAAAAAAATACTTCGTTAAGGGGAAAAAGTTAAACAATAAAAATTAAATTAAAATAAAACAAATAGAACAATCCGATCATTTATCTTTAAAAAGTTACAGTTTTAAAAATTTTATATGATCCACGTATATTAATTTGATTAATAATAATAATAATAAAACTGCGTTACTGAATCTTTAAAAGCAAGTGAATTATGATTCAGAAAAAAATTGACTTATACCATTTTTCCATATTATTCAAAAGACTGTTTCAACAATGAACTTACGGACTACATACAAATTGATAATGGAAGTTGTTCAATTAAAAATACTCCCACTGTTTCCTTAATAACTCTCTCCTGAATTAAGAGAGAGTGAAGAAAATTGCAAAATGAATTACATATGTATATTTTTTAAATATTATATAAAATATTATGCTTATTTAAAATTATTCTGAAACTTGATGGGAATATGTGTATATGTATATGAATTTTCATGAACACAGTTATTAAAATACCTATTTTGGAAGATCTTTAAGAGTATTGTGATCAATTTCTCATTGTAGTAAGCGAGTCAGCACGTTATTATACAGATTTTTTATCTGCTAAACTATTGCTAAAACCAATCTGGTGTTGCACTCATGCTACTTGCACTCTGTTGGTCTTAGAAACTGTTTTATTTGGCATATATTTGTGTGTGTGTGTGTGTGGAATGGGTGGGGGGAATGAGAGTATTGCTTTCTGAACCCTCGTTTGAATACTGTACCTGCATTCATGAAACCTTTAAAATTATTATTAGGTAAAAATTAGTTTCAAATTATCCAGAGAGTTTTTACTATCACCATTCTTTAAAACTGGAATAATGTTAGCAGAAAGCTTCTTGTGAAAAACCCACATGATCTTCAAAATATCAAATTTTGAATATTGATAATTTTAATTTTTGATAAGATTTGTTGGCAGACCAACCACTAAGAAATCGGCATTCAGGGATCTCAAAACGCATAATTTTCAGTAAAAACTTAACGTAGAAAATTAAACTTAAAAACAACGCATTGTGAATCTACCATAAGAGTAAGAGAAAGTAATTATCATTCCCAAGAGCAATTTCACTCGACGTAATATAATTTGATAAAGCACTTTTCTAAATTATATCCACTAGAAAAGAATATATTTGCGTAATTTTGAGTAACCCTGTATATTGTCTCCAGATTGTATACACACTATATTGTGTAATTAAATTTAGCATAGTAAGATAATGTCAGAACGCAACTTGAAATTCACATTAAAGAACTCTCAGATATGCTTCTAGTAAATATAAATTTTTTTGTGTGGCGCTGTAAACAAACAATGTCTGCTTTTTATACGATACTTTTAAAACATGTTTTTCTTGCTTAAACGAAATATGTGTTTATTTATTTATTTTTTGTTCAGTGCAATTAAAGATGACAAATTGCGCCTTCAAGCTATTTAGCCCATAGACATAATGTGTTTTAATAATTTTGAATGTCCCTGTACACGAACTGTCTCTTCGATTTCAGTAGAATGTTCCAAGTAAGATCTCCATGTGATACACATTCACAATATCCAGTTTAATCATCATGATTATTGTATGTTTTTGTTATATTGATAATAGTCACGTATACATAGACGCTTTTAAAAACCTCATTTTTGTGTTCAAGGCCCAACAAAATTTATAAATGTGTCAAAAACTCACTTTCTAATATTCGACCTAAGCACAATACATTCTTTACCGTATATGAGTTGATTTGAGGTTGATCGGTGCGCAGAAAGGTGCTAAACAGATGATAACACTAAGGTTGTTGCTAAGTCAGGTGGAAATAATTGGTCGCCTATCATTTTGATTTTTTTTTTTTTTTTTTTTTTTAAAGAACTATAGATATGGGTAATTATGGTTATATAACACCGTAAATGTTATTTTCTTTCTTTGCTTCTTTTTTTTTTTTTTTGCTTTCCCTCCTCAAAATTTTATATCTGTACCTCAATTTTATTTCTACGCGTAAAAGCATAAATCAATGTGTATGATGAAAGAAGAGTACGAGGGTTAGAGAGATAGAGATAAACAGTCAGAGGATCAGAAGATTTCCTGAAATGTTATGCAATTAAAATATATTATTTCAGTAACCACTGTTACGTTAAAAGAAGGAAGTTTTGTACGTCTGAAACAAAATCTCAAAAGTTGAAGTAGAAATTGCTTGAAAAATAATTAAATAAATATCTGTTTTTATATATTGCAGGGAATCAGGTATACTTATTATCCTTTCACATAATTGCCAATTCTCCTGATTTTCTAACACCACATTTTACTTTCTCTTACCAATAGAATGGTGATGAAAATATTATTTTGTGTAAAATTTTCGAATTTGAGATTTTTATATTATTTGGACGTTTTGAGGTCTCCTGCATTCGAAAATAAGGCTTTTAGCGGTTGGTCTGTGTGTCTGTAACCAGTATATCTCAAAAACAAATTGTAGTAGGATGTCCAAACTTGGTATTTTAAATCTATATTATGTAGGGATGCTACACTAAACTTTACAGCATTTTTCAGCCCTAAATATGTCTATAAAAATATTAGTTCGAAACAATTTGTGCAGTGTAGGATTAAATAGAGACTAAACAGTTAGTGAGACCGAAACACAAAGAAAGTGGTAAGAAAAATTTTGTGTAGGAAAAATCTATGAAAATAAAATACCAGTTACTAGCACACACAGAGATTGATAAATAATTTTAAGTGATCAATTACGATTGCTGGTTGTTTTAAAATTTTCTTGTTATTTTGAATGCTATTAGAGAACTATAAGAGTTTCTTCACGGGAATATAATTCGAAACAGAATTGTATCATCATGAAGAATTTTCTGACTAATTTAATGAAATTTATAGTATTTATTTTATGGAATAATTATTTTACGTGTGTGCAACTAAAAAAGAAATCGATGTTCTTTAGTTTCAAATTTAAGAAAGATAAAATGTAGTATAAAATGTAATAGATTAACTGCATTTGCTATCCTCATATTCAACTTTTTAATTGAATTTAATCCAAAATAATTTTAACAAACCAACAATTATAATAATTGTAAGATTTTGAAAATTCATTTTTACGTATATTATGAAAGGCAGATAAATTAATTGCAACGATTTCCCTCTTATTTGTTACTTTTGTTTTTTAGCTATAAATTTTAACTTGAATTTTCGATGAAACTATTTTTATTTCGTAATATTATTGTGTTCATTTTATGCCTTATCTACTGTTCCGTTTTCCGAAATTCGTTCATTGTTTTTGAATTTCATTTAGGTAAGAATTGTTTTGATATATAGAAAGTAATAAAACCCATGATGGAACTGTTATATAATTTTATATGTATTTAATTAAATGGGATTTATGTCATTTTAGTTTCTGATTCTGATTTGTCTTTAGTTATCAGAATTTAATATAGATATTGTAACTTTATAATGTATCCATATATGAAGCTCAACTTTATTGATGAACTTTAAATATAATAATGGAATTTATGTTTCAAAAGTTGGTGCTAAAGTACTTTGGTGATAGAAAAGTAAACTTTTAGATTTACTTAAAACCTTTTGTATATATATTTTTTATTGATATTATTTTTGTCATATTTCTATTTTGAAACTTATTCAAAGACGAAGCTATTTTTCAGGACATTTTCAAGAAATGGTCAGTAGAAAACTGCTTCATTTTTTTTTTCTTTAATCCCCTACCTTACTATCACGAGTTAAATCGGGTTCGACATTTTTAATCGAATTATTATCCCGGGCTAGATTTCTTTTCTTTGTCCTGGCGAATCACCACAGGTAAAAAGCTTTTGAGTCAACAAATGGCGTTACTTGTCTTGTTTTACCGTTTTGAATGCTTGTTGGTGAAGTATATTGAATAAGGTTTCACTGTTTGTTGAAAGAGAGGAATAGTTGCGTTGAGCTGAATAAATATAGATTCGGAGAGCGAAAGTGACTTTGATGTATATTTTTAAATTTTAAAATTACTATTACTCAAATAAGTTCTTTCCATGTACATCTAAAACCAGTATTAAAAAAATTAGGTTATTTTTGAAATACTTATTGAAAACTAGCAGGCTACGCCCGCTTCGCTGGTCACTATTTTTAAATGAATCACAATAATTAATGAATTCTTAAAATTGCATTAATTTTTATCATGTGATAAAAAAAGAGAAAATAAATTTCTGATCGGGAAAAATGTCGCAACGGGTCCGCACTGCTTTCGGCAGCGTAGATCCGTGCGCTGCGCGCACGTATTCCTTCACCATCCTCATGACTTCTCAAAATTCCATGTTATTACTCATAAACTTTATTCTTAAGAAAAGGAATTAAAAAATATATCATTTAGCATCGGGTAAAAACTCACACCGGGACCCCACTGCCTTCGGCAGCGCAGACCCTGAGGATGTACGTGCGCTGTACACGCATATTCCTTCTCAACTCAAAATCTTATTATTAAGAAAATAAAATTTAAAAAAATATTTTATCATCGGGTAAAAACTCGCTCCGGGGCCCAAACCCATGCGCGCTGCGCGCCTATTCCTTCCCCACCCTTCCAGCCCCTCCTAATTAACTTACATATACCAATTGTGAACGGTCTTACTCAATTAGCTGAGATGCAAAAGAAAATCTGATCAGGACACCTTAAAATTGTAAATCAGGTGAAATCTCGAATTCCACTTTCGATAATATAAAAGAAGTTTAAAATATATTTCGAATGATGTATTAGAAATAATTTAATCATAATTAGAATTTGAAATAATGAAATTTTAAAATTTTACAGCGCCATCTGGCGGTAGAAATTTCTGTAATCTATTGTTCCATTCCAGATCAACAAAGCTTTCAAATGATGTATTACTCATGAAATTATTTTAATTAGTAGATGAGATACAAAAGAAAACCTAATCAGGACACCTCAAAACGTGTAAATCGGGTGAAATCTAGAATTCCATTTTCGATAATGTAAAAGTACTTTAAAATGTGTATCAACTAAAATAAGCTTTGAAATGATGTATTACTTATGAACTTTTTTAAATTAATAACTGAGATTTAAAAAAAAAAAAAAAAACTAATTCAGGAGACCTCAAAACGTGTAAATCTGGTGAAAACTTTCGATAATTTAAATGAACTTTACAATATCTTTCGAATGATGCATTAAAAATAATTTAATCATAATTAGAAATTGAAATATTGAAATTTTAAAATATTACAGCGCCATCTGGCGGTACAATTTTCTGTATTCCACTGTTCGATTCAAAATCAGAAAATCTTTCTAATGATGTATTACTTATGAAATTATTTTAATTAGTAGCTGAGATACAAACGAAAACTGATTCAGGACACCTCAAAACGTGTAAATCTGGTGAAAACTTTCGATAATTTAAAAGAACTTTAAAATATCTTTCGAATGATGTTTTAAAAATAATTTAATCATAATTGAAATGATGAAATTTGAAAATATTACAGCGCCATCTGGCGGTAGAATTTTCTGTATTCCACTGTTCGATTCAAAATCAGAAAATCTTTCTAATGATGTATTACATATGAAATTATTTTAATTAGTAGCTGAGATACAAAAGAAAACAAATTCAGAAGACCTCAAAACGTGTGAATCTGGTGAAAACTTTCGATAATATAAAAGAACTTTAAAATATCTTTCGAATGATGTTTTAAAAATAATTTAATCATAATTGAAATGATGAAATTTGAAAATATTACAGCGCCATCTGGCGGTAGAATTTTCTGTATTCCACTGTTCGATTCCAAATCAAAAAAGCTTTCTAATGATGTATTACTTATGAAATTATTTTAATTAGTAGCTGAGATACAAAAGAAAACCTAATCAGGACACCTCAAAACGTGTAAATCGGGTGAAATCTGGAATTCCATTTTCGATAATGTAAAAGTACTTTAAAATGTGTATCAACTAAAATAAGCTTTGAAATTATGTATTACTTATGAACTTTTTTAAATTAATAACTGAGATTTAAAAAAAAAAAAAAAAAAAAAAAAAAAACTGATTCAGGAGACCTCAAAACGTGTAAATCTGGTGAAAACTTTCGATAATTTAAATGAACTTTAAAATATCTTTCGAATGATGCATTAAAAATAATTTAATCATAATTAGAAATTGAAATATTGAAATTTTAAAATATTACAGCGCCATCTGGCGGTACAATTTTCTGTATTCCACTGTTCGATTCAAAATCAGAAAATCTTTCTAATGATGTATTACTTATGAAATTATTTTAATTAGTAGCTGAGATACAAACGAAATCTGATTCAGGACACCTCAAAACGTGTAAATCTGGTGAAAACTTTCGATAATTCAAAAGAACTTTAAAATATCTTTCGAATGATGCATTAAAAATAATTTAATCATAATTAGAGATTGAAATATTGAAATTTTAAAATATTACAGCACCATCTGGCGGTACAAATTTCTGTATTCCACTGTTCGATTCCAAATCAAAAAAGCTTTCCAATGATGTATTACATATGAAATTATTTTAATTAGTAGCTGAGATACAAAAGAAAACAAATTCAGAAGACCTCAAAACGTGTAAATCTGGTGAAAACTTTCGATAATATAAGAGAACTTTAAAATATCTTTCGAATGATGTTTTAAAAATAATTTAATCATAATTGAAATGATGAAATTTGAAAATATTACAGCGCCATCTGGCGGTAGAATTTTCTGTATTCCACTGTTCGATTCCAAATCAAAAAAGCTTTCTAATGATGTATTACTTATGAAATTATTTTAATTAGTAGCTGAGATACAAAAGAAAACCTAATCAGGACACCTCAAAACGTGTAAATCGGGTGAAATCTCGAATTCCATTTTCGATAATGTAAAAGTACTTTAAAATGTGTATCAACTCAACAAAGCTTTCAAATGATGTATTACTTACGAAATTTTTTAATTAATAACTGAGATATAAAAGAAAACTGATTCAGGACATCTCAAAACGTGTAAATCTGTGAAAACTTTCGATAATTTAAAAGAACTTTAAAATATCTTTCGAATGATGTAATAAAAATAATTTAATCGTAATTAGAAATTGAAATATTGAAATATTCCAGCGCCATCTGGCGTAGAAATTTCTGTAATCTACTAATCGATTCCAAATCAAAAAAGCTTTCTAAAGATGTATTACTTATGAAATTATTTTAATTAGTATCTGAGATACAAAAGAAAACCTAATCAGGAAACCTCAAAATGTGTAAATCGGGTGAAATCTCGAATTCCATTTTCGATAATGTAAAAGTACTTTAAAATGTGTATCGAATGACGCATTAAAAAAAAAAAAAATCATAATTAGAATTTGAAATACACGTATTAGAATAAAATTTTATTTGCAATTAAATGTAAATTAAGATGGTTTTTTTTTTTTTTTTTTTTTAATTCTCCGAAATTTCTCTCAGTAATCCGACTTATCCCTGGTTTTCTCCGAAACTTGCATAATTCAGGGCTATATAACGTTAAAAATCCTTAGTACGATATGTGAGCAGAAATTCGAATTCGAAACTCTGCAAAATATTAAAGAATAAAGGTGATTTGGGTATTCCGGTTTTTTCTCCGAAACTCCCGTTCCTTTTCTACATCTTTGCCCCTTCGCTCTCCCCCCCCCCCCATTTCCGCCGATAATAATAATTTTACACTCGAAAATATTCGCATTCGATTTACCCTGCCTTAAAATCTAAATATACCAACCAATTTCAAACGCAGTAACTCTTTTTTTTTTTAATTTTTGACCCTTTTTCCCCTCCCTCAAGCCCTTCCTAATAATCGTAGTCTTTCAAAAATATTCACAATCGAATTATCGGGCATTAAAACCAAATACTACGAAATTTCAACGGCATATCTCAATTTAAAATACTGCAAAGTATAAAAGAAAATTTAATCTTTTTCCAATAAATACGTCATTTTTTTATTTATTCATATATTTTCATGAAAATTGAACAGTAGCTTTATAGTATGCTATCTAGGCCAAATATTAATTTAAATGTAACGTGAATGAAAATTTGAAAAAGTTTGAAAATTGCAATTTTTATCCCCACTACAAAACATGTGATATCTTAATTGGTTACATTCATTTCCTTTTTTATCGCAGACAATTGTCTCGCATGTGTTTTGTATCCGATCGAGACAGCTTAAAAAATCGTCTGCTGATAGAATGTTTCTTTTTTGATCATTTTTCGATCGACATGGTTCTACATTTTAATTAATATCTCCGGAACTAATTAAAATTTTTAAATTCTGTTTTCACTATCAACTCGGGATGAGCACCCGTATGTCAAATTTTATACTTCTGCTTTCAGTAGTGGCTGAACGTATAGATGCTCAGACAGAGAGACGGAGAGACAGACAGACAGACAGACAGACAGACATCTTCTTATATTATTATAGATAAATAGGTCAGATAGGGGGATTGATTTTGATAAAGATTCGCATATAAGCGTTTTCGCTTTCGATTTGTAAAAAAAAAAAAAAAAAAAAAAAAAAAAAAAAAAATCTTAGTTAAAGTAAAATTCAATGACATTGAACGAATTTCGAAAAATGGAACAATAGATGTGAAATAAAATCAACATAGTAGTGTTACGAAAAAAAAAAAAAAAAATAGAAAATCGAAGCTAGAACTTGTAGTTAACGGGGTACATCACAGATCTTTAAGGTCACACGCCATGTTATTTTATGGGTAAAATTGTTTATAGAATTACACGTTACCTAACTGTTATTTTAACATTCTGAAAAAACACAACTGTTAATTTAGTACTCGTTTCCAAAAATTTATTTTTAAAAATTTTAGAATTATTTTTAAGTTTAAAAATGCGAATTCTCACTAAATGTATTTATCTCATTTTTTTAAACTGTAAAAAGACATATTAAAATTTTAAAAAATTCAATTTTTAAAAAAACGAGTTGTTATTTAACGGGTGTGAATTTTCTGAACGTGAAAACGTAATTTAAAAATATCACTTAGATAATGAGTAATTCTATAAACAAATTTCGCTATAGACTTACATGGGATTTGGTGACTAGAGACGGGGAAATCATAAGAGAGTATGAGCATCTTTAAGAAATCAAGAAAAAATCTAGCTATCACACATTATGCGTCAAAAACTTATTTTCAAAATCATTTTCATAAAGCTTGAATGAACTTCTGTAGCCCTCCAAAAGCTAATAATTTTCCAGTAGTCAAATTAGTTAGAGAAATTAAATCAGAAGTCAAATAATACCTAAAGTAAATAAATAAAAAAAAGTTTGTTTTCCAGAAAGTATTTATGGTTGATTCTTGTTATTTACACAACGTTCAATATTTTATTATTTTTTATTCATCTCAAGGAAAACTTACTGCATAAAACATTTTTTTTCTTTTTTTATTTATTGACCTGATTAAAATAATTCCTAAATCTATATTAATAAAATCAGAGTTTTGTCTGTAAATTTGACGGAATCGAAAAATTTTGCGATATCTTCACGTTTCACACCCCATGAAAGCCGAAAATGACTTCAGAAAATTTTGCCTGTGTGTGTGTGTGTGTGTGTGTGTGTGTGTGTCATCGTGTCCGTCGCTTTTTTTGTCCGGGCATCACTTGAGAACGGCAGGACGGAATGCAACGGCGCTTGGCAGGGATTTAGGTCTTCGCCCAACTTAAAATTATATCTATCAACTTTTCAGAAATTCCCCCCCCCCCGTTCCCCCCTGGGGGGTAAAAGACTAAAACACGTTTGTCCGGGCATCACTCGAGAACGGCTGGACGGAATTCAACGGCGCTTGGCAGAAACTTAGGTCTTCACCCAACTTAAAATTATATCTATAGAAATTTTTAAAATTCTGATTAGTGTTTAAATTGTGGGTAAAAAACGCCTGCGCATGCGCCATAAATATTTTTTCACTAAAACGCTTTGAATGGAAAAATAAAATGCAAAAATAAATTTTTAAGATAAAGACTTTTTTTATTCGCGTGATTCGCACTAAAAATAATGAAAAGATTGAAATGTGCCATCTGAGTTTCATACTTTAGTTAATTTTAAAACATCTAATTGTCGTATCGAAAAACTGTTTACACCCCAGGATTCACAAAAATCACCCCTTTCATTTCGTACTAAATTTGTAACGCTAGGTCTGATACTTCTAATTTATTTTCCCCTTTTACCGTTTTTCCGTTGCCACTTAAATTTCATACTTTAGTTATTTTTTAAAATTCTAATTGTAGCATCAAAATACTGTTTGCACCCCTGGATTCAGAAAAATCACCCCTTTCATTTGGTATCAAATTTATAAATATAGGTCTGATATTTCTAATTTATTTTGCCCTTTTTCCGTTTTCAACCCAGATTCGATATGGAACAGCTTTAGTATTGGATCCCTTTGGCAAAATTTGAAATTCGGCACCGAAGTAGCTCGCACGTTTCTCGCCAAGATCTTTAATTGCACAATTGAGATAGCCAATTCAGTTCATCGCAAAAATGGCTTAAAATATTTAAAGTCACCAAAGGGTTCCGATACTTAAGCTGTGCTTTTTGTATTTATTAGTGCTAGAGGCCTATTTCAGTCGGTACAGTTGTCGAATTTTTATAGGTCACTCTTAATTAGTGCTAGAGGCCTATTTCAGTCGGTTTATTGAATGGGGATTTATTGAATGAAGTCCCCCCAAGGCACAACTTTGACATGAGTCCCCCCCCAGGCCCACCTTTGACATGACTCCCCCCCAAGGTACCCCTATTTCAGTCGGTACAGCGTTGTCGAATTTTTATAATACACTCTTAATAGTGCTAAGGGCCTATTTCAGTCGGTTTATTGAATGGGGATTTATTGAATGAAGTCCCCCCAAGGCACAACTTTGACATGAGTCCCCCCCCCCCAAGCTACCCCTATTTCAGTCGGTACAGCGTTGTCGAATTTTTATAATACACTCTTAATAGTGCTAAGGGCCTATTTCAGTCGGTTTATTGAATGGGGATTTATTGAATGAAGTCCCCGCAAGGCACAACTTTGACATGAGTCCCCCCCAAGGTACCCCTATTTCAGTCGGTACAGCGTTGTCGAATTTTTATAATACACTCTTAATAGTGCTAAGGGCCTATTTCAGTCGGTTTATTGAATGGGGATTTATTGAATGAAGTCCCCCCAAGGCACAACTTTGACATGAGTCCCCCCCAGGCCCAACTTTGACATGAGTCCCCCCCAAGGTACAACTTTGACATGAGTCCCCCCCAAGGCCCAACTTTGACATGAGCCCCCCCCCCCCCAGGCCCAACTTTGACATGAGTCTCCCCAAGGCCCAACTTTGACATGAGTCCCCCCAAGGTACAACTTTGACATGAGTTCCCCCCCCAAGGCACACCTTTGACATGAGTTCCCCCAAGGCCCAACTTTGACATGGGTCCCCCCCCCAGGCCCAACTTTGACATGAGTCCCCCCAAGGCCCAACTTTGACATGAGTCCCCCCCAAGGTACAACTTTGACATGAGTTCCCCCCCGCAAGGCACACCTTTGACATGAGTCCCCCCAAGGCACACCTCCCCCTCATTGGGAAAAAGAGAAAAAACGTTGTTTTGCGGCTATAAGACAGTCTGGACTTCCAACGTTATTTGTTACAATATCTGCAGCTGAAACACATTGGTTTGATTTAATGAAAACTTTATCGTGGAATTTAGATCGTCACGAATTAACTAAAGAAGAATTTGTCGATATTAACATGTTTAGCAGTAGGCCTCTGGCACTAAATTAAAATCTGTCAATGTCAGATTTTCATGTTTTAAATAATGAAATAATGTCGTGTCTGTATAATTTTTATTTTTTATTTATTTTTTTTATTTATAATACTGTCTATTAAAGACTTCTGTGGTCACGAAATTTGGTGCTAAAATTGTTTGTATGCATCCGGCACTTATTGTAACTGCATTTCACGAAATTCGAAACCCCCCCCCCCCCCCTTCTCGGAGTCGGATGGCAATAAACATGTGTAAAAACATGTTTTTCCGTTTGAATTCGCTTTGAATGGCGAATTTTGGTGTGTGGATATTGATTAAGTGTACACATTATGTGCATTAGTGGGATTTTGCAAAACTTCGAACTCACCCGCTGAAGGTGGGGAAGTAAGAAGTGGGTAAGTTGTGCCGAAGACAGTGGGGACCCAGACTCCTAACATTGGGAGCGAGAAAACCTCTACCAATCACAGCGAGAACTTAGGTTATTAATAAAGATATGGCATTTTGACAAATCATTTAAGTTTAACGTCCAGCGAAGCGGGCAAAGCCTGCTAGTATTTTATATATGTGCATAAAAATAACTTTTTTAATGCGTTCAAAAATGGCAAGTTTGGATTTAACCAATTTTACTTTATAGAAAGATGAAAAACTTTGTATATTTCATATTTTGAAGATTTATTACATAGCATATCTCCTAACAAAATGGTTCATACAACTTTGCAACTTTTCATCAATAATAAAAAAATACGTATTGTATATTTTTCCTCTCTTAAAGGAACGAAAAATTTATTTATTGTTTTATTTTCAATAGTTAAAAGATACGTATGAAGTATATATACATCTAACTGCGAGATTAACTCTATTTCGCCTCGTGGCTACACTGCGATGTTTGAGGCGGAATAGGTAATTTTTGTTATTGTAAAGGAAGTAATAATTTTAGTTTTATTATTTTTTCTTAGGAATAATTTTATTTTTTAACATTGGTGACTGTAGTTTTTTAAAGTATGTTTGTCTTTTGTTTTTCCTTTTTCTTATTGAGTTTGAATTTATTCACACGTCTTTTGGGTGTTATTTGGCTTAGCATACTGTAAAATTTTAGCAAATTGCATACAGTACGACAGAAATAACACCTAATTTTCATGCAACATTCAATCTAAGCCCTTGAAAAACTATTGAAATTGTATGTATTCTTAAAATGATGCTTCAATTTTTCAGAAATCTTTATTCATGTTCTTTCCAATTCTTAATGTAATACTTGATTTCATATTTATTATATCTATTTTCTTTTCTTTAAAATATTCGAAATAATTGTTTAGTCAGATAGTTTTTAAAAAGGGAATCAAAATAATGTTTAAAGCCTTCAGACACTACACAAATTTGTTTGAAACACTAATTTAGAAACAAAATTGTGTACATCACGTAAACATGCAAAATTTCTGATAACACATGTGTCTGAATTTAAGACAATTGGTATCTTTTTATAAATGGACTCCAACAAGTATCTGATTAATGTTGATATGCCTGAAATTAAGACTTATTGCAGTTCGGACACTTATTATAGAAAAAAAAAATTATTGAAACAATCATATCTTCTTATTGATGCTATATATTAAAAAATAAAAAAAAGTAAGTAAGTAAGTAAATAAATAGATAAAATAAAATAAAATAAATTGGTTAATTTAACAACATTTTTGTTGTTTCAATAAAAACTTTACTGTTTCAACAGAATGTTTTCTTGAAACAACAAAAATTTATTAAACCAGCCAAATTTTTTTCTTAATTCAGTTTTCAAAGAATAATAGATTAAAAAAGGACAAAGAAAAAAAAAATGTTTTGTTGAAACAAAGTTCGATTGTTTTAACAAATTGTTCTGTTGTTTGAATGAAATTTTTGTTGTTTCAACAGAATGTCAAATAAATAAATAAATAAATAAAATACACTAAATACCATTTTTTTTTCTTTGTTTATATAGCCTCAAGAAAAGTTTTGTCGTTTCAACAAAACATTTTCTTCTGTATAGAAATTAAGACACTTGTATTATTTTGAAAAAAATTTCCATTGAATATATTTTAAGCAAAATGTATAGAATGTTGTTTACGTTACTTTTCACATCCACTAAATTTTATATTATATTATATATATTATACAAGCATTTAAGTTATTTCAACCATAAAGTCTTATGAAATTTTATTTTCAAATAATAATAAACTAAAGATGTACACTGAAAAAATGTTTTGTTGAAACAACCAAATTTTTGCTATATCAATAACAAAACATTTTGGTTGATTTAATAAATTGTTTTGTTGTTTTAACAGAATGTTTTGTAAAAAAAAAAAAAAAAACTTTTGTTAAATAAATAGACCTAAACATTTTGTTAATATAACCCTAAGAAAAATTTTGTTGTTTCGACAAAACATTTTTCTCTGTGAAGAAAGTCACATACTTGTATTATTTTGAAAAAATTTCACATCGAACGCATTTTCAGCAAAATGCATTTGTTGTTAAAATTGCTTTCCAAATCAACTAAATTTTATATCATTATATATATATCAGTATTTAAGCTGTTTTAATTATTTTAGCTTTATAAAATTAAATTTTATTTTTAATCAATCAATTTTAAATAGCTAAATAGAAATGTCTTATTTAGAATGATGCATAAGAATATAACCACATTAATTTAAAAATACAGATTTATTTACAAAGTATTTTATATAAATTTATATCCAGATTACAACTCAATAAATTTCAAACAACAGAAAAATGCTCTATATTTCAAATGTAACTAAGATATACAGCCCAAATCGATTATTACTTGGTTTTCTTAGTAACAAGATTTTAACTAGACCTAATATGCAGGACTTAAACAAATGCAGTCGCCAGGTAAGAACTTTGGAACAAAATTCTTTAACTGGTGATCAGTTAATTTAAGTTATTCTGATATAAAATTGGTTATATTCTGTTCATATTTTTAAAAAATTTTATTTAGGGATATGAATTTGGAGCGGATCTCATACAGGTATTTGTTTGAAAAATTGCTCGACCTATAAAATAGTTAGTTTCAGAAGAAGAAAATTTTGTTTCATAAATAGTAATATGAGTATCCATTTCTGCTTATTTTGATACAGAAAAGGCATAAACAAGATAAACATTCAGTGCTACCACCCTTCAAGATTTGTTCATACTGGTAAGTTTACTTTATCTTATTTCAGTATAAAATTTTCGAAAATAAATAAAAAATATATTTCTGTTAAAAATGTTATTGATTTTAAAAAATTTGGAGGTTTGGCAACTCTGAGCAATGTTATACTGTATCAAACAAAATTTAAATATTTTTTAATTTATAAAATTTTATTTTCTGGAAGGGAATATTTTTCTTTGCATTGATCTTATTACTAATCATTTTACCTATCAAGAAAAGGTTCCTCCATCATTAAGTATATTAATTTTACATATATTGTTATATACATATTTTTTTAACGATTAATTTTTGTAGAGTTAAGTAATTGCAATAAGTTCTATTGAAAAACTCGATTCATATTCATTTTAAGTAAATTTAGACTAAAGAAATTATCTTGATTGAAAAATATAGTTTATATTTCAATTCTAGTTTAAATTATAAATTTTATTTAAGTATATATAAAATATTATAGCGTTAAATTACATAATTTTAAAATAATAACTTTAAGATAACTATAGTTCCACAGCAGTTTACTATCTATTATCATTCTTAATTACTTAATGAAAAATTCCTTCATTTTAGAAAGTAAACTTTTAACCCATTATTTTCCAAAGCTTTTATATCTAACTTTCTCAAAATTATTGAAATTTATAAGTTTTGGTAAAGAATATTAAAAGAGTACAACAAATTTCAAGTAATTTAGTGTATTATTACTTATAAATTTCAATAATACTTATAAATTTTAAGTAGTCTCCCACTTTTGAGACAGTGGCAAAATGCACTATCTAAAATATTGTCTAAAACAATAAAAAATATGACGTCCCAAAAAAGGACAATGGCAGGTAATGGGTTAAATATGTATGATACTGTCATGGATAAACCTTTTCTTTCTGGCTACTAGAAAATTTAGCTGGCTACCAAGTATTTTAAAATTTGTTAAGTCCTGCTACCTGGTCGCATCATATACAGCATGGTGCTGGCTATGCTTATAAAAAAAACATACTAATATCTACTATATTATAAGCAAAAATAATATCACAATATCATATTTTGTGCTGCTAGAAAATGTTTTAACATACACACACACTATATATTTTCTATAAAATGTGAAATGTTAGACCAGGCCTGTTCAACCCAAAACACTTGGTGGGCCGCATTGGAAATACCTTTTACTCAGGCGAGCCGCACTGTACATACCGTATGTATGTGTTTATATAGTACGAAGCCGAAAATCCGGAATCGTTGGGACCACGGCGATTCCAGATTTTTCGAATTTTCTGGATTCCTGCCTAAAACGTATAATGTTTTGGTTTAAGTACTTGGATAATATGCAAATTCAAGTAAAAAATAATATATTACGATTTTTAAACATATTCTGTAATATTCTTTTTATCAACTTTAAAAATAAATATAAATAAATAAAATTAAAAATTAAACTTTAAAAACAAAACAGATTTATTGAAGTATTTGCATACAAAAATTAGTACAAGTTACAATAAAAGAAAATAAATAAGAAAAACCTACCATTTTTAAAACATTCCAGTGATTTTTTTTTTTTTTTTTTTTTTCAATTAAAAGGTTTGGGCATAATTGAAATAGAATATAGAATTTAGCTCCCAATTAGATAAATGTTTCAGAATTGTTACTATTGTTATAATTTTCTTCCCCCTCCTCTTTCAGACTTTGCAAATGCCGGTTTTGAAAATTAATAAGAAATAAAATACTTTTCTGGTTCTTTCTTTTTTTTAGGTATATTTACACAAAAAAAAAAAAAAAAAAAAAAAAAAAAAAAAAAAAAAAATCGCTGTTGATGATGATGATGATTAACGCAGGCGAAATTGTCCGGATTTTCAGCTTCGTACTGTATATGTTTGTGAGTGTATGAATCATGTGCAGTCAGTCGGTAACAAAAGTGTCCGAACACTAGAAAAGATTCCTATGTAAATAAGGTACGCTTAATACAGTTTTGCTAAATAAATCCTTGCCGAATCCTGTTCTTAGACTGACTAAGAACAGGATTCGACAAGGATTTATCGAACAAAACAGTATTAAGTGTACTTTTTTTACATAGGAATTTTTGCTAGTGTTCGGACACTTTTGTTACCGTCTGTATGTATGTACTTTTTTCGCGAGAAGAGAGGGTAAAGGTTTAGAACAAAATATATTCATATTAAATTTTCATTTATAAATTAACAATAGAATCGTTAAAAACTTATAATTGTACAGTCGGTAACAAAAGTGTCCGAACTCTAGCAAAATTTCCTATGTAAAAAAAGTACACTTCATACGGTATTGTTAAATAAATCCTTATCGAATCGAGTTCTTACACTAACCAAGAACAGGATTCGACGTTGATTTATTTAACAAAACCGTATGAAGTGTACTTTTTACGTAGGAATTTTTGCTTGTGTTCGGACACTTTTGATACCGACTGTATATTAATAACCATAATAAAAAATAATGAATAATAGATTTAATAATATTTTTTTTACAAAAATACGTTGTTTCTTTATTTAGAAACCGTTTAAAGGCATTTTTACTTTAAAAACTCAGAAAGGATTTATTAATTTAAACAAAGTTCTCAAACTATAAATATAGTTAATTTACTAGCGGGCCGCAAAATACTACACGGTGGGCCGCGGGTTGGACATCCCTGGTTTAGACGACACTATTTCACATTTTTTAAGAAAACTACGTATAATTTCTTTAAATAAAGGGTAGAAATGAAACTGATTTTTCCTGTTTATGATACAGAGTAAAAAGGTATCAAACAAATCAGCATATACAAATAAAATGCTTTTATAGTTTTGTTTCCCCATCAAATTTGTTTAATTCCAATACTCTTTTTTGTAACCTTCTTTACATACAGTTTTTATACAGTCTACAAAGTAAAAGCAAAGTAATTTAGCAACATTGAAAATTTTTTGATGCTATAATAGAGTAACAATATTGAGCTAAAAAATTTATTGAGCTAAAAAATTTCTTATATAAACTTATTTATTGAACTATGCTCTATTTATTTATTTATTATAAATACATTTTTTTAATCCATGAAATTGTATAATGAAGTACTATCAGGTATCCAAAAAACTTCGTGCCGTTTTTTCAGAAGAAAAAAGAAAGAAAGAAAAAAAACCTGTTAATTTCATGCTAATGCATTTATTCAGCAAAACTATTATTCTTAGTTTTTTTTTTTTTTTTTTTTTTTTTTTTTCTATATTATTCCTAGGGTCAAAAAACTTGTCATGTACCTTGCATGATATCATTTCACTTTTTGAAATGTTGTTAAGGGCAAATAATTATTTCATGCCCCAAAACAGGTGATAGTCATACAGAGCAAAGTCCGGGAAATGAAGAAGATGAGGTAAACGCAAAATAAAGCGCTAATGCTATAGTCAGTTCCTTCATCGCTTTCGACGTTTGAGGTCTGGTGTTGCCTTGGAGGAACTTCTTTCCTGCAGAGGTAGCTCTCCTTCCGCTGATGAGACTTGGTCATATGGGCATTTCCGGTAATTATTGGACTGATGAATTCACTGGGTAGCACACTATTTTGCGGCGGGTTATACATCCTTAAATAAAATTTATAATTTAACTTAGAAATGAAATATAAAATGTATTTTTCAATTAATATATTTTCCTTAGTCTAAATTTAATCAAAATGAATATGAATCGAGTTTTTCAATAGAACTTATTGCAATTACTTAACTCTACAAAAATGAATCGTTAAAAAAATATGTATATAACAATATATGTAAAATTAATATACTTAATGATGGAGGAAACTTTTCTTGATAGGTAAAATGAAGTGTGCTCAAAACTTTACTGAACTTTCTCGCTACTTAAATAGTTCATTACTGTAGAGTGTCGCTTTAAATATGTAATATGAAAAAAACTTCTTTAAAAATGCCTTCTGATCCAACAGTACATGAAAATTTAACCAGAACTAACTTAACTTAAATTTAACTTAATCTTTGTGCCTCACTTTTAAAATACTAACTACACTGCTCTGAAAAAAAAAAAAAAAAAAAAAAAAAAAAAACTGTATCTTATACCAATCTTGAAGATTCTTCTGTAAAATGACCTCCTGAATCCGAATCTGGCCTCCATTTCGCCCCATCACCCATCGTTTTCTTGTTACGCCCCCTCTCCCTTTTTTATCATTGTTCGGTAATTTTATACCCTTCAGTTTGATTTGGAGAGGAACGATGATTCTTTTAACCATTAAATGTCTTCTGACCTGAGGAGCTACATAGGTAGAAAGTTCTAAAACACGAACATTTGTAGTAAGGAGGAAATTTGAGGTAATTTGTACCCAGAAAACAAAAGAAAATCAATTAAAACAACCAGTTTCTGTTTCTTTCTTTCTTTTTCTTTTTTTTTTTTTTTTTTTTTTTTTTTTTCGCAATATTTCTCTTATATTTTACATATTTCAGCTTCCAGTTTGCCATTTTCTTACCAAAACACCCCAAATAATAAAAATTATACAGTTAATTTTTTTTCAAAATGTTGGTGAGTGGAGTAAAGATCTCAAAGCCCTCGCAAGAAAGTGTGACTGTACGACGTTTGCTTTCAATAACTCCCACGTTAATTGTTTTGGGCAGTAAAACATGAACAGTAAAATATCCTTCTTTGATGCGTGTTAAATATCACCACACAAGATCGCCACACAAGATCACCACCGTCGAGAACTCCATAAAGTTTACTTTCTTATCGCAAAACGTGTACTAATGGTAGATAACGACTGACGACTACAATGATAAGAACAACGACCTTTAACACGTGTCAAAGAAGGAGTTTTTACTGTTCATGTTTTACTGACCAAAACATTTAACGTGGGAGTTATTGAAAGCAAACGTCGTACAGTGAACCAGTCAAACTTTCTTGCCTTTACTCCACTTACCAACATTTAAAAAAAAAAAATTCACTGTATAATTTTTATTATTTGGGGTGTTTTGGTAAGAAAATAGCAAACTGGAAGCTGAAATATGTAAAAAATAAGAGAAATATTGCGAAAAAAAAAAAAAAAAAAAAAAGAAGAAGAAGAAAAAAGAAACAAAAACTGATTGATTTTTTTTTTTTTTTTTTTTTTTTTTTTTTGGGGGGGGGGGGGGGGGGAGGGTCTGGGCACAAATCCCCTCAGATATCCTTTTTACTACAAATATTCGTGTTTTAGAACTTTCTATCTCTGTAGCTCCTCAGGTCAGAAGACATTTAACGGTTAAAATAATCATCGTTCCTCTCCAAATCAAACTGATGGGTATAAAATTTCCAAACAATGATAAAAATGGGGGAGGGGTGCGTAACAAGAAAACGGTGGGTGATGGAGCAAAATGGTGGTCATATTCGGATTCAGGAGCTCATTTTACGTAAGAATATGCTGAAATGATGTCAGATGTTTGAATATTTACTCATTTTGGGTATTTTGTCAAAAGTTACATAATTTATATGCAATGTCTTATTTAAAATCCATATTTTTGTTTTATGTTGTAGATTTTTTATGTTCAGATTCATATAGAATGAAATGGGCTATGTGTAACAACGTTTCGGCATAGGTCGATTTTCATCTCATTAACTAACCCTTTTCGACCCGAAACATTCCCCCCTTAAAACATTACATTCTTCTGTTTTTGCAAATTGAAAGAAAAATATGGACTATAACCAACATTTGTTGATTGAAAATTGTACTTTACACTTTCTGCTAATTAGCTCGATCTTTCATTTCTTGAATTTATAACATACGACTGTTCCAGATGCAAAAATGTAAGTGGATGTCGTGGATATCTAACCCGCACGATCGTACGGCCTGGGTCAGAAAGGGTTATTTTACTTACACTTTTATAAGTTTTTAGGCATAAATTACAGATAATTGTCTTTTAAAATAAATAGCTTTTTATAATTTAACAATCTGCTACTTACAAAAAAAAAAAAAAAAATTTTTTTGTGGTTATATTTGCCCCATGTTTTTGGAGCAAGTGTAACTTTACAGTACGTTAAGAGATATGTAAATCAAGTTTTCAGATAGTGAAATCCTTTATGAGTCTGAGACTTTTTGAATTTCTAAAGTACCTCAATTCGTTACAGTGTTACATTTCTTTTTGCCTCCTACTAGCACTTCACATCTTAAATTAACACTCCTACATAATCTAAAAAAAAAAAAAAAAAAAAAATTGGAATATTGTGGATCATCGAAAGATAAAATACAGAATTGAAAAAAAAAAAATATATATATGTAATGCAGTTGAGGTACTTAAAACAAGTGTAAACACCATGATTACACTTGTTCTACATACAGAATTCCTGGGGTAAATGTTACCGGGGATGACAAACTAAGAATATTCAGAAATAGAATAAGTCTAAAACTATAATCAAAATCTACAAAAAAAAAAAAAAAAAAAACCTATGGCGTTTATTTTACAAGTACAGCAATTACAAAATTTCGAGCTTTGAGAGGAGCACTCTGTCGGAGAGAGAAATGTAAACAATTTTTCAAACTTCAAAACTATTAGTGTTTCATATTTGATCTGATTTCCTAAGCTAAACATAACAAAGAAATGTTCGAAGAATTAGATATAATAATTATTAGTTCCAAATTCAGCTTATTATTTAAGTTATAAGCCGAGGTTATACTTACCCTGTGATTATAGCCAACTTTACCCTAATAAATATTCAAGAATTATAATGTAAATTTTTGTATTAATCTATACATATAAAAGAGTACTTCCACACACTCACTCACTCACTGACTCATCAACGCACAGCAAAATCTACTGGAGCCACTGACTCGAAACTGGATCAGATTATAGAACATATAGTGTAAGCACCCCCTAAGAAGCGATTTTGCGAAATTGACCCCCCAAGGGGGAGTAGGGGAAAAATGTGATTTCACAAAAACCTTCATATCTCAAAGAAAAAAGCAGATATCCGTAAAATTTTTGCTTTAAAATATAGATAGCTAACACAAATATCTAGAAAATGATTTCTGGAATTTTAGAAATTCGGTCCTCAAGGGGGGGGGAAGGGGGGCAAAACGTGATTTCACATGTGGATAACGTGGTTTCACATACTCCTATATATCTCAAACAAAAAAAGACATTTAGATGAAATTTTTGCTCAGATATATAGCTAATACAAATACCTAAAAACCAATTTCTGGAATTTTAGAAATTCAGCCCCCAAGAGGGGGAAGAGGGGTAAAAATGATTTGAAATAATTCTTCATATCGCAAACAGAAAAAAAACGATATATGTGTAATTTTTGCTCTAAAATATACCTCCACAAACACATAAAAACTAATTTCTTTAATTTTAGAAATTCGTCCCAGGTAGGGCGGGAAAGGGGAGGGCTATGGGGTAAAAAATAAATAAATAAATTAAATTAAATTAAATTAAATTAATACAGTTAGACCGTTCAAAATTGGTGCAGATAGGTTTTAGAGGCCTGCAAGTCGAATGAGGATATTTTCGAAAGTGTAAAGTTATTAGGAGGGTCAGAAAGGGGGGGGGGGACGTAGGGACAAATAATACAAATAGAGTTAGACCGTTCAAAATTGGTATATAGAGGTTTTTGATACCGACAAATCGATTGCGGATATTTTCGAAATTGTAAAATTATTAGGAAGGGTGGGAAGGGGGGCGGAGGGGCAAAAAATAAAAATAGAGTTAGGTCGTTCAAAATTGGTTCATAGAGGTTTTTGATACTTACAAATCGATTGCGAATACTTTCAAATTTGCAAAGTTATTAGGAGGGGTGAGAAGGGGGGTATAGTGCAAAGAAATAGAAATACAGTTGGACCGTTAAAAATTGGTACAGATAGGTTTTAGGGGCATGCAAATCGAATGAGGATATTTTCGAAAGTGTAAAGTTATTAGGAGGGTCAGAAAAAGGGGGAGTCGTAGGGGCAAAAAAAATAAAAATAGAGTTAGGCCGTTTAAAATTGGTACATAGATGTTTTTGATACCAAAAAATCGATTGCGGATATTTTCGAAATTGCAAAATTATTAGGAGGGGCTGGAAGGGGGGACGGAGGGGCAAAAAATAAAAATAGAGTTATGTCATTCAAAATTGGTACGTAGAGATTTTTGATACTTAGAAATCGATTGCGGATATTTTTGAATTTGTAAAGTTATTAGGAGGGGTGGGAAGGGGGCGGAGGGGCAAAAATATAAAAATAGAGTTAGGTCGCTCAAAATTGGTACATGGAGGTTTTTGATACCTACAAATCGATTGCGAATATTTTCGAATTTGTAAAATTATTAGGATAGACGGGAAAGGGGGGGGGGTAAAGATGCAAAAATATATAAATAAGAGTTAGAGCGCTGAAAATTAGTTTTTTTATGTTTTGAGGCCCGATAAATCGATTACGGATATTTTCGAAAGTACAGAATTAATACCAGGGGCTCCCGCCCCTGGTATTAATTTTGGGCGGGCGTAGGGATAAAAATAAAGAAATTCAGATAGAATGTTGGAAATCAGTATTATTAGGTTTAAAAGCCCGAGAGAACGATTGCGAGTATTTTTTAAAGTCTAAAATAACTAGGTGGGGCGGGAACGGTAAGTGAAGGAACGTGCGTGCCTGTATACTCTGCCGCAATCTGTCGGAGCCCGGACCGACTATTCCACCGATGGGAGACGATGTTAGAGCGTCGAACATAAAGGTAAGCGTGCAGCGCACAATGGGCTGCGCTGCCGAAGGCAGTGGGGACCCGGTGCGACATTTTTTCCAATGAAATCTCTCTCTCTCTCTCTTTTTGCCGCAAGATAAAAATTCATGCAATTTTGAGAAGTCATTAACTATAGTGATTCATTTAAAAATAGTGACCAGCGAAGCGTGCGTAACCTGCTAGTGTAGTATATTCTGCTCATTTGTTTTTATCGGATATTCAAAAAATTCCATGCCACTTGGAAGAAAGGTAAAATTCAAATGACAGGTGACAACAACCTGCTGAATGACATCAAATATTGATTCCCGTCAATGTCAATTAGTGCCGAGTTGTGAATCATATCAGTCCTATGGAAATCTGTTCTGCAAGAGAAGAGCTACAATAACGAAGTAAACTTGAATAATACTGAAGTGAACTTTAAAAACTCCTTATCACGCAGACCAGAACACCCATCATTTAACCTTGGACAGTGTGATTATGAGTAAGGTTTAATATACTGAACTTTTATTATATTACTTTTATTTCGATGAAATTATATGTTTATTATAATCATTGTGACGTAAATATTAACTTAATATGTGTATATTAGAAACAATCCTTATAAATATTGTACATTTTAAGAATATGTTTTATTAAAGAATTTAACTAAGTTTGAAACTGAGTCAATTTTACTTTCATTTACTCATAAGTACTAATTTAAGAATATTTTAAAGCAATATATTAAAACATGAATTATTTTACCAAAAAATATTTAATAAAGTGAAAATTATAAAAATTTTTAAAGCCGCATATACATATATATATACATATACACATACATACATATGTTTTATTACTGCATAATAGTTTTTAATATAATTAAATATTATTTTTAGAATGCTTCATAAGCAATAAATGCATAAATTATATTGAAGCGAAAACTAAATGACAAAAATTATTTTGAAAAAGAAACTTGTAAGAAAAAATGTTTTATCAAAGGAAAAAGAATATATATATATATATATATGAATAATTTGTCGAGATTCAATTCAAACTCTCTTCCTTACAGCTGATACTGATTACTAGTTTAAGGAGATACAAGTTACTTGATTATGTAATATATCATTTAGAAAACTATTTTGATTTTGACATTTTTTGATTTGCTAAAAAAATACTGAAGGAAATGGTCTGGAACTTCAAACAATGCAAAGAACATTTCTGTACTGATAAGTATAAAGGATTTAAGTCGAAAAATGTCGATTTTGAGTTAAGTACATAGTCAGACCCAGAAAAAAATTCTCTATCCATTGGTATGATTTAAATCCATGTCATTTAGTCTTTGAGAAAATCCATTGGTAAAAAAAGATTCGAGTTAGAAATTTAGCATTAATCTTTGGTATAAAATATTTAATTCAATTTTTCCCTTTATTAAATGAAGATTGACAATCACTGAATGTTATAATGCGTATAATACAACATAATCCGTTTTTCCTAATCGATTCTGCTCATTAGTTTTTAGTTAGTTTAACTTTATTTTTCATCTCCTGAAAAATCAAGAATATGGACTTAAATCCTTTATACTTATCAGTACAGATTTAAAAATTCACATTTTCCAATATTGGTTTGGTCTATAGTGCAATTAGGGGATCAAAAACAAATTGAAGAAAAGCGCAAATATTTTGGATCACTCTGTATTATAAAAAGCCACAAGCTACAAATAACTGTTAACTTTAACACATTATTTCACATACTATGTATAATATTTGTATGTTTTTTTTTTTTTTTTGTGGTAATTGCATAATTATTTAGACAGATATAGTTTTTTTTTTTTTTTTTTTTTTTTTTTTCAAAAATTATTAATTATTTTGCGAGTTTTTTGTATATAACTAGAAAAGGATTTACAAAAAAATTTACATTATTTTTTCTTTTTTTAAATTTTTCCATAAAAGTTCTTTTTCGTGAAAACCCACTTATGAACTCACAAATCTAAGAAAATAAATAAAAATGTTGTAGAGTTACAAACCTATAAGGGGTTTTTCACACACATACAAAAAGGCATGTGAAAAGCCTTTTACGAAATTTCAATTCAGGAAAATACTTAAAATGTAGCTCGTTCTTTTGCCGACAATTCACTTAATTTTTATTCTTTGCAAATGAATTTTTGTCAAAAGTTGCCCAATATATCTAGCTCTCAGCCTAACAAAAGATTTTATATATTTCGCGTATGCGTAGCAAAATATATTTACTACAAATGTTTATATCTCAGCGAATATTACACGTGTGAATGTTATGCTTCAGAATAATGTTTCGCTAATATTTTGTCAATTTTTCTGCATGTTGTGTAAAATTTTATGGCAATCCGTTCTATTTATAACAAAAGCAAAATACTTGCCAATAAATAAATAAATAAATAAAAATAATAATAATGATAATATATAATTTTTAATTATATCTGCCAAAATAATTGTGCAATTACCACAAAAAAAAAAAAAAAAAAAAAAAAAAAAAAAATGTACATAGTATATGCAACAATGTGTTAAAGTTACAAGTTATTTGTTGCTTTTTCTAATACAGGATGATCAAAAGTACTTCCGTTTTTTGCGTTTTTCTTCAATTTGTGGTCGGTCTCCTAATTGCTCTACGGACAAAATCGATAGTGAAAAACGTAACTTTTTAATGTTCTTTGCCTGTCTGAAGTTTCAAACAATATTCCCTAGTTCTTTATTATTATTTATTTATTTATTTATTTATTTTTTTTTTGGCAAAAAAAAAAAAAAAAAATCTAATAATTTGATCACTAATTGTATATAACTTGGTTAGTAACATAAAAGTTAATAAGTATTTTATACTGGAACAATAGAAAAGAATACGTGGATTAAATATCTATGGTTAGATCATTGAGGAAGCAACATTCATTTTATGCATTTACGCACTGATGCGTTTACGCTCAATGCATCAAACACGAGCATATGCTCACCTGAACATGCACTTCTGTGTACTATTACACTATAGCACTACTAATAGCACTATATTAATTACAAAATGGACTAAGTATCATCAAGTTTGTGTGAAATTAGAGAGATTTCCTGAGGATAAATTGCTGTTAAATTGCACAAAGACAAAATATAGAATGATATTTTAAAATATCTGAATATTAGTTATTACAGAATCTCAAAGCCAGATAAAGTATTATGAATAATTAAGAATAGCAATTACGAGAGAATAAAATAGAATCTCATTTTATGTTCCATTAAAAATAAATAAATAAATAAAACACGTCTCCTTTACAACCAGTTACGATAGCACTGTGATTTAAAAGAACATATAAATAACTATTTTCTTTACAGATAAATATTTAAAAAAAAATGAAAAAAGCTTTTAGTTGCATATTAGTTATAATTGTAATTTAAAAATGTACTATAAAAAAAAAATCTGCAACTACCTACAAAAAAAAAAAACCTCAAGCAGAAAAATTAAATATAAATGACTGTTAAACAGTTTAAAAAATATTCTGAATGTGATAAATCAAAAGTTTTAGATATTTTTGGAAAAAAAAAAATGTTTTAGAGTTAAAATTTTTTTAACTATGACTTGAATTAAAAATTCTAAATTCTATACACATAAGTAGGAAACTGACGTTGGGATTTACCTCAATTTTTTATTATTTCGACAGAGGTACTACTGTCCTCATCATATTCTTCGTGACCTGAAGGAAATAAGATATATAAATAAGATTATTACAAATAATATATATATATATATATATCATGTATGAAATTTAAATTTCCATCAACAGAAAATATTACAGATGACATCTACTTTGTCACTGGCATATTCATTCCCAGAAAACTCAGATAATTAAAGTTTAGAATATGTGAGTTTAGAGATAGAATCTATTGTTTCATTTGTTATTCATAGCTCCAGAATCACACAGTGAAAATATTATTAAAAGATTTAAAACAGAAAAGCTGTTCAGTCTCTCCTTTTTTTGCATATCACTATTTCTACATAAAAGTGTTTGGTTTATTTAAATATCAATTTCTGCAATTAAAAAACATTAAATAAAAAGAAATATATATATATATTTTTTTTTTTAATGTTATTTAAAAAGTAGAAAACTTTGCAGTTAATGAAACAGTAATGAAATGTAATAATAAAATTTTATACATTATAAAGGAACAGAAACGTAATTTTAAATACCTACCTTCATCATCACAAGTCGAACCAATGAGGATGACTACTCTAGAAAGAAAAAATAAAATAAAAGGTTAAATATATATATATATATTTCTTTTTAACGACAATTCAGTTCATTTATTGTTACTTTAAAAGTAAGAAACTCAGCATGATAAAATAAGAAATAACAAAATAAAAATAAAAATAAAAACATACGTTATCTTAAATGCTAATAAAATTAAAACAGTTAACCAACAGATTTTTATTACTCGAATAATTATAAACAATAATTCATGTACATCCTAATTTTTTTTTTTTTTTTTTTTTTTTTTTTTAACATAAATTTCAAGTGTAGCATAAAATACAAAGTATCAAAAGAAACCGAAGTCTATATTTGTTTTCTAAGCAATTGCCATAAAAATGTGTACAAAAGGGAATTTAAATTTGGACGAACAGAGCCTTTCTTTTTCATTTAAGTTTATTCTTCTGTATGTAAGTAGATGTGGTAGATGTGTTGCGTTCCTGAGCAACGATTACTGCATTCATTTCTTAATATGTTTTTCGCACGTTTTCTATCAATTTTATTTATTTATTTGTTTTAAGTTGATGCGACAGAAAAATAAAAGAAAAAAAAATTGATTAAATGTACAAAGTGGGTTAAAAAAGAAAAAAAAAAAAAAAATGTTGCCTTAAAATGTGAAGTTGCGTTCCTTAAAAACTGTTACTATATTACTATATTTATATCTTAAAATTTCTTGTGTACGTTTTATCTAAATTTTATTTTTAATATACATAAATATATATAGCTTTGTGTAATACAAAAGAAAAAGAAAAAAGAAAGAAAGGAAGAAAAGAAGAGAAAATATTAATAAGGTTTTTAGCGATTTTAAATGCCCTATTTTGTCTGGAAGCAACTGTCCAGTCCAGTGGTGGATCCAGAACTTAACTTTTTTTTTGGGGGGGGTGGAGGGGGGGCTATGAGTTTTCAAGATGTTATTCCAGATCAATGAAAAATTTACAATTGTAACATCCAATTGTGAATGTTAGTGCTTTATTTGGGGGGGGGGGGGAGGCTTCAGCCCAACCCTTTAGATCCGCCACTGGTCCAGTCGTCCTAAATGGCAAAATACTATAAACAACTCAAACATCACAGAATTGCATAGAAATTAAGAATATATACATAATCGAAATCTTGTTGATGGGGATTTTTTTTTCTTTTTTTTAGAAGCAATAATTATGCAAGGGAGGCACATAAAAAAGGGATAATATATTTTCATAGCTCTACTCACATTAATATTTATTAAATACTTAAAGTTTAGTTTCCTCGTATACTTTAGGTCCTCATGTATTGTAATAGCTCTGAAATATATAAGTGTTATCGTTAATCTATTTATTCCATGTAAAACTCAAAAGGTTAAATTTCCTCATACTTATTTTATTTCTAGAAAATTTCATTTATTTATTTTTATTTTTATTTTTAATTTTTTCAAAAATTCCAACATTTTCCCCTATTTTTATTCGGAAATGCCTTTTAAGAAAATAATAATAATAATAATAATAATAATAAATAAATAAATAATAATTAAAAAAAAACATATTTAATGTAACATATAATTTTTTATGTATATAGATATTATAATATTACAACACTTACCCTTCTTCATTTTCGCAGCATCTTGTAGGTTTCTTTTGGGATCTGTCCCTGTAAATAGATATACAATGCATTATATATATATATACCGAAAACCTTTTCAAATATTGCATAATATGAAACCAAGTATCACATGAAGAACTATAAAAAATGAATGAAGTTGACGAAAAGAAAAAATAAAAAGCACCCGATATTGAATCATACATATTCACCACTTTTTCAAGGGCATTGAATGAATATTGTATGCAAATTAGGTGATCTTTCTGTCATGCTGTATGCAAACTGCTAAAAATTTACAGCATGCAATGCCCGAGGTCACCTAAAAGACTTGAAAATAATTTCAAACAATTTGAGGAAAAGCCAAGTTAGAAACATATATACACACACAGTGGCGTATCCAGGATTTTTCAAAGGGGGGGGGGGGGGGGGGTTCGTCCTTCAGAATTTTTAATTAAGTTTATTTAAGTTTAATTAGGTTTAATTAAGTTTATTTAAGTTTAATTAGGTTTAATTAAGTTTAATTAGGTTTAATTAAGTTTATTTTTAATTAAGTTTAACAATCTTTTAAAATATCATAATTACTTGCCGAAAATAAGAGTAAGAAAATGAAAAATAGTAAAATAAACTCACCAATTAGAAGATCAAACTAAAAAATCTTTAATTAGCCACGAATAACGTAGAGCCTGTACAAACTGCTACACAAAACATAAAATTCAATACATAGTTACGCTTACGCAAAATATTTCATTGCATTTTCTTAAGTCCGATTTCCACTATAGCTCATTCGGCGGCTTCTATTCAGAATCCTTTGATGTGGTCAGCCCAGCTCACACCAGCTCAAAGCCCTCGAACATACTAACCCCCAGCTGGTCCAACCCCCAGCTGATCTTGCTAAACACCGCTCTACGAGCGGTTAGCACGGGGCTGCTCCCCTGTTAAACCCCCAGCTGAGATAATTGAGGGGCCGGGAGGCAGATATCTTTGTCAATTTTGCATGCTTTCCTTTGAAGTAACTGCGCAATCTGATAAAAAAGGGCTACAACTGATGACAAGACATTTGGCTCTTTGTGTCGGAAGCGTGATTAATGACGTTTTGAGCGTTGATCTTGAGCCCAAGTGGATACTGGCCTTTATTTTCAGAGCGAAGTCTAATCGACGAGAAGTTTTCGCTAGTTCATTTAAAATGTCTTCTACTGTTGGGGTATTGTTTGGGTCACTCCTTCAAGGTCACTACTTCAATGGTCACCCCCTTCCCCATATGGTCGACCCCTCTTGTCCTTGAATATGAACTCGTAAATGTGAAATCCTTTCAGGGAATTGTTTTCAGGGGAAACATGTTTTGCGCCGCGCAAATGAAGTGGTTTAGTTATTTTCAGGAGTGTTTATCGCAGAGTAATGAAAAAAAAAGTTAGTCATAATTTTAAACCACTTCATAGAAAAAAATATTCTACGCTTGCCATACATTTTTTCCGCCTGAAATAATAAAAAATATATAAGGAACAGCCTAATTTTTCTTATCATACATTTTGTCAAGGGGGGGGGGGTTTAAACCCCCCCCCCTTGCATACGCCACTGTACACACATATACATATATACATTGAAAACCTTTTGAAACAATACAAAAAACGAAACTAAGTATCAGATGAAAAAATAAATAAGTTATGTACAAATATTTCTGAAAAATTAAGCATCCTTTTCATAAAAACATACAACACCAGTACTTTCTCAAGGGCTTAGATTGGATGTTGCATGTAAATTAGGTGTTATTTCTGTCATACTGTATGCAATTTGCTAAAAATATACAGTTATAAATAAAGGTTTCAGAAAAGAATATTTGATTTGATTTTTAATATATATTTTTTGAAGTTATGCAACAGGGTGTACGCGTATGAGGTGTGGAACTTAATGCTCTACCTTCTTAATTCTGTTCCTTAATTATGACATTTTTACGATGCTGTTTAAAAATAAAGCACGCCTACTTTAATCTTTTTTTCTATCTGCCCATTTAGTACCATAATGCTCACTTAGCGTTTTTTTTTTCCAAGCCATATTTTGTGTTGTCTATGTTATTACTTTTGGCTTTGTTATCACTAAAGTAAAGTACCGCCTTTTTTTTCCATGTATGATACTCATTCTTATCGGAAGGCTTGTAGGTGGAAACAAAATGGTAGACATAGACAAAAATCAATATTAGTGTTGTGTGTGAAATTGTTTTTACGGAGGCTGTATGGCAGGAAGAAAAATGTCTTAAATATTGTAAAAGGCTACACCGTGAGCATTAAGCTAAATTAGCTTATAATCACCAGTTTGTTGTTTGTTATAATAAAAATGGAAATTTTCGTGTTTAAAGCAGATTTTGAGATGCAAAATTATGGGAGGAAATCCCGAGGAACATAAAATTTTGTTCGATTCTTTTAGTGTCACGGTCACGTCAATCAGCGTAAATTATGCACATTTATGTAATTCCCTAAGTACATCGAAGACTATTTCAAAGTCTCAAAAATGAATATATATAAAATCTCTTCCTGTTATATGCTTGAAAAGGTTCACACACACACACACACACACACACACATACATATATATATATATATATATACAGTAGACTCCCGATTATCGGCGGATCCTCAAGGGCCTAAATTTAAAAGGGAATTTAGAAATACAGAACAAACTTATTACAAAAAAGATCGAAGAGAGTAATGACCTTCAAGGCTTTTGGAGATATTACACGATTCTTGACAGCATTTATGGCATACTCACTGCTTGGGAGGTAGTTAAGCAGTCTACATTGGTAAGATCTTGGAGAAAAATTTTACCAAATGTAGAAAATACTTTGGTAGAGTTTATAGAGGAGGATGAAATTTCTGCTCATGATTTGGCAAATTTATCTAAATCTGTTACTGGAGGAGAAAGAGTCAATGAAGGAAACGTTGAAGAGTGGATTAATTGTGACGCCAATGATCCAGGTACTGAACACCTTACAGATGAACAAATGTGAACATTAGACACAGTTTCAGAAGCTAGTGAAGAAGACGAGGAAGAAGGAGATAAAACTCAACAGAGGATGAGCCACGACGCAGCCCTAGCACATGCAGATGGACTTATAAACTATCTCGAGGAA
Source organism: Salticus scenicus (assembly GCA_963930645.1). Taxonomy (NCBI): domain Eukaryota; kingdom Metazoa; phylum Arthropoda; class Arachnida; order Araneae; family Salticidae; genus Salticus; species Salticus scenicus. The sequence goes on along the minus strand of OZ005651.1, from coordinate 324,438,532 downwards.
CAGGACGATGTATCACTTTGTGAAAAAATGCTGATAAAGAAACTGCAATCGCAAATTAAGAAAATGTGTTTTAGTACAAAAAAAAAAAAAAAAAAAAAAAAAAAGCTTCACCGATTTTTTTTGTTAAAAAATAGAGCAAAATGTAAGTAGAAATTTTTATTAGTATGTTAAATTGTATACGTAGGCCATGCTTAACTGTTAATTATTGCTCAAAAGGCATTATGTGTTGATTTTTATCCCCTTTTAGACCATTTTGCGGATTATCCGCTGATTCGATTATCCGCGGTTGTCTATTCCCCGTTCACCGCGGATAATTGGGAGTTTACTGTAGATATAGATATAGATATCGATGTAGATAGATATTTCAGGGTGGTGACAGGCAACATTTATTCTCTGATTCTTTCACCAGTATTTTTCTTTCAGAAATTTTAATAGTAAGTTTGCTCGATTAATTAAGTCAGAAATTATCGTATAGATATTGCGGTGAAAGAATCAGGGAAAAAAAAGCGGGTCTGTCGCCACCCTGTATATATATGTATATAGGAAAGATTATTATGCAAAAGAAGCACATGAAAGCGGAGTAATCTGTTTTTCTCAGTAGTGTTTATTAGTCGCTCTGAAATATATCCCGTTTTACGTAAAGCTTAAAATGCTAAAATTCCTCTACGTATTTTACTTTCCAAAAATTTGTATTTCCTCAGATGTTCCTATCCCCCCCCCCCCCAACATGTTTTCCTGGGATTTCGGTTTTTAAGACAAATGTAAAATTAAAATTAAAATTTAGCAATGAGAAAAATATAAAATATTTACTGTTCTCGTTCATTCTCCCTTTTTCGCTTTCTTGAAGATGAAGAGCTGTAATAGAAAATAAAGAAAATCAAATAAATTATTAATTATACATATATATATATATATATAAACTAAAGAGAAAAAAAAAGAAAGAAAATCTGTACTTGGATTCTTTTATTTTTTTTTTTTCTTTCAAAAAAACCTCAATTTTAAAATTGTAATATAGAGATGCAACATATACACTAAGCGACAAAAAAAAGCCACACTTGGATATTTTCCATTTTTCTTCCTGTAATCGCTAGTTTTATTGTTTCAAAAGTAAATTTTTGAACAGATTTTATTACTCTGTGTTCCGTGTGCAATTTAGGATTGAGCTAAGTGTTAAAAATAAGATGTAATTGTTCAGAAAATTGTAATTTTGGAAAGTATTTCAAAAATGGCAAGAATAAGACAATTAACAATACCACAAAAAATATTAATTTTAGAGCGAAAATCAAAAAAATATTTTAATGCGTGGGATGTCAAAATTCTTAAATGTTAACAAAATATTAGTGATCTGGTTTTTAGCAAGATATAATTTCTTTTGGCTGTTTAAATTGCACATTTGTCCTTAGGCGGACACGTTACTCATTTAGTAAAGATGACCGCAAGTTAAAAAACCAGCGCTTAAAAAATCAGTTTGTATTACATTTAGAACATAGCAGGGATTCAGCAAAAGTGCTTAGTAACATAATTTATCAAAATACAGTGAAATAACAATTAAACAAAGCAGGTATAATTGCCAGAAAATCTGAAAAAAATTCATTCTTAACGAAAAGAATTAGAAAACCAGGACATTAAAGGGTTAAAAAAATTAAAAAATGGCCAATTAATTATTGAGATAAAGTTGTTCTCTCTGATTTGTCAAGTTTCACTTATTTCGAACAGACAGAAACAATCAGATCTGATCACGAAAATGTGACTGACTTAATGAAAATCGCACTTTTAAAACAATGACATATTTCCCGTACATTACGATACGAAAATGCATAATTTTTCGGTGAGTATGGCAAATTTTCATGTTCAAGGGATCAATTTACCCGAAATAAAACTTGGCCACTAAAAAATTGATACCTGACCAACTACTTTGGGGATATTTCAGACTCTTCCATAATCAGCATTTTGAGATGATAAAGCACCTTGTCATATGGCACTTGTGATGCATTTATTTTATTCAAGTTGTTAAAATTACTTATCCATTCTCATAAGCATCTATAATTTTGTAAGTTATCATAACATTTTTTACTTAAAATTAAATCTCACAAAGAATATAGTTGGATTTCTTCATTATTAGACCTGAAAATTGTCCTAATCTGAATCCGCTCGAAAATGTTTAGTCTATAAAAGAGGGTGGGGATTAGAAGTTTGTAGCCTACAACTTTGAAAAAACTAGCAAAAAATATTTATGATATTTAGCACAGTGAAATTTCTGATTTTCATGTTAAAAAACTGTAAAATATTATGCAATTGCCCATTAAAGCAGTAATTCCATATAAAGGCGGAATTATCCAATCCAGATTACATATTTTTATTAAATAAAACAACAAATAGTTTTATTTCATACATTAACATAGCACTTGTTTATTTCATATAATAAATCATGATAGAATGCAAAGTATATGTATATTATATTACGTTTAAAAAGAAAATTTTATGTGTATTTTTATGAAATGCTTCGTAGAGTGTAATAAAACGAATTATTAAATCGAAAATGTACATAGGTATCATGTTATGACTTCTGTATTATACAAACATAACAGTTTTATTCGTTACAATTATTAGTTTTTAAATTATTACAAATCCAAAAGGTATAAGTCAATTTTTCTGCAGTGCAGCTTTTTTTTTTTTTTTTTTGTCTCTTAGTGTAGTTTTACTGTATATAAAATACATGAAACATGATCCGCTAGATATGGATATACGGTATCTGCCAAAATCATTATCTGTTTTATCCTTATTTTTACGTGATTAAATTGGACGTTTTTCAAAGGAAAAAAAATTTTTTCCTAGTACGGCTCATTTTTGTCCCTTAGTATATGTATGTGGGAACAAGCAAAAAGCAAAGAAAGAAAGAAATATGTCAATTAATACGATATCTGGCAAAATCATTTTCTGCTTTATCCCTATTATTATGTGTATGTGTACAGGAACAAACAAAGAAAGAAATATGTCAATAAATATTATATCTGGTAAAATCATTATCTGTTTCATCCCTATTTTTACATGATTACATTGGACGTTTTTGAAAGGAAAAGTAAAAATTATCCAAGTTTGGCTTATTTTTGTCCCTTAGTATATATATATTTATATGTATATATATATATATATGTATATATATATATATAGGAACAAGCAACAAACAAAGAAAAAAAGAAATATGTCAATTAATACGATATTGGCCTTCTATTTTCCTTATTACCTCAATTTTTTCTATTTTCATTGAAGCGGTCAGGTGGTTAAGTTTAAATTCAGAAATGTGCCACTCTTTTACAACGGCTACTTCTAGTTCGTCGCCACTTTTTAAAACTCTTTATTATTAGCATAAACCATCCGAGATAACATACCCCAAAGACTTCTATAGGATTCAAATCCAAACTTCGAAATGGCTATGACTAAATATAATTCCTTTTTTATATTGTTTAAAACAATTCTGGGTGGATTAAGACGTAAAGCAAGAAATATTGTCCTGCAAAAACATCCAGTTAGCGCCACGTCAAAAGGTAACAAAGGTTTTCTACAATTTTTATTAAAAAGCTTCTTTATATATATATATATAATATAAATTATTATTATATTATATATATATAATATAATAATAATTTACTTTCTGTCTTCAGAACAAAACTTTAGCTGATATAGAGGAGGTGTACCATATTTTTTGCTGAATGCTTCAGGATAATTTATCAAGTATTTTTCTAAATATTTGAGAAAACGTCTGAAATTGATTTTGTCTTGTCATTTATGGAAGTGAGATAAGCAAATTAAATAAACACTTACCACAGTCCTGAAGGACCGGCGTCCTGTTCCTCATGGGCTTGAGATTCTACGGTTTCCTGTAATAAATAAGTAAATATCACAATATATATTAGGTATAGTTATATGTTAGAAATTACATGTTATTTACCTCTAAGGGGTTATTCTAATACAGATAACCTTGTTTTATTTACAATTACGTTTTGGAGTATTTTGTAACGCACGTGCTCCAATAATATTTCCACTTAAACCTTTATCATCCGCATTATGATGTAGACAAAAAATATATATATATTAGAAAGATATATATTTACTTGTGTCAAGAAAGTGTTTTAAAGTTATATGCAATAAAATTATTAATGAGAGAATTAATGAGGATTTCGTGAGGTGATACTTTACTATACCACTGGTACATAAAAGTCGAAAATATTTGACCTTTTAAAAAGTGTAAAAAATTGTTTATTTTACAGTCGGTAACCAAAGTGTCCGAACACTAGCAAAAATTCCTATATAAAAAATATACACTTAATACTGTTTTGTTAAATAAATCCTTGTCGAATCCTGTTCTTAGTCAGTCTAAAAACAGGATTCGACAAGGATTTATTTAGCAAAACTGTATTAAGCGTACTTTTTTTACATAGGAATTTTTGCCAGTGTTCGGACACTTTTGTTACCGACTGTACTTGTTTCTTATATATATATATTTTCTAAGATTGATTGGGGATTCTTGAAGTAATATAGCATTTAATAATAACACATGTGAAGATTTTGAAAGTGTCAAACAGAAACAGAGAGAAAGCACTCCATAAAATTCCTTCTGGAACAAGGCTGCGGTAGCCCAGTCGGTAGAGCGCCGGGCTCGTAAGTGAAAGACTGCGGGTTCATTACTCGAGCCAGCCAAAGACCATCGTGTTCACTAATGGTGTCTGATGCACGTAAAATCTGTCGTGATCGCAATGTCCTCCATGTTCCCATCAAAATTATACCTCTGGAGGGTCACCGAAGAGGAAGAGACATCCCCTCCAGGGAGGATCAAAATTTTGATGGCATGTCTCCGGACCACCTCTAGGGGTGAGTACCAGACCGCCACTAATTGCCTATTGTGCAGAACTAGTGCGACATAAAACCCAACCAACCAACCTTTCAGGAACAAAAGCGGTTGCAGGTAGCATCTCTTGCCTTGTAGTAAGATTAAAGTGAGGTATATACCATTTGCTCTTATAAATATCTTTGACATTACTTTTATGCACTTTTTATACATTTTTTAAAGTTAATGGTACTTTAAAATACCGACATAAAATTTTAAAATGATAAAATTGTTAGGAAGGTCGTCATCATTTTGGTCTTCATTCTTTTTTTTTTTTTTTTTTTTTTTAAATGGTAGTATAGGACAAAATTTCGTATAAATATGTACAATGAGAATTTCCTTTAAATTATATTAAATAGTATGAATATTATATATTAAATAGTATTAATTAACTTGGAATATAAATTTGTATATATATAGGAGCATCGCTGCCATACTAAAAATTATGGTAAAAGAGATGACAGCGCCACTGGTTGAACGATTAATCCCAATTAAATATCAAGTTGAATAAAATTTCGTTTATTGACTTATGAGATACAGTGTCCATAAAATTCTTAATACACACAGACATACCCACAAGGAGGCATTTTCTAAATATTGTTAAATCGTATCCAAGAATATCTGAAAACGCATAAATCCATGAAAAACCGGAAGTCAAATATTTGCACAAATCCAATACTTTTTTTCGATATTTATTGGAAGAAACTAAAAAAACATGCCTATGATTAAAAATCATAAAGACGCATTGAATAAAACATGAAATAATTTTAGAATGATTATTGTTAAACAATAATTTAATAATACAATACAAAATAAATAAAATAATCAATAATAATATTATAAATATTAAATAATAATGCATAAAAAATGTTCACAAGACTGAAAAGAAAGAAAAATAATAAATGACATTTTTTTTTTTTTTTTTTTTTTTTTTTTTTTTTACACTAACCTCTTCAGGTAATTCCTCCAGAATACTTGAAAGCTAAATGAAAAAAAAAAAAAAAAAAAAAAAAAAAAAAAAAAGAAGTTTTATATAAGAATTAAAAAATAAATAAGATATATTAAAAGTTTAATTCTTTGAATCTTATCCGATGCATATACGCTACTGACTAATCATTAAAATTGCTACACCGGGAAGGAATGCAAATAACAGAATGATATTTATGGACAGATACATTATAGTGGGAAAAAATTGATTATAATTTCAGGAAATTTGCAGAAATATATCATTAGAAAACAATACGTGAAGCAGCAACATCTGGCTGCAATAACAGCACCAGGCTTCGAATCGAACAGCAATTAGATGGCATATACGGGTATAGCACTCCAGGCTGCTTCAACGCAATGCCACAGTTTATCGACCAAAATTACTGGAGAGTGGTGGGGTGCCAGTCGTTTAGCAATGATTGAACAAGGGTTTTTAGTTGGTGAGAGATCAAGAGAACGCGCTTGCCAAAGGAACGGTCGAACACATGCTGTTGCTGTAGCAAAGAAGATTCGAGCAAAACTGACAGCATGCAGTCATGCATTCGTTTGTTTAAATGCTGCGTTACAGAGGCCTCAAATATAGAGCAGAGCCGCAGGCCTTAACTCATAAGAAATGTAATTGTCGCTGTTCAGAAGGCAGGCAATGCGAACAGGAGGTGATAGAGATGTTTATCCAATGTTAGTACATACCATCACTCCAGGTGATGAACTAGCATGAGGCAATCATGACTTTGGCTGCCCTAGAAGCTGCGTTACAGACAGGAGCGCCCTCAGTATGTAAACCATTCCTGGATGCAGGAATGGTGTTTGTTGATTAATTCAAGTTTTCCTTCCTGGTGTTTGACCACTGTGTTGAATTATATATAACATATATATAACCACACATGGAAGTGATCCCTTATACAAGACAAAATATATTAAAAAAGTTAATTTGTATAAGTAAATAAAATATAAATTTTTAGAAGTTAATTAAGATGTTTCTGAGACACTGATACATGAGATCATATATAACAAACATGACATAAGGTAATTCGGGGGAAGACGCATGTTTGATCCTAGCACTTTTATGTGTCAACAGGTGGCGATACTGACCAGAATCTGTGCGAAGTCTTATCCCTGTGAGCGCATGGATTATGAATTTATCTTACTTTATCGCCTTTAATCGCCATCATTTTGGATCTCGTGATCATTTAACCTTGTGAGTAAAGCCCTTATAATATTCGGTTGCTCATATTTAAAGTTCATAAACAGATGTTTTATTTTAAATAAAATATTAGAAATATAAGTGAGTTCCTCATACTATTACACACACAAAGCTAGCAGGAGCGGTCTGAACCTTGCAACAATACGAAAATAAGTATGTGTGGCATCTTCATCCAATACTTAGGGGAAGACTCAACATAGTTCAAAGATAAATTGAATGACCTTTAAATTTTATGTTTTATTTTATATACTGTATATTATAGTATAAAATGTAAATGTAACTGATAGTTATAATATTATAATAATTATCATTTTTATATATTATTTTAATAAACTTTCAAGTCTTTAGTAAGGATCTCATCTCTCTTGAATAGAGTTCAGAGCGAGGCAGCCACAGTATGGAAATGGAATTTCTGGGTTTTAAGCGACTGGGAGTTTACCTTATAATCCACAAGCAATCCCAGATCATGCTTGTGCTATCTCTTTTGATTCCAGCAATGATACAGCTGTTGCTTTCACAAACGGTGCATGCGACAGTAGGTCTAAACCAGCATTATTGCATTTATTGCATTTTATGGTGTTTATTAAAAGTTTTGCCTTCACTAGCCATGCACATCAAATGCAAGACATGATAGCACGAAGATTGCAATGGTGATTATTTGCACTAACTTAAATGCTGTGTAGGCTAACATTCAAAATTGTACCCTTATTAGTTTTCTTAAAGTAAATTTCTAAAAAATTATTTCGGTTTAACAATTTTTTGTTTCTCCATAGTTATTCTTAATTTATAGATATTTTCCAATGTTTGTCTTATTTTTCTTATTTACTGTGGCGTTGCATCTTATCTCGTAACTGGTGGTATCTTTCCCGTAATATATAAGTGGAAAGATTCCAAAATTACACATGTTTGTTTCACATTAAATTTGTCAGTTGCGTACAGACTGGGAAAAGAAATAATAGGCATACATAATTAATTAAACCTTGAAGAACACGGTGAATTTTTTTCTATATTGTATCATTTCAATTTTTGGCCGTACTAAGCAAAATATACTCATGTATGGTGTCTTCCCCTGAATTGTAATTTTCAAGAAAAAGGTAAAAAATGCGCCTTTTTTTAAATTGTTATTTAAGAAAATTGTATAAAATAAAATCTATGAAGAATATAAGTATTCATTTTTAATGTTTGGAATATTTTTTAGCTTGAAATATTTTGCAAAATGTAATTTTCCAGATAAAACAAAAATCACTATTATTATGACTAAATGTTAGCTTTCTAGTAAGAGAGAGAGAGAGAGAGAAAAAAAAAAATGTATTTTAAACACTAAAAATGAATTTTTTGAAAAGAATTTTGCGTATAATACAGCACTATACATATAATACACTGTTCTCAGATACGCTCTACGAACTTTCATAAATATCACTTATTTCCGAATCAATCTCAGATGCATATTTATCCTAAAATTACAATCCGAATCACTTTGTGATTCTACTCTTTAATATACACAATATTAAAAAATAAATTTTGCAACAAATCACAAAACCATAAGCATTCAAAAGCCTAACTGATTTAAGATTACAAAATAAATACTATTAAAAATATTTAAAAATGGATAGTTTAAAATAAGCCAACTATCTCCAATTACATTTTAAATAGTCTGCTACTTACATCTAGAGTAGCAGAAATAGCAGATTAGAGTAGCAGAATGAGAAATAAAAAAATTTCCGGGTATCGGAAATGGTTTGTTTTAAAATCTTTTTAGTGCATTACTTTTGATTACTCCAGCCCAGCCCAGAAATATCACGGGCACGAACCCCCCCCCCCCCCCCCCGTCATTTTTACGGGAGAGAGAAGGAAGGGATTAAAAAAAGAAGCAATATTAAATCAGAATTTATCCATTAAATGCGCAATAAATTACAGTAATTATAAGACATGTAAACTTAAATAAAAATAACTATAAACAGAAAAATAACAATAAAACCAGAAAGATATTAACCCAAAAATCAATGAGGCTATCATATGGAAGACCCCTGAAATGCAGGGTGGAGAAAGAACAGTGAGATTTTTCAAGAAGCTAGCAAGAATACTAACAAAAGCTAAAAATATCATGGTCTCATTTTAGCCAAGATATTTTACGGATACTTTTTACTAATGAGCTCAATGGACGCAGAGCTGGCGGGTAAGATGTTGTCGAGAGGAAGCGGCTACTAGAAGTAAGGTTCAGAAAGGTTTCAATGATTTTTTCTCTTTTAATTTTTATTTATGGAGTGATATAAAAAAATAAAGATTTTTTTTTTTTTTAATTCTTTAAATATAATGACAAGAGAAGCAGTCAAAGTCTACTTAGTCTATAATATTAAACAGAAATGTCTGTCTGTCTTTCTGACTGTGTAAGCCCTGGAGCTTACGCTACAGATGGCAAAGCTAAAAAAGGCTTCAGAGGGAATAACTTGGACCCTGCAGGGATGCATCTCATCAAGATTTTTTTTTTTTTTTTTTTTTACTTTCGAATTTAATTTTTTTTAAATTACTTTAATTTCCGATTTTATCCATTGATTTTTCTGCGTCATTTTCTCAAATTTGTTCTCAGATATCAGCATACCTTCCAACTTAAAAAAAGGTATGCTGACATGCTTTAAAGGTATACTTCAAAGACTGACTTTTGCAAAAAGGTATGATGACATGCTTCAAAGGTATGCTTTACAAACCATATAAAAGAAAAATCGTACGATTTTTCTTTTGTAATCCGAATGTTTTATAGAATTTTTTAATAAAATCTCCACCAGTTTTCCATGATTAAAAGAGATGAAAATTTTCACTCAGAAAAAGTGGTGATAAAAAACCGCACAAATTCGCACTATGTATTAGATATGCGACGAATAAATAAGAATAGGAGAATAATGGAAAATGAGAAGACTTACGTTTTCCGCAAAGAATTCACTAGGGAAATCCGGGGACTAAATGAAAAAGAAAGAAAAAAGTATTATATAAATATTAAAAAATAATCAGTACAATGTTTCATATAATATTTTTTGAACGTTACAAAATTTTTAAAACAAATCTAAAAAAGATTTTAAAAGTATAAACTGCAGAGTAAATAAATGAACACTTGAAAGAAATAAGAATGAGTACTTAAAAAAAAAAAAAAAAAGGAAAGCAAAATCAAGTAGTTTGCACAAAAATTAACAATTTTCAACTATATATACACGTTTCCTCGTTGAACTTTCAAAGTACTTTGCCTATATGGTGACAAAACGGATAGACAGAAAAACAGAAAGACAGATTAACTGAATTCATAATCACTGTTAAATATCTTGCTGTATAGTGTTAAAAGCGCAGAACAACATCAATGCAATTAAAACAATTTCCCATTATAGCCCATAATGTACCTAAATACTTATGTCTCCTTTCTCACATTTTTCAATTTTCCCGCTTCCGCTCGCGGAAGTCCGTGTAATTCTATGGAGAAGTTTGTTTAGAAAATGACTGTGATTAATTAATATATTTTTTAAATTCCGTATTTCCATTCGAAAAATTCTCAACCGTTATATTACAACTCATTTTACAAAAATAGTATTTTTAAAATTTTTAATGTTTCATTTTCCAGCTGAAAAAGGTGAAAAATGTACTTAGATAATTTTTCACATTTTTAAACTCAAAATTAGAATGTTAAAAAATTTTGAAATCAACATTAGGAAACCAATTTAATGGTTGTGAATGTTCAGAATGTGAAAACGGAATTTATAATACATTAGATAATGTTTGATTTTATAAAAATAAATTTTCCCATAGAATAACATAAGCTTTGGCTTACGGAAAGAATTCCCTTAAGTGTAGCCCTGTAAATCTTAGCGCTAAACATACCACATTATTTAGCTTTTTTTTTTTTTTTTTTTTACATATGAATAATAAATGTCCATTTCATTATAAATAGTCAACGTTGACTTGAGTATTTTGGAGTACGTGATGTGGTCACAACCAATGCTTACCACTATCGAAAATATAATGATAAGTTTTAAGAAAGAAAATGTCAAAAGCTTTTGAATTGAGAAATTTGTCTCTAAAAAAATTTTCGCGTGCGCAGAAACAGTCATAGTGAAGCACCAGATGTTGTAAAAAATAATTAAATTAAATTAAATTAAAAACTCCTTTCAAAAACTTAAATGCCATAGAAAATATGTTGCATGCGTTGACGAGGCATGTCAGGAAATCGAAAATAAATTAAGACATTAGGCAAAGGGTCGAAAAAATCGCAGGCTTGCTAGGAGTAGCAATTATTATTATTATTATTATTATTATTATTTTGTTTTTAAGGAGGGGAGTATATTTCAAAACTAAATTAAAATGAAATCTAAACAAAATATTTTTCTTTCCTCCAAACTCTAGAGAGGACCGTAGAACGCATTATAAATACGCCCTCGACCAATCAGGAACGAGTATGGAAGATGCACGAAAATCTTATTCTGAGAATACAGAAATTGAAAAAAATAAATAAATAGATAAAAATAATGAAACATTAAAAAATAAACCAAATAATAAAATAAATTAACCAGCAGTTGGAATATTTTGCAAAAATATTTATATAAAAAAATAAATATATAAGGATTTCACTAATAGGAAAGTTAAACGTACGTGATTGAAACTAAAGTTCAGATAATCTATGGGGTAAGGCATTTACAAGAACATTTCGATACTTCCAGGAAAAAAATAATTTTGTGAGCAAATTCTGCGCTAAGTAACTCCCGAAGTAATAATTCTACTTTTCTTATTAGAGACAGGCAGAAAGTCATCTACCCTAGTTAAAATAACCAGGACCGCTTCTTTCCAGGACCTACGAGGATCGTAATGTAGTATTGAGTCTAACACAGAATTTCCTAAAAGGGGGATGAATCAGTGAAACTTCAACGCAAGTTGCGAAATTTCACCTTAAATCGTAATTAATACGAAGATTATTATGAACAGTATCATTAAAAACAAAACGAGTACAATCGCCAACAAAATTATTGAAGCGCGAGCAATAATTCCTATTTCAAAGATACTGTAATTCAAAAGTCCTATTTAAAAGATACTGTTATGTAAATATTTGTCAATTTATGATCTTAGTCTTATGCTGCTTATAAAAAAGTATGTTGATGATAAAAATTACCTATCAAACTAATAATAATATTAATAATAATAATAAAATGAAAAGCGTTGATGCGTGCTTCGATAACTTTGCTGCCGACTGTATTTTGGACAAACCAACGCAATCGTTTGTTTTGGAATAATTGAATATTTTTCTAAATGACTCTTGGCAGCAGATCCGTAATCATAACCATAATGATCCAGTCACAATCATAGATTATGACCGGACGAATCATGGATTTGTATAATAATAATTTATTTTTAATCGACAGGCGCCTATTCCAAGCCAAGAATGACTTAACGGACTTAGCGTCTCGATCAGCTTTTTTTCAAAAACTTTGAAATGTCTCGAGATCATGATAATTTTGAGCCTAGGTAAAATCCTTCCTATGTATTTAAAAGATTGTTAACAGGGTATGAGCTGATTATTTAAGAGAAAGTTTGTGAAAGTGTCATAGTTTTTATTGGTGAAGTAAATTTCAACACTTTTATAACTGTTAACTATAATTCTCCATTTACTTAACCAAAGCCAATATTTGTTTAGAATTTTTGGAGTATTTGAAACACAACATTTGGTGCGTTATCTACTACACATGGCAATGTCGTCAGCGAAGGTCGCTAAAGTGAAATCGTTATCACGTGGCAGGTCATTGGCATGGGTGTTAAAGACGAATGGCGCGATCAGACTACCTAATGGAACTGAACTTAAATTAGGAGTAGGGTTAGATAAAGCATTTCGGACTTTAACGGAAAAAGATCTATTGTTTAAATAATCATAAATTATTTTGACTATTTGGTCAAGTAGACCGATGGATGTTAATTTACAGATAAGATTAGCCTGTCTGACTTTATCAAAAACATTTTGTAATTCTTAACCCGAGAGTAGTCGCGTCATTTTTTATAACGCTAGTAATCGCGTGTTGGTCATTTTGCCGCCGCTGTTTAGTGTTGAGGGATAGCCGAAATAAAGCCAGTAGAGAAAGATGAAGTGCCTTTAATTCACGCCACATATTTCCCCAAAACTCTAACCCGTCTGAAAAACCGAAAATGGGGAGAAAAATTAATCAAGTGGTCGCGTCGCGGTCAAATAGACCGATTTGAGAAGAAAGATGTTTTTTACTGCTCAAAAAATAGCAGGAATGACTTTAAAACATACTATGTTAGAGGACATCCATCCAAGGTCAGGTACACAGTTTCCCTACTTTGTTTTTAAGGAGTGATCTGCAGGAGGAATTTATAAGCGATGGGCGGCAAAAAGACCGATATGCGACAACTAACGGGTTAATAAATAATCCAGTAACACCGCCGTTCTCGAGGCCATCGTGAATAAATTCGCAAACTCTCCACAGCTGCTGCTGTGTTGAATGAAGCGGACGAAACCCGAACTATTGGAGCATAATTCATTCAGACGTTTTACTAAAATAAATTCATAGATTTTAGATGTGCAAGATAGTAAGGAAATAGGTCCGTAACTCTTTGTCAAGTGAGCATCCGTGGCGCCACCTTTCGTCCTCGACACAATTAAGCTTATTTTCCAGCAATTAGGAAAAGCATTTAATATAAACTTGCAGTGAACTAGTAAAATGACATAAAAAACAAAGTTAATTGTTAATTGGGAGGTTAATAAGCATGTTAGTGCTTATTTTGATCTCGGCCGGTGGCTTGCTCTTTTTAAGACCTGGTTGTGTTTTTATTTAATAAATTTTGAACTCTACTATGTACAGCTGTGACAACTCTACATCGTAAGAAACATCGCGGTTTAAAACATCGTGATGAGGTGTAAACTGAGTTTTAAGACTGGCGGCTCTAACCTTTGACTTTTCAGTGTTAGAAAATGCCATGCTGTTAGAGCTATTAATATCCGCAATAGTTTTTGACCTTATAATACGTGAAGTAGCCTTCGAAATCGTGCTCTTTTTAGTCGATAAATTTCGACAAAGTTGTTAAAATATATCACTTATTTCCGAATCACTTTCAGATGCATTCCTTCTAAAATTAGAATCCGAATCACTTTGTGATTCTTACTCCGTAAATACACAATATTAAAAAATAAATTTTGCAACAAAGCACAAAAGCATAAGCATTCCAAAGCCTAAATGAGTTAAGATTACAAAATAAGTAGTACTATTACAAATATTTAAAAATGGATAGTTTAAAATAAACCAACTATCTCCAATTACATTTTAAATAGTCTGCTACTTACATCGAGAGTAGCAGAAATAGCAGATTAGAGTAGCAGAATGAGAAAAAAAAAAAAAAAAAAAATTCTGGTATCGGAAATGATTTGTTTAAAAAAATTTTTAGTGCATTACTTTTGATTACTGCAGCCCAGAAATATCACGAGCGCGAGAAATGAAGAGCAAGACTTCCCCGCATCATTTTCATGGAAACGAGAAGGAAGGGATTAATAAAATAAGCAATATTAAATCAGAATTTACCCATTAAATGTGCAATAAATTACAGTAATTATAAGATGTGTACCCCTAAATAAAAATAACTATAAACAGGGGAAAAAAAAAAAAAAAAAAAAAAAAAAAAAAAACAATAAAACTATGAAAGATAAAAAAAAAAAAAAAATCATTGAGGCTATCATATGGGAGATCCCTGAAAGGCAGGGTGGAGAAAGAACAGTGAGATGTGTTAAGAAGCTAGCAAGAATATTAGCAAAAGCTAAAAGTATCATGGTCTCATTTTAGGCAAGATATTTTACGGATACTTTTTACTAATGAGCTCAATAGACGCAGAGCTGGCGGGTAAGATGCTGTCGAGAGGAAGCGGCTACTAGAAGTAAGGTTCAGAAAGATTTCAATGATTTTTTTCTTTTAATTTTTATTTATAAAGTGATATAAAAAAAAATAAAGATTTTTTTTTTTTTTTAATTCTTTAAATATAATAACAAGGGAATAATAAGAATAGGAGAATAATGGAAAATGAGAAGACTTACGATTTCCTCAATATTCTCCAAGGGAAAATACGGGGACTAAATGAAAAAGAAAGAAAAAAGTAATATATAAATATTAAAAAATAATCAATACAATGTTTCATATAATATTTTCTGAACGTTACAAAATTTTTAAAATACAGTGAAACCTCTCAAGTTGGACACCCCTCTAAGTTGGACGCTTTTTCTCGGAACGGAATGTATCCATTAACATTATGTCTAACCCCTATAAGTTGGACACCTCTCTAAGTTGGACACTTTTTCTTGGAACCGTAGGTGTCCAACTTAGGGAGGTTTTACTGTAAATCTAAAAAAGATTTTTAAAATATAAACTGCAGAGTAAATAAATGAACATAAAAATGAACACCTAAAAATAATAAAAATGAACATAAAAATGAACACTTAAAAAAAAAAAAAAAAAAAAAAAAAAAAAAGGGAAAGAAATATCAAGTAGTTTGCACAAAAAGTAACAATTTTCAACAATATGTACACGTTGCCTCGTTAAACTTTCACTAGGGAATTCACTAGGGAAATCCGGGGACTAAATGAAAAAGAAAGAAAAAAGTATTATAAAGTATTATTAAAAAATAATCAGTACAATGTTTCATATAATATTTTTTGAACGTTACAAAATTTTTAAAACAAATCTAAAAAAGATTTTAAAAATATAAACTGCAGAGTAAATAAATGAACACTTAAAAGAAATAAAAATCAACACTAAAAAAAAAAAAAAAAAAAAAAAAAAGGAAAGCAAAATCAAGTAGTTTGCACAAAAATTAATAATTTTCAACTATATATACACGTTGCCTCGTTAAACTTTCAAAGTACTTTGCCTATATGGTGACACAACAGATAGACAGAAAAACAGAAAGTCAGATTAACTGATTTCATAATCACTGTTAAACATCATGCTGGATAGTGTTAAAAGCGCTGAACAACATCAATGCAGTTAGAACAATTTCCCATTATAGCCCTTAATGTACTTAAATATTGAAGTCTCCCCTCTCCCATTTTTTTACCATGTTTTTATTAACTTCGATTCTTGTGTGTTTGTTTGTGGGTTTGTTTGTGGGTTTGTTTGTGTGTTTGTCGGGGACAAATCTTGCAATCGATTTTTAACTAACTTCCCGACTAGCTAGATACTTGAAATTTTCAGGACAGCTCACAACACGGTGACAATACATTTTTCTAATAATTTTAGTCAACTATTTCAAGTCCCGCTGCCTTTGGCAGCGCTTATATGATTCGACAGAAAATTTATTTAACTAACTTCCCGGATAGCTAGACATTTGAAACTTTCAGAATAGTTCATAACAGGGTGAAAATGCATTTTCTTAAAACCTTTAGCCAACTGTTTCGGGTTCCCGCTGCCTTCGGCAGCGTTATCAGTACAAAGCTTGCAATCGATTTTTCACTAACTTTCCGACTAGCTAGACATTTGAAATTTTCAGGACAGCTCACAACACGGTGACAATACATTTTTCTAATAATTTTAGTCAGCTATTTCAAGTCCCGCTGCCTTCGGCAGCGCTTATATGATTCGACGTAAAATTTATTTAATCAACTTCCCGACTAGCTAGACATTTGAAACTTTCAGAATAGTTCAGAACACGGTGAAAATGCATTTTCTTAAAACCTTTAGCCAACTGTTTCGGGTTTCTGCTGCCTTCGGCAGCGTTATCAGTACAAAGCTTGCAATCGATTTTTCACTAACTTTCCGACTAGCTAGACATTTGAAACTTTTAGGACAGCTCACAACACGGTGACAATACATTTTTCTAATAATTTTAGTCAACTATTTCAAGTCCCGCTGCCTTTGGCAGCGCTTATATGATTCGACAGAAAATTTATTTAACTAACTTCCCGGATAGCTAGACATTTGAAACTTTCAGAATAGTTCATAACAGGGTGAAAATGCATTTTCTTAAAACCTTTAGCCAACTGTTTCGGGTTCCCGCTGCCTTCGGCAGCGTTATCAGTACAAAGCTTGCAATCGATTTTTCACTAACTTTCCGACTAGCTAGACATTTGAAATTTTCAGGACAGCTCACAACACGGTGACAATACATTTTTCTAATAATTTTAGTCAGCTATTTCAAGTCCCGCTGCCTTCGGCAGCGCTTATATGATTCGACATAAAATTTATTTAATCAACTTCCCGACTAGCTAGACATTTGAAACTTTCAGAATAGTTCAGAACACGGTGAAAATGCATTTTCTTAAAAGCTTTAGCCAACTGTTTCGGGTTCCTGCTGCCTTCGGCAGCGTTATCAGTACAAAGCTTGCAATCGATTTTTCACTAACTTTCCGACTAGCTAGACATTTGAAACTTTTAGGACAGCTCACAACACGGTGACAATACATTTTTCTAATAATTTTAGTCAACTATTTCAGGTCCCGCTGCCTTCGGCAGCGCTTATATAATTCGACAGAAAATTTATTTAACTAACTTCCCGACTAGCTAGACATTTAAAAGTTTCAGAATAGTTCAGAACACGGTGAAAATGCATTTTCTTAAAACCTTTAGCCAACTGTTTCGGGTTCCCGCTGCCCTCGGCAGCGTTATCAGTACAAAGCTTGCAATCGATTTTTCACTAACTTTCCGACTAGCTAGACATTTGAAATTTTCAGGACAGCTCACAACACGGTGACAATACATTTTTCTAATAATTTTAGTCAAATTTTTCAAGTCCCGCTGCCTACGGCAGCGCTTATATGATTCGACAGAAAATTTATTTAACCAACTTCCCGACTAGCTAGACATTTAAAATTTTCAGAATAGTTCAGAACACGGTGAAAATGCATTTTTTTAAATACCTTTAGCCAACTGTTTCGGGTTCCTGCTGCCTTCGGCAGCGTTACCAGTACAAAGCTTGCAATCGATTTTTCACTAACTTCCCGACTAGCTAGATATTTGAAACTTTCAGGATAGCTCAGAACACGGTGGCAATATATTTTTTTAATACTTTTAGTCAACTGTTTCAGGTCCCTACTGCCTTCGGCAGCGTTCATATGATTCAACAGAAAATTCATTTAACTAACTTCCCGAGTAGCTAGACATTTGAAACTTTGGGAACAGTTCAGAATACGGTGAAAGTGCTTTTTAAAAATATTTTTATCCAATTGCTTCGGGACCCTGCTGCCTTCGGCAGCGTTTCCACTACAAAGCTTGCAATCAACTTTTAACTAACTTTCCGTCTAGATAGCCATTTGAAACTTTTATAATAGCTCAAAAAAAGACGATAGCAAGGAATTTTTTTAATACTTTTATCCAATTGCTGGGGTTCCGGCTGCCTTCAGTAGCGTTTATATGATTCAACAGAAAATTAAAAAACATGGTTTATAAAATTTTTTTTATCTTATAATTATTCAATTTTCCCGTTTCCGCTCGCCGAAGTCCGTGTAACTCTATGGAGAAGTTTGTTTAGAAAATGACTGATTACTTAATGTATTTTTTAAAGTCCGTTTTCCCATTCGAAAATTTCTCAACGTTAAATTAGTACTCATTTTACAAAAATAGTATTTTTAAAAATTTTAATGTTCTTTTTTTTTTTTTTTTTTTTTCTGCTGAAAAAGGTAAAATATGTACTTAGTTAATTTCTCACATTTTTATACTCAAAATTAGAATATTAAAAAAAAAAAAAAAATTAATCAACATTTAGAAATCAATTTAATGGTTGTGAATTTTCAGAATGTGAAAACGGTATTTATAATAATACATTACATAATGTTTGATTTTATAAATAAATTTTCCCATAGAATAACATAAGCTTTGGCTTACAGTGACAATAGGGAAAGAATTCCCTTAAGTGTAGCCCTGTAATTCTGAGCGCTAAACATACCACATTCTTTAGCATTTTTTTTTTTTTTACATATGAATTATTAATGTCAATTTCATTATAATTAGTCAACGTTGGCGTGAATATTTTGGAGTACCTGCATGTGGTCACAACCAATGCTTACCACTATCGAAAATATAGAAAATATAATGATAAGTTTTCAGAAAAAAAAAAAAAAAAAAAAAAAAAGTCAAAGGGTTTTAAATTGAGAAATTTGTTTCTAAAACTAAAAAAATTTAAAAAAATATATAAAAATTTAAAAAAATAAATAAAAAGGGTTTCACTAGTCTAGTAGGAAAATTAAACATACTTGATTGAAACTAAAGTTGATATAGTCGTATAGTACTATGGGGTAAGGCATTTACAAGAACATTTCGATACTTCGAGGAAAAAAATAATTTTGTAAGCAAATTCTTCGCTAAGTAACTCCCGGAGTAATAATTCTACTTTTCTTGGAGACAGGCAGAAAGTCATCTACCCTAGTTAAAATAACCAGGACCGTTTCTTCCCAGGACCTGTGAGGATCGTAATGGAGTCAGTATTGAGTCTAACACAGAATTTCCTAAAAGGGGAATGAATCTGTGAAACTTCAACGAAAGTTTCAAAATTTCAACGTAAATCGTATTAATTCGAAGATTATTGTGAACTGAACAGTATCATTAAAAACAAACCGAGTACAATCGCCAGCAAAATTATTGAAGCGCGAGCAATAATTCCTATTTCAAAGATACTGGAGTTTAAAAGTTTTATTTAAAAGGTACTGCACCTAATATTGTTTTGTAAATATTTGTCAATTTATGTTCTTAGTCTTATGCTGCTTATAAAAAAGCATGTTGATGATAAAAATTAGCTATCAAACTAATAATAATAAAATGAAAAGCGTGGATGCGTGCTTCGATAACTTTGCTGCCGACTGTATTTTAGACAATCCAACGCAATCGTTTGTTTTGGAATAATTGAATCTTTTTCTAAATGAGTCTTAGCAGCAGATCCGTAATCATAACCATAATGATCCAGTCACAATCATAGATTATGACCGGGCGAATCATGGCTTTGTATAATAATAATTTATTTTTAATCGACAGGCGCCTGTTCTACAGTGACCATATTAGAATATCTTCATAATATATTAGCATTAAAAACTGTTACAATTACCCGATTACAGAAGTATAGTTTATGCTAAATAAATGAGAACTTAATCGGTAATAATTACGACAAGTAATTTCCATTCTATAGTTTTTCCAAAATTTAGAAAAACGATTTCAAAATATGGACTGTCCTCGAATTTCGAGGACATATGGTCACCATAGCCTATTCCAAGCAAAGAACGATTTAAGGGACTTAGCGTCTCGATCAGCATTTTTCAAAATCTTTGAAATGTGTCGAGACCATGATAATTTTGAGCCTAGGTAAAATCCTAGGTATTTAAAAAATTGTTCCCAGGGTATGAGCTGATTATTTAAGAGAAAGTTAGTGAAAGTGTCATAGTTTTTTTTGGTGAAGTAAATTTCAACACTTTTGGAACTGTTAACTTATAGTCTCCATTTTATTAACGAAATCGAATATTTGTTTAGATAATTTTGGAGTATTTGAAACCCAACATTTGGTGCGTTATCTACTACACATGGCAATGTCGTCAACGAAGGTCGCTAAAGTGAAATCGTTATCACGTGGCAGGTCATTGGCATGGGTGTTGGAAACGAATGGCCCGATCAGACTACCTAATGGAACTGAACTTACATTAGGATGTTTGGATGGTGGGTTTTACGTCGCACTAGTGCTACTTAAACTAGGAGAAGGGTTAGAAAAAGCATTTCGGACTTTAACGGAAAAAGATCTATTTTTTAAATAATCATAAATTATTTTGACTATTTGATCAGGTAGACCGATGTATATTAA
This sequence comes from Salticus scenicus, assembly GCA_963930645.1. NCBI lineage: Eukaryota > Metazoa > Arthropoda > Arachnida > Araneae > Salticidae > Salticus > Salticus scenicus. Next base: position 324,417,656 of record OZ005651.1, on the reverse strand, counting down.
TTTATAGATAAGACTAGCATGTCTGACCTTATCAAAACCTTTTTGTAATTCTAAATATATAATCCAGTAACACCGCTGTTCTGGAGTCTATCATGAATAAATTCGCAAACTCTCCACAGCTGCTGCCGTGTTGAATGAAGCGGACGAAACCGGAACTATTGAAGCATAATCACGCCATGACAATCAGTACATTCATTCAGACGTTTTACTAGAATAAATTGATAGATTTTAGATGTGCAAGATAGTAAGGAGATAGGTCCGTAACTTTTTGTCAAGTGAGCATCCGTGGCGCCACGTTTCGTCTACGACACAATTAAGCTTATTTTCGAGCAATTAGGAAAAGCATTTAAGATAAACATGCAGTTAACTAGTAAAGTGACATAAAAAAGAAAGTTAATTGTTAATTGGGAGGTTAATAAGCATGTTAGTGCTTATTTTGATCTCGCCCGGTGGCTTGCTCTTTTTAAGACCTGAGATATACTCTGTTACTTCAGAGGAAGTAGCAGAATTTAAATTATTGGTTGTGTTTTTATTTAACAAATTTTGAACTCTACTATGTACAATTGAGACAACTCTACATCGTGAGAAACACTGCGGTTTAAAACATCGTGATGAGGTGTAAACTGACTTTTAAGACTGGTGGCTCTAGCCTCTGACATTTCAGTGTTAGAAAATGCCATGCCGTTAGAGCTATTAATAGCCGGAATAGTTTGTGACCTTTTAATAAGTGAAGTAGCCTTCGAAATTGTGCTCTTTTTATTCGATAAATTTCGACAAAGTTGTTAAAATATATTTTACTATACTTCTGGATAGCAGCTTCTGCCCTCTGAGCAAGAAGGTTGTAATTACTTTTACAATGTTAGGACGAATAAACCTGCCAAGTTCTGCGAGCATGATTTCTTTTTCTGAAAATTAGTCTGATTTAATCCGGTAAGCTGAAAAATTTTTCAGTTTTCTTCCGACTAACCGCAAAGTTATTTATATATAATTCATGAAAATGCCACTTATAAACATGCAATGTATTGTCATTCTTTCTGGTGTCACTGTACACAAACATGTGTGCTATTTATATCAATTTAAATACGAAACATCAAATAGTAAACTCAATTAGCATATATTATTTGAAAAAAAATATATACATATTTACGGACGCTAGAGGAGGGATAGACAGACAGAAAAATAGACAGAAAGACTAATTCAAATCATAATCATTCTCATCATTGTTAGAAAGTGCTAAAGACGCTTACCAAAAACCACATCCAATCGTAGCAATTTCCAATTATAATTCTTAATGTATCTGAATATTTTACTGTTATAATTTAATCCTTAATGTACACTGTGGCTTTTTAAGCCTTAATGCTTATCATACTATATTCTATAGAAATTATTCTTTTGTGTATATGAATCAGAAGTATCATCTTTACTATCATTTGTGCAAAATGAAGGTATTAAAATGTGGTTTACAGCATTTAATATCCTAAAATCACAAATTAAAATCTTACCATAGGATTCTGGCGCTCATGATGTTGTTCTATTATCTCTTCTTCCTCTTCATCTGTTCCTTCTACCTCTTCCTCTTCATCTGTTCCTTCTACCTCTTCCTCTTCCTCTTGCTCTGTGTCTTCTTCTACAGGCTCATCTACATAGAATTCAGGGGATGCGTCTTGTAATACAAGACGATCAACTCTGGATACTGTGAGGATAGGGTTCAAACCCAACGTTAGATTTTCTATCTGTAAAGAAAGATAAGATTATATGATGGAATTAAAACAAGGAAAAAGGGTTTATTAAGTTGCACCAATGATAGGGAAAAGTATTAGATTTTTAAAATTGATCTTACAAGGAGAGGTCACGACATGACAGATTCAGTTCGGAATGGTTTTGCACTAAATTTTAGTTATCTATGAAGACAGCAACATTGCAGTAAAACACACCAGCTAAACTACGTTGAGTTGCAAAATGATATGAACACCTAGTAGTTTTGTGATATCATGACAAAAATTCGTAAATAACTAGCAGGAAACGCTATCCTGTGGACGAGTGCGATATCTCACCTAATACCTAACGATAAAATGAATATAAAACTTTAAATTAATTGAAAATATAAATTATTTTTAAAAATGGTGCTGCAAAATGATAGGAATACTGATCGAAATTACCACTAAATGGAGTACTTTGGAATGTTTCCTAAATAATGGTGTGCATGTAATTCCATAGACATTTGTTTCTGCTGATTTAAACACGGTGGAAAACGTTTGGAGCTTACTGGTTAGAGCAATTTATGCAAATGGAAAGCAGTATGCAACAATTTCAGACTTAAAAGCTTCTAATATCATCTCCCATAGGGAAAATTTCGACAAAAATACATTAAAAGGCTTGGTTCGCTCCATGCCTGACCGCGTTTTTACATTAATTACAAAATCTGGTGCATACACTAGCTACTAATCTATTTTGTTAGTCTGTGTTCATACCATTATGCAAAACCTCAAAAACGAAAAATGCAGTTTTCTTGATACAAAAACATCTAATTGAATTATATTTTGTTATAAAATAAAAATATTTATTCCATTTCGAACATTGGTAAGTCTAGATTTAATTTTGTAGCATTGTTTTCCTTCTTATGTTTGAAAACGCGGTGTTCATATCATTTTGAAACCTAGTGTATGTCAAGAAAAAAATCCTTTAAAGTTTTTAAAGGATTTAAAAGCCCCACTGAACGTCTTCTAAAAGGGCAAAATTTTAAGGTTGTTTTCACTGCATGGTTTTAAAATGTCCCAAAACAATACACTATCTACCAATATGTATTTGGATACTTTCGAAACTAAACGTTTTGTCAAATATCAAAAAAGTTTTTTAAGAATCATCTTGAAACTTTGGTCGTGTAAAGAAAGTGTGTATATTTCATTCAAGAACATGTTTATAATTCATCAAAGAATTTAATAAAATTTAAGAAATTTAAGAAATAAAGAATTTAAGAAACTTAAGAAATATAATTTTTGGATAAGCTATCCAAAAATTACAACTCCCTTGTACTTCATCCACTAAATTAGTCTCTTCTAATATCAGTATTGTTTTACCCTATTTTCCTAGATTCAGTCATGCATAGCTAAAATTCTTAAACAACATGATTTTAAAATAATTTTTTCGCCATTCAATAAACTCACCTTTTCTCAGCTATAAAAGATCCGATAGATAGGTATAATTCTTGGGGCATCTAAAATAGTATTTCCTGCCAGTGCGGTTTGTCATACATTGGCCAAACTAAACGCAGTCTCAAATTCTGTCTAAAAGAACATGTTAATTACGTCCGTAAACAAGAAACCAATAAATCGGCTATTTTAAGCATTGCTGGGAGGAAAATCATAATTTTAAATTTGATTCAGCTAAAATAATTTGCAGACCTAAATCCATTCATGAACTCGATTCCTTTGAATCTTTTTATATTTATAAAAATCTCAAAAATCATGTCAGTTGTGATTTCGCTGTTCCCTATTTGTCTGATTGTTGGAAATTTTACATTCGGTCCACATTTTCTTAATCTTTTCTACAGTTTACAGAACTAGCGTTTCTAAAATTCCTATTGGCCACTCTCCCCTCCTTTCGCGTAATCCTATTGGTTGAACAGAATTCGGTCCCTCTTCTATATATATGAGCATTTCTCCAGTTCCAGATTTCTTTATGCACTGAAGACGGTACACTTAAGGCTACCGAAACAGCTGTCTGCTTCCCATATTTTTTCTCTTCGGCGTTCCTGACGTTGTAATTTTTATTGGTTTTAATACAGTATGATTTTAACTGAACGTGAAGACATAATAAGACGCATCTTATCAGCGCACCTCCTAGTCATCTGAGGTTTCTCCTAAAGAAATAGTGGTAACAGGTTTATGAATTTAATATACAAAATTCTCTGATTTATTAATACTCATTTATTTACTTAATATAAGTAGCATTTTAATTTCAGTAATTCTGAAAGCAATAATTTATTAAAATTAAGCACTTAATTGTTTATTTAGCTTCTCCTGATTCCTGTAATAATTTCTACGCAACATTTTTTTTTTTTTAAATAGTTTTAAATCTTAAAAAAGAAAAAAAAAACATTAATAAGAGAATAAATTTTCATTATTTTTCCAATTTTCACATAAATTTATTGTTTGTGAGAATTAAGGGGATCGCATTGAGGAAGAAGATTGTGGAATCCCATGTTAACCTACGGGAGAAAATATAATACTCATATTTTACTCAATTTTCACAATTTCAACGAAATTTTTTGTTTATCTTCTAGATACACAAATTATCGTTTCATCCCTAGTCTTAAAAAATTTTTTAAATATTTTAAAATATTTTAAATTCTGTGTTAAAGTTTCAAATATCTGCGAAAAATATAAAATTCGTTCTTTACTTGCTTCTAATTTCCCTTTGAAAAAAGATATAAAGATTTGAAAACTGGGGAAGTAAAGCTTGTCTTTTTTTCCTTTTATCTAACGTAAACTTTTAAAAATCAAATTTATCTAAAATTTGTTATTGTTTAAATAAAAAATCATGTTCTCAAAAAAATACTACTGACCAGTCAAGCCAGAAAGTTTCAAATGTCTAGCTAGTCGGGAAGTTAGTTAAATAATTTTTCTGTTGAATCATATAAACGCTGCCGAAGGCAGTAGGGACCTGAAACATTTGACTAAAAGTATTTAAAAAATGTATCGTCACCGTGTTTTGAGCTATCCTGAAAGTTTCAAATGTCTAGCTAGTCGGAAAGTTATTGGAAAATCGATTGCAAGCTTCGTACTGATAACGCTGCCGAAGACAGCAGGAACCCTAAACAGTTGGGTAAAGGTATTAAAAAAATGCATTTTCACCGTGTTCTGAACTATTCTGAAAGTTTCAAATGTCTAACTAGTCGGGAAGTTAGTTAAATAAATTTTCTGTCGAATCATATAAACGCTGCCGAAGGAAGCTGGACCTGAAACAGTTGACTAAAAGTATTTAAAAAATGTATTGTCACCGTGTTCTGAGTTGTCCTGAAATTTTCAAATATCTAGTTAGTCGGGAAGTTAGTTAAAAATCGATTGCAAGATTTGTACTGAACAAACAAACAAACATACATACAAGAATCGAAGTTAATAAAAACATGGTAAAAAATAAATGAAGAGAAGTTGTTGATAACTTGTTGCAAATTGCCCTTTTAGATTACCTATTTTTATTTTTTATTGTTTATTTATTTTGGGGGGAAGGTAAACTGCCAGTGATACATACATATTTATTTTTTTTATTCCTCTTTTTCTAGTTTGCTTATTATTTATATGATACAGAAGAAATTTGTTGAATTCATTCGAGACAGTTTACAAGGGAAGTATGAATGAGTAAAATTGCTATTGAAACCAAACCAATCTTAAATTAAAGAGCATGGTCGAAAACATTGGGTACAGTACAAATTTGCTGCAATAACCCCCTTGGGGGATAGATATGACCCCTTAAACAGATTTAGTTATTTCTATAAAACCCAACATAAAATACTTTGTAGCGACAACGAATGGCGTAGTGCTAGCGTGCTTGACTTCTAATACGGAGGGCCTGGGATCCAGTCCCCGCAAGGGCGTTTTATATTTTAATTTTTATTTCAACTAAAATATTTTTTATATTAAAAAAAGTTTTTTTTTTTCCTTCCAGCGAGGACAATTATATATCTTTGTAATTTTTAACCAATTTATTTATTTATTCATTAAATTTAAAGAAATTAATAATTTAACGGAAAATACTTTTATATTACATTTAGATAAGATTTTGTTAATGATTACATTCAGATAAAATTTTGTTAATGATTATGTTTTATGTAAATTTTCAATTACTATTTTTTAACGACGACATTAATAGCAAGAGTTAATCGTCTGCTCTCAATTCTATTATTTATTCATGCAATTTTTTGCAAGAAAAATCCTGAATGAACAACAGCTGTTGCTTAACTATTTGACATCGCATTTAACTTTTATTTAAAATATTTCATTAAACAACTGTCAATTTTAGTGGTGTCGGAAAAACTTGTAATAATATTGAACACAATGACAAATTTTCTCAAAGTGATTTTGCTAATTTATTTATAATTAGTTTACACCTCAAAAAATTCAAAATCTGGGAAAATATGAATTTTAAAAATCTAGCCAAATATTTAACAAAATGTTCGTGATGAATATTAATTGACGGTGAACAAAATTGAAATTCAAATAATTTTGATCAATCTTTTTATATTTCTTGTTCTAATTGTGAAAAATACTTATGGTTTCATGATTTTTCTACTTTTACTCATAATCGTTATAAATTAGAAACTATATTTGTAGCTTTAAGCATGATTTTCTTTTTTATAAATAAAAAAATAAAAATATATATTTCTTATATTCAGGGTCAATACTTTGTTAATTGGAATACTCAAAATAATAATAATAATAATAATAATAATAATAAATAAATAAATAAATAAATAAAAATCTTCTTAATGTAATAAATATTTTCTCTTAATACAATTATTTAATTTAATTGAAAATGTAAAAAATAAATATTTGAGTTGAAATAAAAAATTAAAATACAAAACACCCTTGCTGGAACTCGATCCCATGACTTCCATATCGGAAGGCAAGCACGCTACCACTACGAAATCCGTTCTCACTACGATGTGTGTTTCGTTGGCTTTTATAGACATAACTAAAACCATTAGGGGTTATATCTCACCACCATGGGGGTTGTTGCAGCAAATTTGTACTGTACCCTATGTTTCCGACCGTGCTCTTTAATTTAGGCTTAGTTTGGTTTCAATAGCAATTTTACTCATTCATACTTCCCTTGTTATTGTCAATGCATGTAAAATTTATTTCTCTGCGAAATCTATTTTTCTGAGAGTTTAATTCATTCGATTAAATTAAGGCAATGTCTTTGTTTTAAAGAACATTTTTAAGGTTATTTGAACCTCTTAATTTTGTGTTCAGTGTGACCAACTGAACCCACACTGTATTTATTTTTTGTTTAGGTGGGTAGAAAGCTTTCAAGTAAGTTTTTATTTGTTTACAGTTTCTATAGCAAACTCTGACTAATTTTAGAAGCAGAATTTTCCTTCTCAGATTGGATGGAAGGAGAAATTCACCCGCCTCTCTTGGACATACAGTGGACATACATCCTTACTTTTAAATTTTATTGAAAAATATCACAGAAAATATACCATTTAGCATTTAAACCGTAACATTATTAACTTGACGTTGAAGTACTGTCCTTGTTGTCTTTAAAAACTCTAAAACCACTGCATAAGAATTCCAGATGAAAATTAAATGTTCATATAGTCAAAAATATCTGGCAATTGATGACAAATGTATATTATATGAAGTGTAATTTCATTTCTTTGACTTTACAAATCCCCCCCCCCCCTGCGAATTTGATGATAAATGCTCAGATTTTAAAGTGCGATAATTCAACAAATTTTTTACTTAAAAAGATAGAATTTTCTTTATTTTTCTTTTTTTCACTGCGGACAGTATTTTTCTAAAAATAATTTATCAGAAAAAAGTAACCATAGAAAGTATAAATTTTCTATTTTAATGTGTATAATGCAATCCCCAGTGTATATCCCTTGTACAAAAATGCAATATCTGAAAACTACTTTGAACAACGTTTGCATTGGAAATTGGAAGTATGTTTCTATTTCTCTTGGTTTAAAAGAAAACAGCCCAAACATCTATTTTTAATTACCAAGTGCAAAATAAGTTAATAACTAATTTTTTTTAAATACATATTTTTAATAGTACAATAAAAGTTAAAATAAAATTAACATTTAAATATGGGTTTTTAGACCTTAAGTTAAATAAAAGAGTGATGGGGGGGGGGGAATACCAAGTTTAATTGGATTTTTCAGATAAAACAAAAGTTAAAATCTTACAAGATATTCATAGCCAGGATGAGCTGGAAGTTCGTCTTCTTCATCGTAGAGGTTGATAATGATACGGCCACCTTCCTGTAAATAGGAATCAATGCAAAAAACCCTTAACGGGTTAAAAGTTTGTGACGCAGCACTGTACTTTATGGCTATAAGAATTAGAAATACGGGTCTTAAAAATAATGATATCAAATTTTCAGTGACGCTTTGATATTAATTAAATTATACATAGATTTTCTTATTTGAATTTGCTTTTTCCTTTTATTTATATTTAGAGTGTAAACGTTATTTTCAACATAAAATAATATATAGCATTTACTCATTGATACCTTCCCATTCACATCTTTTATACTATGAAAGCATGTGTTTTAAAAGAAATTATATGAAATTCCAGTGGTGTTACATTAAATGATTTGTTTTTAAATTTCACTGCAATTATTTTGTTTTGCATATTAAAGTATGTGTGCACATTGAAATATTGCTTTTAATTTTCAAATACGCTGTCAAATATATCACTTTCATTAAGCTTATATTATGTACTGAAATATATTTATTTCAATGAATTATTCTATCTTTTGCGACACGCCATCCAAAACTGTAAGTAAAATATATGGAAATGTTTACTTTGTGTCATTTCATCCAAATAAATTGAAAATGCATGCAAATAGATATTCTGCTGCAAAGAAAAAAATTGTGAAAATTCTTTCAGTTTTGGATGGCGTGACGCAAAAGATTGAATAATTCATTGAAATAAATATATTTCAGTACATAATATAAGCTTAATGAAAGTGATATATTTGACAGCGTATTTGAAAATTAAAAGCAATACTTCAATGTGCACACATACTTTAATATGCAAAACAAAATAATTGCAGTGAAATTTAAAAACAAATCATTTAATGTAACACCACTGCGTTACTGGAATTTCATATAATTTCTTTTAAAACACATGCTTTCATAGTATAAAAGATGTGAATGGAAAGGTATCAATGAGTAAATGCTATATATTATTTTATGTTGAAAATTACGTTTACACTGTAAATATAAATAAAAGGAAAAAGCAAATTCAAATAAGAAAATCTATGTATAATTTAATTAATATCAAAGCGTCACTGAAAATTTGATATCATTATTTTTAAGACCCGTATTTCTAATTCTTATAGCCATAAAGTACAGTGCTGCGTCACAAACTTTTAACCCGTTAAGGGTTTTTTGCATTGATATCATTACTCTTTAGGGGTTAATGATCAAAACGTAAAATTAAAGGAGCATGCTAATGAGTTATAACACTGTATAAAAATTGTTGTTTTATAGGGTCATACTCGAACAAAATAACAAACTAAATGAAATTTCAAAATTTTATAAAAAGTGATTAAAAAAAAAAAAAAAAAAAAAAAAAAACTTTAAGAAAGAATATTTTTTGAGGGATGGAAACATGCAACATTACAAAGGCATAATATAGTACATTTTAAAAATGACAAAAATTTCTACAAATAAAAAAATAAATAAATATGATTTTTTATTTTATTCAATATTCAATTTCTTATATAGCTCATAGGTTCAACTATTTCTTAGATAGTCCAACAGAAAATTCAAAATAAATGTTTAAAAAAATAATTTGTGTACGCAAGATTTTGTAAAAAGTGTTACGAATAAGTTTCTAAAGAGTTTTCACCACATCGATTTTAGTTAGATAAATATTTTGTTATTTTTAAATTGTATATGCATAAAGTAAAACTGTTTAAGGATATGACAGTAATTTTGCAAAATACCTAGCACCATTGGGATGAGGTTCAGATCCTGCCTTGGAAACTCTGATAATTCTAAAAAAGATGCTTAATCAATTTGAGAGAGATTTTGTTTGGTTTAAAATTAATTCAGCTGGGGAAAATAGGAGGGGGGTTACCAGTTAGATCACTTAGAAATTTTAATAGGGAAATCGCTTTTTAGAAAAAAATTTCTAAAAAACATGCATTAAAATGTTATGCATCTAGTTTCATTCTATCTGATTAAACATACTGTGCATAGTCCCCACATTCTTCCTAGTATTTCGGAATCACTTTAGAATTTCTAAAAATTTTCTAAAACGTAGTGTAGGGATTTTGGACTTTGCCTCATTTTCGAAAATTGGGTTGGTTGGTTGGTTGGAGGATTAAGGCCGATTGACTCCTTATGTGTCCTAGGCCTATAGGGGGAATGCCCTCCGTGGGGGTCTTTCTAAGGGGTCCCAGCCCGTATTTACGCGAGTTTCGGAGGAAACCACTTCGAAAATTGGGTTATGGGGGTATAAAGTGTATATGAGAGATCTAACTTTAAAATTTTAATTGATAAGGATTTTTTAGCACTTTGAGAAATCTTCTAAATATAATCACTTAAAATGTTTCCAGCGATACTTTTTTAAGGTTGTTTGTTTGTAGGTTTTAAGGCCAATTGACTGCGCTAGGGTCCTAGGCCTAAGTACATTGCCCCCCGTGAGGTCTTTCTAAGGGGTCGTAGCCCGTATTTATGCAAGTTTCGGAGAAAAAACACTGAAGGAACGGCTAGGTCGAAGAGTGCGGATGGGATCGAATCCGGCACTTCCCATCCACCAGCTTTTCAGCGCAGAACCGCTCGTGGGGCATTTTATAAAGAAGCTTATATATATTATATATATACATTCTAAAAGTCCCATTTTTCTTCCCAAATCTATAGGAAACGCCTTGAAAGTTTTGAAAACGTAAAAAGCGTGCATATTAAATATGAGTCTAAGTAGAACTTTAAATGAGCTCCTAATACCCCTCCTATTCGACATTTTAATGTTTGCCTCCTAAGGTTTCTTCTATCTCAATTCAGCTTCAATTTCTTTTTTTCTTTTCCTTTCTTTTCTCTTTCTTTTTTTTAAATAAACCAAACGAGATCAAACCTCGTGATCCTGAAATAGGAACATAATGGAGACTATTTTCAGTATATTTAATTTAAAAGAAAAAAAAAAAAAAAAAAAAAAAAAGAGGCAAACAAAATATATTTAAAAAATTTTTGTTTGTAGAAGACATTTCCGACAAACTACAAAAAGAACTTCATTTGTTTAAAATTTCAAAGATGTGCCTTTCGCCCTCCTGTCTTTACAGTTCGAATTTCCAAACAAAACAAAGATTCTTCAAACTGATTAAGCTCCCCCTCCCCTTTTTTTTTTTTTTTTTTTTTTACAGTTTTTAAATTTTCCAAGGTGTTCTCGAGACACGGGGGACGACTTTAAAAGAAAAATTTTCTTTCTTATTTTCCTAACAAATAGTTATAGAGAAAAACATTTTGTGTTAAAATGTTGTTTTGAAAAGGTCTTTCCATCAAACTAGCGGAGATTCCCCCTCCCTCCACCCAAATTTCACATTTATAAAATTAAAATTTGCCCATTACTGAGTCCTTATGCCCCCCCTCCCTTCCCCTACTATATACATTTCTATTATTCTTAACTAAACAAAATTCCGTAAAAATTCTCGTAGACGTGTTTCACAGTTTTTAGAAATTCCGAAAATTACTAGATAAAAACAAATTGAATAATTCGTATTCGACACTGTTTGCGAGATTTTGTATGAACTTTGGAAACACACTTTTCTAAAATCGATGAAATTAAATTCATATAAAAATTCTACAGAACAACTTGATTAGTTTTTTATATAATACAAAATGAGTTTAAATCAGTTTAATTTAAAGTTGTTTTCGTAAAGAATTTGCCTTTACGATTTTTATAATATAATGCAAACTCAAGTTACTGTAACAATGTTTGTGTTAACAGTAATTATTAAGCTACGGAAAAATCATTTAATTTAGTATAAGTATTAATCGTTATTATTGTTGGTTTGGCCACGACTTTTAAGTTTTTAAACTGATTAATAGATTAGTTTTACAAAGTGAAAACAGTTACATATTATAATTTTACTTAATTTTTTGTGTTTAATTAAAAGCTTAAAATTGCCTCAGTTTACATCGTAACACATTTAAGATTTTATGGATATTGTATAGGAAAGTTATATTAAAAAATAAACAAGTACTTACAGAAATTTCAGAACAATATGTTGTACTAAATAATGAATAACAGAGGTTTTTAAAGAATATGTGATAGTAAAAAATAAAAAAAAATCCTTTGTAATGGAAATAAACATCCTTGAATCCTATTTGAACCTCTATGTCATTTAATAATTTGAATGATATCATTCACAAAAAAAAAAAAAAAAAAAAAAAAAAAAAAATCCTCAAAGTTTTATGCCATATTTTTTAGAATAGTGAGTACAATATTTACAATGTTATTATTAATTTCTAAATTAAAAGTTGCAGATGTATGGTAATTTCAATTTTATTTTTTTTCACTATTATATCTAAGAAATAAGTATATACGAATTAAGGAGGATTTTTTTTTTTTTTTTTTTTTTTTTTCTGGAGTAGTTTTATTGTTATATTCATGCCACCTCCCTACTGTTAAATTTAAGAAAGAAAGAAAGAAACGCGAATAATTTTTTAGGTATAGATTTGATTTAAAAGAGAAAAATAAATAATAATAGAAAAATCTTTAAAAAGTGAAATTTTTATACTGGTAAATATTTAAGTAGTATAGTTTGTTATGAATTTAATTTAAAAAAATCTTAATCTATTCAAAATTTTATTATAGCTTAACATTTTGTAATTTATATATATATATATACTAGAAACTTAATGAGCAAATTAATTATTTTCAAATTCTGTTTTAAGAATTTTTTCAATCCGTAGTTTAAGTGATTTATCACCTAATTTTGAAAAAATTACAAATATTTGCATATGATTATCATATTATTTGTCATTTTTATGAAAATAAAGAAAAAAGTTTTTGTTGTTGCAATCACTTTTTAAAATAAAACCAATTTTGAAAGTTAACAAAGTATCAGCATGAAAACAATGTAAATACAATGAATATTTTTGATAAACAAATGTCATATAAAATACAAGTACCTAAATAAATAACTAATTTAATATATATATTAAAAAAATAATTTTTTTTTTTTTATATTTTGTGTTTATTTTTGACGCCAGTTCCCGATAGAGGGAGCCAAAACGATTATTTGATATTGAGTATTTCAGATAGAAAAGAAGACTGTATTCGTCCGCGAAACTGCCGCATCACGGTATTTTCGGAGTAAAAAATAGTTCGATTTTTAAACTGAGTTATAAAAAAAACAAGAGTTTTCCTTGGGAAAAGGGAGATGTCAGGCACATCAGATAAAAGCGATTAATATCATATATCAATTAAACGACATTCGGTCGAGCCATATTCAAAAAATTTGTTCCTTACATACGCCGCCCATTTACAACTTAAATGAGCCAATTCATATCTCGAAATATATTGCACGCAGAAATGTAGCGATTTCAGGGTAGGATCAGACAGAAGATGAAAGACTATTTTAAAAATATCAGAACATAACCTCCCATATATCCTGAGATATTAAGCGTCGGCTTTCAGTGGTTTCTTTGATCTAAAAATTCCTGTATATATAAGTGTCGCAGTTTCGTTCGTTTTCCGTTTCCGCTGAGTGTCGTGGCGTTCGTTTGTTTTTGCGCTTGCGTCACTTGAGACTCTGCCGAGTCTCTTGATAACAATTATTAAAGTAGCTAAAAGTATTGGGAAAAGAAAAAAGATGAATATATATACTGAAATAAATTCATGGACTGAACAAGTACAGAAGACAATAACGGTGTGAAATTGCACTAAATTCATTGTTAGGGACTACGCTAAACATTGTGTCAATGTGAAACAAAGATCGTTCAATTCGTCTCAAATCTAAGCTCTTTGGGTTAACTGCGTCAAATAATAGTAATAAACTTGGTTCAAAACAGTTATTGATCATTTCAAATGTTCCAGTTTAACTGGTTCAGAAGAACTTCGACAATTAAAGTTCTAACATAAAAGTTCAACAAATACTTTTATAAAAATAAAATAAAATAAATAAATAAATACATAAATCAAATCAAATCAAATCAAAATAAGTAAATAAATCAAATCAAATCAAATCAAAATAAATAAATAAATAAAATAAAACAAAAATAAAAGTTTTGACAGAAAGTTCCTTAAGAATGTATATCAAAACAACTTTTTTATAAAAGATCTGTAAATGTAAGTTCTTACCAAAACATCTTTAAAAAGTTCTGAAAATAGAAGAACTTTTTAAATATAAGTTCTTATATATAAATTTACAAATGTATGGCTCAGAATTTTACGTGTAATCAATGGGGATAACTCTTTGGGAACAGCGGTTTCAGAGGTTATTTTTATTTATTTATTTATTTTTTTAATGTGTGTGTGTGTTTGAATTGTTCCAAGGACATTAGTTTAAAGCAGAAAACTATAATAATTTATTTTCATTTTATTATTATATTTTTCCATTTAAATACCTGTGTTACTTCTCTGAATGTACCAAACTTGGTCTTATGTGTCAGACATACTTCGTTGGATAAAAAGAGTTACCTTAATTTTACCAATAAATAAATAAATAAAATAAAATAAAATAAATGTCCTTTCAGCTCAGTCGGAAGCGAAGGTAGATTTCTATATTTCTCAATAAGAATCCACTATTTTGAAACAAGATGGCGGATAAAGTTTATCAGTAAACTTGGTGGAGACATTGGGCTGTGTAAAATATATCGGGGGAAGTCGCCATACAATAGGATGTTTTGCTATGAAAAAAATACACCATGCTCTTCAATGTTTAATTAATTATGTATGCTTTTTAGTTCCTTTCCCGTTCTGTACAGAACTGACAAATTACACAACGGACAAATCACAGGGAAGAAACCACCAGTTATGAGGTAAGATACAACGTTAACAATAACTAAGAAAAATAAGACAAACATTGGAAAATTACCTGTGAATTAAGAATAACTATAGAAAAACAAGAAACTTTGTATCTGAATCCATTTATTGTATCTAAATCCAATCATACTTGAGAATATTCATAGCGCAAAAGTAACCTTTACATACAGCACAAAAATCATCCCCATGATCCTCATCAAAACTGTCCCCACTGATATTCTGAAGAATTTCTTCACTTGAGGAACACGAGCTTACAAGTTTCTTTTTCTTCTGTTTTTTTCGAAGATTTATTATTATTATTATTATTTACTTATTTATTTATTTATTTATTTATTTTTATCTTATTTTGCCTTTTCACATCATTTTCCGATTTTCTCTGCTTTTTATTCGCATAGTTTTTCTCTTCTCTGATGTAGTTAAGACCACTACTGTTTATTTCTAACGACCGGATGGTTTAGGTTTTCTAACCTGAGAAATAGGACTGATTGATTCTAGGCATACCGTTTTCTGTTGTGCCTGGTGAAGGAAACTGCTGGTGACATTCGACTGCATCTAGCTCTGCTGGTGGAAGCAACACCTGTGGGTGGAAGCAACTGCTGGTGCAGACCTATTGTCACATGCGCCGTTTGTGAAAGCAACGGCTACATCATTCCTGGAACTGGAACCATCAGAAATAGCATACGCATAATCTGGAATTACTTCTGGGTTATAGGGATAAATCCTAATAGCTGAAAATCCAGAAATTCTATTTCCTATTGTGGCTGCCTTGCTCCAAGATGTATTCAGAAGATATCCATATACAAGTCTTGGGAGTTTATTAAAATAATATGATAATTATTATAATATAATAATTATGATTATTAATCCCATTTATATTTTACTCTATAATATACAACATATAAAATAAAACATAAAATTTAAAGGTCATTTCATTTATTTTTGAACCATGTCGCATCAACAAGGGAAGTATGAATCAGTAAAATTGCTATTGAAACCAAATCAAGATTAAATTAAAGAGCATAGTCGAAAACATTGGGTACCGTACAAATTTGCTGCAACAACTACAATGGGTGTGAGATATGCCCTCTATCAGTTTTAGTTATTTCTATAAAAGTCAACAAAACACGCAGCGTAGTGTGAACAGATGGTGCAGTGCTAGCGTGCTTGACTTCGGGTACGTAGGTCGCGGGATCGAGTCCCCGCAAGGGCGTTTTGTATTGTATTTTTTCTTTTTTTTTTCTTTACGTTTTTAGTTAAATTAAATTATTAATTTAAGAGAAAATATTTATTACATTAAGAAGTGTTTTTTTTTTTTTTTTTTTTTTGAGTGTTCCAATTAATAAAGTATTAAGAAAGAATGTAAGAAATGCATTTTTTTTTTTTTTTTTTTTTTTTTTTTTTTTAAGAAAACCATGTTTAAAGCTACGAATATAGTTTCTAATTTATAACAATTATGATTAAAAGTAGAAAAATCATGGAACCATAAGTATTTTTCACAATTAGAACAAGAAATATAAAAAGATTGATCACAATTATTTGAATTTCAATTTTGTTCACCGTCAATTATTGTTCATAACGAACATTTGTCAAATATCTGGCTTTTCGTCGAGATTACTTGATTTGTAAAATTCATATTTACCCAGATTTTGAATTTTTTTAGATGTAAATTAATTATAAATTAGTAAAATCATTTTGAGAAAATTTGTCATTGTCTTCAATATTATTGTCAGTTCTTCCGACACCACGAAACTTGACAGTTGTTTAATGAAATATTTGAAATAAAATTTAAATGCGATGTCGAATAATTAAGCAACAGCTGTTCATCATTCAGGATTTTTCATGTAAAAAATAACATTAATAAACAACACAATTGAGAGCAGACGATTAACTCTTGCTATTAATGTCGTCGTTAAAAAATAGTAATTAATAATTTATATAAAACAATAATTAACAAAATTTTATCTGAATGTAATCATTAACAAAATCTTACCTAAATATAATATAAAAGTATTTCCCGTTAAATTATTAATTTCTTTAAATTTTATAAATAAATAAATAAATTGGTTAAAAATAAAAATAAAAAATATATTAAATTGTCCGCGCTGAAAAAAAAAAAAAAAAAACTTGTTTTAATATAATTACTATATTTTCTCTTGCAATAATGATTTAATTTAGTTAAAAATGTCAAAAATAAATATTTCAGTTGAAAAAAAAAAAAAAAAATACAAAACGCCCTTGCGGGAACTCAATCCCACGACTTATGTATCCGAAGTCCAGCACGCTAGCACTGCACCATCTGTTCACACTGCGATGCGTGTTTTGTTGGCTTTTATAGAATTAACTAAAACTAATAGAGGGCATATCTCACCCCCATGGGAGTTGTTGCAGCAAATTTGTACGGTACCCAATGTTTTCGACCATGTTCTTTAATCTAAGCGTGGTTTGGTTTCAATAGCAATTTTACTGATTCATACTTCCATTGTACAGTCGGTAACAGAAGTGTCCGAACACTAGCAAAAATTCCTATGTAAAAAAAGTACACTTCATACGGTTCTGTTAAATAAATCCTTATCGAATCATGTTCTTAGACTGACTAAGAACAGGATTCGACAAGGATTTATTTAACAAAACTGTAAAAAGTGTACTTTTTTTACATAGGAATTTTTGCTAGTGTTCGGACACTTTTGTTACCGACTGTAAGTATTGGGCTAAGATGCCACACATGCTTATTTTCGTATTGATGCAAGGTTAAGTCCTCTTCTGCTTGCTTTGTGTGCGTAATAGAATAAGAAACTCACTTATATTGCTAATATCTTATTATAAGGGCTTTATTCACCAGGTTAAACTTTCACGAGATAAAAAAAAATAACGGTGATTAATGGCGATAAATTAAGATAAATTCAAAATTTACGTCCTCACTGGTACAAGACTCTTTCTCTCGTGCTAGCCTGTATTATCATCTGTTAGCACATAAAAGTGCTTGGAACAAACTTGCGTCTTCCCCCGAATCATCTTACAGTCGGTAACAAAAGTATCCGAACACTAGCAAAAACTCCTATGTAAAAAAAGTAGAGTTAACACTGTTTTGTTAAATAAATCCTTGTCGAATCATGTTCTTAGACTGACTAAGAACACGATTCAACAAGAATATATTTAACAAAACAGTATTAACTCTACTTTTTTTATATAGGAATTTTTGCTAGTGTTCGGATACATTTGTTACCGACTGTGCATATGGAGTTTTAAGCAAATCGATTCATAAATGCTTTTTCTTTTGTGTGACTTTGAAAGTTTCAAGTGGTTGACACTTGGAAAAAAGATGGCAGTTTAAGTTGGCCAACGAACATGTCAAATGTATAAGAAAAGTTTAGTGTACAAATTTGGTTTGAATTAATTCAGTATTTTGAAAGTTACTGTAATGACAAACTTTCAAGCGGTCACTGCTTGAAAGGAAAATGGCGGCTAAATTTAGCGAACTAACTCTTCGATAGTATTTGTAAGAGAAGTTCACTGTCCAATTTTGGTTTTAATTCTGTGTATTTCAAAAGTTATCATGATGAGAAATTTTCAAGCGGCAGCCTAATTTTAATAGCCTTTAAATTTTTGATATCTACCATTTTGAAACAAAATAGTGGATCAAGTTCATTACTGAACTTGTTGGGGAATCTTACAGTTCCTATGTATATATCAAAATCTAAGTAAATCCGATCTTAAATGCACTTTTTACAATATGGTTTTGAAAATTACACATGGCCACAATTTGAAAACAAATTGGCGGAACAACTTGGTTTACGTACTCAGTTAGACCTTTAAGATGATATATAACATTTTAAAACACCTTTTGAATAGTTGGTAACGCTCCATTATAACAATATATGTATAAGCTTAGCCAAAAAGTTTAAGTGCTTTTATTATATAAACTATGACCAAACAATTTTTGTAAGAACTTTCATTTTAGTACTTTTATTTTGAAAGCTGAACATTGAAGTTTCCTGGATAAGTCATGCTTTTAACGTGTAATCTTTGTCTATGTCTTTTATCAGAATAACTTAATAAAAACAAATAATTTCAGGCAATTCAAATGTTGTATTTTGAAGTTAATATAAGGTTGTTACTTGAAAAATTTTATCAAAATTGTTAAATTACAAAGAATGGTACAGAAGTTGTCTGAATAATTTGGATTGAACTTTAAAATTTAATAACAGCTTTTTGAATTATCTTTAAATATAAGTGATATATTGAAACGGGGGGTTGAGGGGGTTGGTAGCCTCCCTCACACAGAATTATTTGTCAAGTGAAACTTTTCCGAAGCCTATTTTAAATTGTTTTTAACGAAGGTTCATATAACAGTATTCGTTATCTTATCCCTTAATACTCAATCTGTCTTTATGGTATTTAATTTCAGAGTAAGAGAAAGTCGTGAGGGGGGCACACCAGATTATTTTACAGTCGGCAGCAAAAGTATCCGAGCACTAACAATAATCCCTGTCTAAAAATAGTACACTAAAAACTGCTTTGTTAAATAATTCCTTGTCGAGCCATGTTCTTAGTGAGTCTAAGAACATGATTAGATAAGGATTTATTTAACAAAACAGTATTAAGTGTACGTTTTTGATATCGGAATTATTGACTAGTGCTCTGATACTTTTGTTGCCGACTTTATGTTATTATTATTTTAAGAATATATAAAAGCTTTGAAAAACCGCAAATTTTTAACATATTATAAGAGAAAAAATAATTCGTTAGGGTTTAAGAGTTCACAGTAGAAAAATAATTGCTATATTCGGTTGAAGATTAATGCTTTTATAAGAAAATTATATATAATTAAATTTACGGCCAACCCTACGTTGACATTATAAAATTTCTGATCTATCATTATTCATACTAAAAATTACAGATTTTAATTTAAATATTAAAAAATAATTTTCATAAAATTTGAATTCATGGTCGTTCACATCTATACACTATCCTCCAAAAGTTGAGATAAAACCTGTTTTCCTGTTTTATTCTTTTGCGTATAATTTTTAAAGAAATGAACATATGGACATACAGTTTGGATGGCATGTTCATTATAAAATCATTAATGGAATGTTGTGTAACTTTAACATAAGCAATAATTTTTAAACTGATATTACATCTATTTTTCTCAAACATAAGCTTTGGAAAAGAAAAAAATAAAAATAAAAATTTTGAACAATTTTAATAAAGAAAATTAAGTAAGAAATATTGTTAAAAATGCATTACAGATAGTGGAAGATACACATGCCTCCAAACTTTAAATTAAAACTTGATTTTTCATACAGTATTAATTTGTTTTCCCCATAACAGACTTTTGGGGAAAATATAATTATTAATATCTAAACTGTGAGCACCGCCAGAATAATATAAATGTCAATAAATAATTTTAAAGAGAAAAATATCATTTAATTTTTTCAAGTTTGTGTGTTCGTATGCATATTTTAAAATACTTATTCCCATGCGAAAAAAAAAAAAAAAAAAAAAAAAAAAGAATAAATAGTAAAATGAATACAGGAAGAAAAATCCTGTTAAAAATTTTAAATGTAACATTTGGATGTTTGTTCACCTTCACCTATCTGTATTCGTAATGCATCCTTAATAGCATTTTTCAGTATAAAAACACGTAAAATTTCAGAGGTTTGCCAAAAAGGAAGAATTAGGAATTAAAACACTGGTAAAATCTCCGTCCGAACAAAATTCCACCAAAGTGAAACACTGGAAATAATAGAGAAATAAATAAAATTAATATTTTACTTTGAAAAAATGAAAATAAGTACAGCTGTCCCTTAATTTAAGCATGACTATTTTATGCTGCAAATTTATCTCAAGTTACTAGGAACTTTCTGCACGAGGTTTAATTTACGTTACCTTATATTTTGTTTTCAGATATTTACATACATATTTTCCTATACATTTTAAAATTGACAATTTTATACAGTCAGTATTGTGAGATCGTTTGGTGAACTTGTGACGCAGAAAGAAACTTCTCGGTGCCCGCACAAGGCAATGTCTTTGGTCGTTGGGACGTAATACGGAAGCAAACAGTGTGAACAGACTAAATTTATACAATTTTTATTCACGTAAATCAAATCTACGTGGAACGGATATATGCATAAATTGAGAGACGGGTAGAATTAAATTAATAATAATAATAATAATAAACTGATGTGGACACCACATGACTTCATTATACAACCACAAAAATATACATATTGTAATGAAAACATTGACAGTTTTGCTTGAGGTAACCGATTCTTAAATAAACAGGTACAGTCGGTAACAAAAGTCTCCGAACACTAGCAAAAATTCCTATGTAAAAAAAGTACACTTCATACGGTTTTGTTAAATAAATCCTCATCGAATCATGTTCTTACACTGACTAAGAACAGGATTCGACAAGGATTTATTTAACAAAACCGTATGAAGTGTATTATTTAACCACATTTCTTGCGACCATGGAAGCCTCTGCGCAAGTGCAGATTGAACGAGTCCAGTGTTAAAATAGGGGTGACTGAGAGAAAACAAGCGATAAGGGAACACCGAATAACTGGATGTTTGCCAAATAACTATCTCTCGGCGAATTTTGCATCCCTCCAAACTTTTGGACTCGGCCTCACTGCTAGTCGTAGGAAACGTGGTCGCACTATACTTTCTTTACATAGGAATTTTTGTTAGTGTTCGGACACTTTTGTTACCGACTGTATGTTCCAGTCCACGAACATTCCTTAAAACGAAAACAAAACAAGAAAAAAAAAATAATAACTGCTATTCCAACCAAAAAAGTCACGATAATACGATTATATATACACGAGACAAATATAGTAGTTTTTTCAGGAATAGTACTCCTCGGCTTATTACAGAATCTCTCTTTAGCAAATGCACAGCATAGAGTTCAATGAAAATCATTCGAGAATAGATGATCCAGTTTTGTTCTCTTTGGCAAAAGTTTGTGGCGGAAAACGATAAATTTCACTAAAACAATTCAGTTAAAATGGAGAAAGCATTTCTGGTTATCTTGAAACTATATTTGCCGTAAAAGTTTACCACTAATCTCGCCAAGCCGCCAAGTTAGTAGCCAGAGTAGATTTTTGGTCTTGACGAAGAATGTGGCGATTCAGCGTCGAATTTGGCGAGTTGGCGATCGAATTTGGCAAAATTTTGTGGTTTAGGTTTGCCAAAATTTGGAAGCTCTAACTTCAATAAAAATAGAATTCTGGAGTTTTCAGTATAAATTCAGTGGTTTATAGCGCAGAAACTAAATTCTTCGAAAGTTCTATAAATGACTTACAAGAACTAGAAAAAAAAAAGAAGAGTGATTATTGATGATTATAGACTAGAACTTGCCTATATCGTTATGTGCTACTTTCTACTCATAGTAAAAGTCGAAACAGATGAAAGCTAACCTTAATAGGAGTCTAGTTCTGGAAATTTTATAGTGATGCATTGGTTTCTCATGCAGAACTACTTGAAAATTCCATAAATCACTGACAATACTCTCGATGAATTCAAATGTCATTAAGACTTTGAAATATTCGGTTGTCCTTGATTTATCGAAATTTATCCTCTGTAGTGTATTTAACAATGTTTATTTGATTTCTGTAGTAAAAAACTACCATTTCATTGGATTGTTTCAAGACTGTTAATTGATTAATGATTTTTGATTCACAGAAAAGAGATTTAATCAACTATTTACTGATTAGTAAATAAATAAAGTGCATTTGTCTGATAGAACCTGCATATATTTTTAAGAATTACTTTCTGCACACAAAAATATCAACAACTTTCATAACAATATCATTACGGGCTCTATCTACAGACGGAATATTCATTAAATGAAGTGCATTTATCGACTAGAACCTGCTCCTGTCTTAAAGAATTAGTTTATGCACTCTAAAATTTCGACAACTTTCATAACACTATCATTACGCGGGCTCTATCTACGGGCTGTTGATAGAGCCCATTCATTAAATAAAATGAATTTGTCGACAAGAACCTGCTTATGCCTTTTTTAAGCATAACTTCCGACACACAAAATTGTCTTCAACTTTCATAACAATATTATTTATTACTGGCTCTATCATTAGCTTCTTTTGAAATGTCTCTGATGGTAGGTCATATATAACAGCAAAAACCTTTGTACTTTTGGTTATTGTGAATGCAATTTTCCTAAATATCTCCAATATGAAAAGTCACAGAAAGTCCAAAAAGGGAGGTGCACAACTAGATGTTACAACAAACCTATATACCAATTTGCAACGCTCTACCTCCAACCGCTTTTGAGTTATGCGAGATACATACATACTTACATACAGACGTCACGAAAATGCGTGTAAAGTTGTAAATATCTCTGAAACGGGAGCTGGTATTAAAACCATAGATATAGTAATATATATACATAGCTCTATCATCCCCGTGTTATCGAGCAAAAATTTTTTATGCCGAAAAAAAGTTCTAAAATCAGCCATTAGAGAGTATTGAAAAAAGGAAAAAAAAGAAAAATGAATTTGAAACTGCATCTGGAGTTTTTCATTCACCTTTAGTAAATAAATTATTCATAAATTTTATTTACTAAATTATCCGTGTCTATTCCTCTGTGTGATTTACTCGGGGAAAGACAGCTATTAGAGTGACTTTTCCCAAGAAAAAATGTATCACTTTTCCCCTCTCGCTGATCAGTCTATGTCTTATTACTATATCTATGATTAAAACCTAAGTTGCAGGTGTGTGTACAACTAGACATCATGACAGTTATAAAAAATTTCAACATTCTACAATCATTCGTTTTTGAGCTATGCGAAACACAAAATCCATTTCGCAAATCAGGATTACTATATTTCCTTATATTTTGTATAAGGAAATAAAAAAAAAAAAAAAAAAAAAAAAAGACTCGAGTTTTGCTCTGTATTTATTATAGACAAGAAGAAATAATCAAAGATGCAAAATATTGAAAAATCTGGAGTATTAAACAGTGTTGGCAGCTCAAATTTCGCCATGTCCAAACTGACAGTTAAAAATGTCTCTATACCGACAATAAAAGTTCCTACTTTAGCGAAAAATCATTAAAAAGTGGAAAAATTAAAGAAATCCACGCATATTCTAATACAATTTCTTACAAAATTACGCAAATGTCCCTATGAATTAAAAATCCGTCCCTACACCCTTAAAAAAAAAAAAAAAGTGCCAAAAGTCCCTACCCGTAGGGACAAATTCCTACAGTTGGCAACACTGGTATTAAACTGGGAGGAGTTTCAAATCACGAAGCATAAAAACAACTTCGCCAAGGGCAGTATAAAAAACGCCAAGGCAGTCGAAAAAACTGTTACCTCCGAGAGGCAGCCTAAGGTCAAAAGGTGAAACACAGTGTGAGTCTCAATCTGATCATGTGACGTAACATAACGGAATCTGACATTAATAAGTTATGAGTCATGACTTCACTTGGGTTCGATGTTCGATTTTAATGTGTAGCAGTTACTTTATTTTTAAATTCCCGTTTTCACATTCAGAAACTTCACGACCTATAAATTATGTCTTATTTCCCCCTCCCCCCATTTTTTTTTTTTTTAAGTTTTTAAAATTAATTTTGAAGCTGTAAAACAAAAAATTTCAATCTGGGAAATTTCGCATTTTACAATTTCAAAATATAATATTAAAAAAAAAAAAAAAAAAAAAAAAAAAAAAAAAATCCATTTTTGGAAAACGAGACATGAATTTTTTAAACGTAAAAGCGGAATTTAAAAATATTCATTATTTAATGAAAAATAGCAGGAATGATTTTCTCTGTAGGTTAATGTGGAATTTCGATGGGTAAAGTATATTTTACACAATATTTTTAAGAGGATACATAATAATAATAATAATAAAATTATATTTCGTATTACACAGTTATGATATGTAGAATTATAGAACATTCAATCAAAAGATTAATCGACAAAAGAAATATTTGATATAATTATAGAGTAAGAGAAAATAAAATTAATAATTTGATTACATTGAATTATTAGGACATATGAAATGCGTCGCTCTAACTGCCATGTAAAGAAACTTTTATATCGCAATTTAGAAAAAATTGGATATCAAATTGCGAAGCGATACTAGGTGCTTTTCAAATGTTTCTTTCTTTCTTTTTCTTTTCTTTTTTTCTTTTTTTTTTTTCAGTTTTAAGTTCCCCATCATACTCTAAAACTGAAGTAATCGGGAAAATTTTCGACTATGTTTTTTTGATTTTGTTACACGTTTTCAGATATGAGGAATCCGAAAATACCAAAACTGACATTATGTCAGTCTGTAGAGGATCAGTGTATTATAGTAGGTTGGTGTGTTAGTTTGTGTATCTGTGTACACGACACCTCAAGAATAAATAATCGCCTAGAGATCGGACCAGTTTTAAAATATCACTAATGACACTGGCAAGAACCCTATTTTAAACATCGTAATTTAAAAACTTCATAATCACGCAGTTGTTCTGCGCGGGAAAAACTAGTTTTAATTAACTTTTTAACCGCGCCGTCAACGAGGGGGGGGGGGGGGTAAACAGCCCAAAATTTAAAATAAAATACTTCAGTCAACTTCAGTCTTGGAGAAAAGGAACTAAGCATAATTAAAACTTTAAGTAAATATAATTACAAAGATCAGAGCACCATGTAAAAAAGTTAGATTTTGCCTTTTAGACTAAATTCCCCTTTTAAATTTGAAAATGCCGATCCAAAATTATTTGCCACAATAGAATTTTTATTTATTTGTTTGCTTATTTGTTACTTTCCGAACACTATAGTGAGGAAAGTATTGTAATCATGTCAAAAATCCGAATTTGAGATTTTGATGTTTCTATACGTTTCGAGGTCCAATGAGTTCGTTTTCACTATTTTTGCGATGATGTATGTATGTGTGTGTGTATGTATGTGTGTATGTATGTGTGTATGTCTGTGAGTGAACACGCTAGCGTCTAAACGCTTTGTTCGAATAAGCTGAAAGTTGGTACGTATATTGTAAGTCACCATAGTACGAACCCTATAGATTTTGGTGAATCTAGCACTTATAGTTTTTTTACAGGGACACAAAGAAAAATTCTTCATCATTATGGCCTATGGGACCAAAATCTTAAAAGTGCGATAGCATCTAAACGCCTTATTCAATTGATCAAATAATTTATACACATATTATAGGTCACAGGTACTCAATCTGTATAGATTTTGGAGAATCTAGCACTTGTAGTTTTTTTACAGGGACACAAAGAAAAATTCTTTATCATTATGGCCTACGGGGCCAAATTTTTAAAAGTGTGATAGCGTCTAAACGCCTTATTAATCTGAGCAAAAAATTTGTACACATGTTATAGGTCACAAGATTTTGGTGAATCTAGCACTTAGAGTTTTTTTAAAGGGACACCAAGAAAAATTCTTTATCATTATGGCCTATGGGACCAAATTTTTAAAAGTGCGAGAGCATCTAAACGCCTTATTCAATTGAGCTGAAAATTTATATGAATATTATAAATCACTGTTGCACTAACTATAAGCATTTTGGTGAATATAGCATTTATAGGTTTTTACAGGGACACAACGAAAAATTCTATATCATTATGATCTATGGGCTCAAAGTTCAGTAGCGTTAAATAAAACATTGTGTAATATAGGGAGAAAAATACTCAAACACTCTATTATGGTTTTCTCTCTTTTGTTTGTTTAACTACTTCTCTTTCTTTACTTTATCTACAAAACTGTTAATTACTCAATGTTCGGAAAGTCGAGTGGAGTCACTCCAGATTTTTTTTTAATTGGAAGTATGTTTATACGATCAATTGTTGCAAAAGTAAAATATCTCGTAAAAACTTTCTTTTGACTTTCTATACATGTAAAAGGAAAATTAGTAGAATAAGCAAATTGAAATTTGGGGGGGGGGGATGCACTATTAGAGAAATCCAAGAATTGACAACTGAAACATTCATTTAAAAGTGGTTATAAGTTGTGTATTTCATAACACTGGGTGGTTGCTAGTAAAATTTTATCATAAACATGCATCCTTTATGATGTGCTCAAGGAATTAAAAAAAAAATAATTAAAAAAAAAAAAAAAATAAATAAATAAAATACCGCGAGGCATTTTTTACGTGAAAGTATAAATGAAAAATATGGAATGGCACAAAATGGGGGATTAAAAGCTAATTAAAATAAGAAATTTCAATTTCAATTTCATTAATATTTGTGTAAAATAAATGTATTAAAATATAATTTATAGAAATATCTCTCATAGAGCACGAGGCTTTGGAATACTTTCGAATGTCCCTGTACACAAACCATTAGAGGAATTCACTCAATTTTCAATTGAGAACATTTGATCGAGAATTTGAATAATATATGTTAGTTTCAAGAAATTCCATGAATATTTACGGGAGTTAGAACACCTACAGAGAGACACACAGACAAATCGAAGTCATTAAGACTATTCAACCTTGCTGGAAAGTGTTAGTATAACATGTATCAATTTTTAAAAATTCTGAAAATATTTAAGGACGCTGGGAACCGGCAGACGGACAGATAGAAAGATGGACAGTCGGACAGACAGATACACAAATTGAAATCATATTCGCAGTTAAAAATTGTTATAAGGTGTTCTATTAAGGTAACTGAATATTTTTGTGTGGCCCTGTAAATCTAATGCTAATCATACTACATTTTACAACAAGCCTTCTTTGGTGCATATGAATGACATATTTTTAATTTCATTCAGATTTGTTCAAGATAAAGTTATTAAAATTTGATTTATATAAAATACGTCTCATAAAACGCAATGCCTTGGAATACTTTCGGGTGTCCCAGTACACAAACCAGTGTTGGTATTTGCTCTGTTTACAATGAGGAACGTCCGATAGTGAACATTAATGACATATTTCAATTTCAATTTTATTAAGATTTGTTTAAAATAAAGGTATTAAAATATGGTTTATAGAAATACCTGTCACAGAACACAATGCTTTGGAATACTTCGGAAAGTTTGTTCAAGATTGATTTCTGTCTAAACAGAATGTAATTTGTGACGAGACATTTGATTCTAAAATGTATGTAGTGAAAGCATTTTAACAAATGTACAATGTTATTTACTACTATTTCTCAATTCAACTTATTTATTATTACTTTTCCGTTGCATTCTATAGCAAAAAAAAAAAAAAAAAGAAAGAAAAGAAAAAAAAGAAAGTGACACTTTTTTTTTTTTGGTTTGAAAGAAATAAACCTTGCATTCTAAAAGTACTATTTCATAGTGTTAAAAGTAGAATTGCAGTGCCCCCCAGGAGCTAACCTACTGCCCCCTGAAGCAAATTCGACTAGTGCACTTCTAAGAAAGAAAACAATTTGAGCTATCAAACACTTAAATTTTAAAATGAATGCACTTTATTCTCTTATTGGTGCATTATGACGACCAATAATTTAAGGATAATAAAGGCAAGAAGTGGAAAATATTTAAAGCGTTCTCACTTTTAACCCCGAGATTTTATAAATTTGCCCCCGGTGAAGGGGTTGGGTGGATAACCCAACGAGAGAGAAGGGAGAGCTGGGCCCCTCCGAAGCACTGCTGGCTCCAAAATTGATACATCACAGATCGTCAAGGTCAACCAAAGCCCATGTTATTATACAGGGAAAATTGTTTATAGAAGTACACATTACCCAATTAATATTTTTAAAATCCGTTTTAACATTCTGACAATTCACAACCATTCAATTAGTACTCGTTTCTTAAAAATTGATTTTTAAAATTTTAAAAATTTTGCGTTTTAAAATTCGAATTTTTTAAAAATGTGAGTTTTAAAATGTGAAGTGCATTTTTCTTAAATTTTACCTGGAAAATAAAATGCTAAAATTACAAAAATAACTTTTTGGAAACCGTTTAACAATTCAACGACTGTGATTTTTCCGAATGTAAAAACAGAATTAAAAAAATAAAATAGATAATTAGTCATTCTGTAAACATATTTCTCCGTAGAGTTAGTTACATGGGATTTGGTGACCGGAGACAAGGAAATTGTAATAGGGTAAGAGTAGCCCAACGTCACTTAATATGTATATATATATATATATATAAATGATAGATAACATAATAAAATTTAATCTTAAAATTTAGCAATTAATAGATCTAAAACAATACCAACACACAACAATATATAACTGAATTTAACTAAGAAGAAAGACTGACACAAAATTTTTGCGATTTAGATTAAGAACCAATATATATATAATTTATAAACTACTTTCTTTACACAAAAAAGTCGATATCGATTAGAACGTAATTTCTGTATCTTTGTAAGGCTACAGCATTCTCGTATAGAGATAGTTAAAAACTAAATAAAGTTTATAAAACATAAAATAAAAAAATAAAATATTCAAAACGATTATATTTTTTGAATGCACTTATTGAACATTTTTAAATAGTGACTGGTAAAAAAAAAAAAAAAAAAAAGTCATTTACCGTAAAATACCGCAAAAGCACCACCCTCCCTCGATTAAAAGCCCCCATCTGCTTTTGACATGTGAATTTCATCCGTTCTTAAAATACCGAATAAACACCCTCTTACGCTCAGTATACTCTATCCGTATAGGCGACAGATTTTTTATGTTATTAATTTCTTCTATAACATTCGTCTTTGCAAATATAAACATTGATTTGTATTTTATTAAATCGGACACTGATTATTCGAAAACGGAAACCGTAAGCTCGCTAAAATAACGTCAAATATTTTAAAACAATTTTTACGGTTGTTTGAATACTGCTAATCAAGATTTTAGTTTTTTTTTTTTTAATCCATAACTTAAAAAAATATATATGCTTGTTTAAAATTATTTTTATGCCTCTTAATTTTAGCAGGAAAATATATGTTAATTTCTATATCTTTGCCAATTTTTATCGTTTATCTGCCTCCTCCCAAATATATACCGATTTTCCTTGAACATTGAGGGGGCGCTTGAACTGTATTTTACAGTAATGTTTCTTTTCTTTTTCTTCTCTCTCTCTCTCTCTCTCTCTCTCTCTTTTAGTTACACGCTCTAGCGCTTTTATCATCATATAATTTAATTAATAATTGTTAAAAATGATATATAAAATATTAGAAAGTTGGCTTACTTGTGGAAGTTGGTTTCTTCTGTCCATATTGGCTATTTTTACTGCAGGGATGATTTACAAATTATACTTCTGCCAAAAAGAGAAAAGAAATTGTTACATAATTGTTTACAACTAATAAATGCAAAGCAGATTAATTGATTGTGATTACGAATGCTATTTACTTCTGAAATATTTTCAAGTAGAATAATTAAATAAACAAAATAATGCAATTGTACAGGCTATAGTAATTTATCAGATAAGATGCTATAAGATTTCATTTAAGTTTATTATTTTAGTTCAAAAATATTCACACTATGCATGTGTTGAGAAGAAAAATTCTTCATTTATTTTTCACTAGCTGGAATACTCGGAATTTCAGAGGTGTATCTAAAAAAACAAAATAAATAGTATAAGATATTGGGAAAACGAAATTTAATAATTAGAAAGGATCAAACGATTTCCAAATTGTACAAATGAACTTCAAGGGCGTACTTAACCTTCCAGCGAGCGCGCGTATATGAGAGATACACTAGTGGTGAATCTCGTTGCATATCTTAAAGTCAGGGAGCACTTGGAACACTTATCTTTGGCTATTCACTCAGTATATATTGATCTGTTTTTAGTTATCTTTTGAACCTCGGGACAATGATATGAAGCTGTATACTTACTATTTGTATTTGAATAATCTGGTGTGTCACTCACACGACTTTCTCTTACCCTGAAATTTAATACTATAAATACAGGTTGCAGATTAAGAGGTAAGATAACGAGAACTGTCATGTAAACCTATGCTAAACAATTCAAATTAGGCTTCAGAAGAGTTTTATACGATAATTAGTTCTGTGTGAGGGGGCTAACGCCCCCCTTAACCCCCCGTTTCATTAATGCACCTACATTTATATAGAATTTTATTTGGTTATTAAAAAATAATTTATTAAAATTATTATTTAAAAAATTATCTTTTATGATAAGGCAGACGATTTCCATATTAGAGAAGTAGTATAACACCAAATATCCAAAAAAGTCCATTTTATTCTCAATATTAAAAAAAAAAAAAAAAAAAAAGTACGATTTCTTTTCTAAGTTTTTTTTTTTTTTTCGTTAAAAGTAAAAAAAATCGATAACTTTGTTTTAAATTATCGCAGATCGATAGTTCAACCATTCGTTTTAAAGGTATTGGCGAGCTCTTTTGAAAGATACCCATCATGACAATTTACTCCCCACAAGGGTGTCTCCCCCACCAGGGGGGAGGGGAGGCGAGGCTCCTACATACCCCCATAGACGTAATGTATTAGAATTCTCTTGATTGTCCCTGTACACGAACCATTTGCTTGATCTTAACGAAAAGCTTACTGTAGCATCCCTATATGATACACATTTAGAATACCAAGTTTGAACTTTCTGCCATAATTTGTTTTTGAGATATGCTGATAACAGACAGACACACAGACACACACACACACACACACACACAGACCATTTCCTAAAAACATGATTTTCGTATTCAGGGACCTCAAAGCGTGTAAATATAACAAAATCTCGCGTTCAAAAATTTGACCCAAAAACAATACTTTCTCTACCTTATGGGTAAGAGAAAGTAAAAATACGCGCGACCGTTCATGGAATGTTTTGTTATATTTTTTTTTTTTGCTGTTTAAAATAATTCTTTGTTGTTGTTTTTTAAATGTTATTGTTTTAAATATTTTTTAAATTAAGTAACTTTTAACTTTACACTTTTTATTAAAAATGACAAAACATCAATTCTTTATTTTATTTTCAAATAATTCCGATGTTTCTTTGATTACTTTATATTGATTTTCGTGCTTTCAGTTTCATTCTTTCAGTTTTTTTTTTTTTTTTTTTTTTTTTTTTAATGAATAAAAGTTCCAATTGAATGTTTTTATTAATCTTCAAATGGTTATAGTATAATTAAAATATTCGGATACTTTAAAATATATATTTTACAGTAGTGTATGTGAAAAATACGCGCGACCTTTCATGTTCGTATAAGCAGCGCGCCCGCTGGTAGGTTAAATTAAGAATTTTATACAAAAATTAGGCTTGTATCTCAAGCAGCTTCCAAATTTCACAGCACAGCCTTTAATTTTGCTCAAAAAGTACCGTCTAAATGAACTTGAATGAAGAATTTTTACAGTAGGGCAAGTCTACGGAAGATGAACATACATTTCTAATATTGAAATAAAAATTATTTCTAAACAATATTTCTTCATACTTAAAATTCTTATGCATATGCTTATCATATTTTGGGCAAAAAATAATTAAATATTGAGAACAAAATCTGCTAAACTGTTTGAAATTAGAATGGCAGATGGCCATCTCTCCTTCAAGTCAAGAGGAGATGGCCATCCAATTCAAGAAAGAAAAGCGAAGTTCAGATAGTTTTTTCAGCGAAATTATTTAATGAAAATGAGATAAATAATGCTACTGGTTTGTGTACAGGGGCTAATAAAAGTATTTCAAAGCATTAGAACGGCCTACAAGATGATATTTCTTTGAAGCATACATTAATATCTTAATACTGTGCAATATAGAACGAAATTAACATACATTGTTCAGATTCACAAAATCTTGTTTTCTGTAGAATATAGCAAAAATAACACCAATTATTTATTTACAAGTCCCACAACATTGTTTAGACGCATTATAGGTTGGTTGGTTGGTTGGTTGGTTGGGTTTTACGTCGCAGTAGTGCTGCGCAATGACGCATTATTGGATTTTTTTCTGACTGTACCTCATATTACTTCATATAGAATACATAATTTTTTGCCAATCTACAAAAAATTGAGCATATTTATTTTAAATTCATGCTGAAGTAATAATACATTTTTTTTGTGGATATTGTTATTCAACTCTACACTAGGTTTTTATAAAGCACTGCATAATGTGGTTAGTAGTCAGTACCAAATTAGTTCAGCGAATAAATTCCGTAATAATAAATCATCATAAACAGGTATAGCATTTGTGATTTTTAAAATGGTAAACAGGTTAAAAAGTTAGGCTTGAAATCGTTTAAATCAGAGCACAACAGCCACGTGTCTAATATCTGTTTTTATTTCAGGCTGGACGGGTCTTGGGTCAGTAACTTTCACTTTTACTTCGGCGGATGAATCCGGGGCTAACTTTCACTTTTATTACAGGCCGGGCCAGACCAAGATTATTATTCAGCGGACTCGGTGGTCCTATGGCTGAAATTTCAAGTCCATAAAAATCTCTAATCTACAGCTATTACATCCTTTAATTAATTTGAGTAGGTTAAAATAATAGTACGCTAACACTTTACATTTCAAAAAGTACTAAGGATATTTAGGGTTGAAATAATTAAGTACGGTATTTTTTGTTTATCTTTGCTCTCTTAGTGAGACTTATATACTTCTTAAAAAGTAACATACAATATATATATATTCCTGTGGCAAGTGTAAAAAGTTTCTTATATATGAATGAAATTGGCATTAATATTATACCTCTCGTATGCTAAATTTAAAAATTATTTACAACTCTCAACATTATACATACATATATATATATTATGATAAGAAAAATAATGAGAATGAAAAATAAACAGATAAACAGTTTGCCACAATAATCCACAAAAGTCAATATGACCAGAATTTTTTTTATTTAGATTTGAAAAATAGAATACTAATTTTAAATTAATTCCAATGAAAACACAAAACATTTGGAAACATAAAAAGAAGGAGTTTTTAATTGAAAAGTTTACTATATGAACTGACAATAACAATATATATATATAAATAAAATAAAATAAAATAAAATAAAGCGCAGAATGTATGCCAAACAAACAAATATATAAACATATATATATATATATATATATATATATATATATTATTAATAATTTATCATTGCAATGGTCAAACACCGGGAAGAAAGACGTGAATGAATGAATAAAGAATATCACATATGGAAATGAAACCTTATAAAAAACAAACAATGTTTAAAAACATAATATGAACTGTTTCTGAAACATTAGTGGATGAGATTATATATAGCAAATATGATCAAAGAATAATAAAAAAGTAAAAATTTGAAAATGAAGAAAGGTCAGAGGCCACCACGGCTTAACCCTTTCCGACCGGAACATTTTTGCCTTGTTTTTGCTAGCTGAAAGAAAAATATGGAGTACAGCCACCATTTGTTGGTTGGAAATGGTACTTTACACTTTCTGGGAATTAGTACGATCGTTCATCTCCTATTTTTATTACATACGACTGCTGTAGATGTAAAAATGTATGTTATGTAGATGTCTAACCTACACAATTGTGTAGCTTAGGTCGGAAAAGATTACGACAAGTGGAGCAGATTAGAAAAGTTTTCTAGGCACCCAACTTTCCTCAAAACCTCTGCAAAACTATATTGTAACATATTAAAAATTTAAATTTAAAATAATAATTACTGTAAAAAGAGAGAGAGAAAAAAAATAAGCAATTTAAAACTCTCTCTTCGACAAAACCATGAAAGTTTTATTGAATTAACAAAGTGTTATATGAATATAGTATGAAGAATTTAAAATGAGATTTTAAATTATATATGAGTTGAAAAAGTTTATGAATATAAACAATTGTCCAGGCAACATTTCATATTATTTTTAAAACACTCATTAAAATCAATTTCAGTAAAATACAACAGTTAAACTATTGTCTAAAACACCTTCATTAATAACCATACCCTTTTTAAAAATATAATTACGATGCTGTTAATTTAAACTTATGTAACTTATTAATTACATTAATTCCCATTTTAAAGTATAGATAATTTATTAAATTCATAAATGTTACATAATAAAGTTAATAACTGATATTAAAATTGTTATAAAATAGTTCAATTCAATTAAATTTTCTGTATGAAATACACAGGATCTATCTGTATTTATATCTATAATATACGTATATATAAGGCAGATTGGAACAGTGTTGGGCATAATTGATTAAAAAGTAATTGAATTACAATTAACTTGCAATTATATATATATATATATATATATATATATATATATTTTTTTTTCTTTTGTCAATCGATTAACAAGTAATTGATTACAAATAAATTGAATAATTAATTCAATTTATTTGTCATCAATTACTTGTTAATTGATTGACAGTAAAATAATTATAATTGTAATTTAATTGCAATTTAATTGTAATTCAATTACTTTTTAATCAATTATGCCCAACACTGGATTGGAATCACATAGGAGGGGCTTTCATCCTGCAGTGGATTGATAAAGGCTGAAATTGATGATATATATGCATAACACATTTAAATGTAAATATAAAACGTAATAAAATTTAGCATACAAGAGGCATATATATTACAAATGCCAATTTCACGCAATAATATAAATATAGCCATGGATAGTAAATAGATGAATTATAGCATAATACACAAGCTTTAATGAATAATGTAATTCACTCACGCCAATGATGAATTGCATTATAAACAACAACATCAATGAAAAGGAATATATTCATCAATCAGAAGTCTTGTGAAAAATTAGAGAGAAAAATAAACAGAGAAGATAAAAAATCTATTTCGTATATGCATCTTAATGACTAATATCGATTTAATTATTTATCGGCGAGACTATATTTGTGGCTTAGAATGCTTTTTTTTTTTTTTTTTTAAGTAGAAACATTCATTTTTAATTTTTAATGAGAAATAAAAGAATAAAAATACATAAAAATACCGAATAAAGTTTGAAAATCTCGATTATTTACTATTAACTAAGAATTATCGTAAATTTACAAAGACTCTGGATAAACATTTCTGTAAATTCACAGAGTTTTTTTTTTTTTTTTTACAGTGTACCATCCTCGTAGAGCAGATTATCGCAAGATTTCAAAGACTGTATAGCTGTTTTAAGCCAAAAATATATACTGTACATCCCTATCTTGCGACAAAACCCAACATTAAAAAGAAATAAATTAGTATAAATAAACAAAATCCAAAGGTATACCGTTACAGAAAGCTAAAAACGTAATTAACATGCATGCATATGATAAAAATCATCGGAATCATGCAAGTCGAGTTGCCATCGGCAATTTACAAAGGTTGGTAGGAAAAAAAAAAAAAATATATATATATATATATATATATATATATAAGAGAGCAACAAAGTAAACCAAAACCAAAATTAATATAAAATTTGCCTTATAGAAGCGTAAGGCATTTAAAAACAGCTAATAATAATAATAATAATAATAATTAATGATAATTTACACATATTTACATTATGATTTTAGTTTTTAGTATTAACGTTTAAAAAGTAAGAGATGGAAGTGATATATCATCTCTCGGTAAAAATCAAACCAATTCTATTACAAAGAAATGTGAAATTTTTATTAAATGTTATTTTTATTTATTAATTTTAGCATATTTAGACGAACATTAAAATTATTCTATGCTTAAATGAAATAAAATAAAAACAATTCGAAATGGAAAAAAAAATTTTTTTTAAGAACAATTAATTTTATTTTCTACGATATATTTAACTTAATGGCCCTTGGCACTATTTAAGATTTCATATAAAAGCTTATATTTCCATTTAATATATATATATATATATACATATATATATATATATATATATTTTCAATAAAATATATATTTAGGCAACAATTCTAATAGTTTTTAATTTTTTTTTTTTTTTTTTTTTTTTTTTACAGATTTGAAATCTTTAAATTGCGTTTTTCCCCACGGAATTTTTTAATGAATTCATGATCTTCGAAATGCTTAAACTTCATACAGATATTTTAAAAAAAGACTTCATATATATATATATATATATATTTATATTTAATAAAATCTACTTAAAAAGAGTTAGGGTGGGATTTTTAAATATATTAATTAGTTTTTCTGAAAAATAAAATAAAAATAAAAAGTGAATGTCTATATATAAATATTTGCGAAAATAATAATAATGATGATAATAACATAACAATGTAATATTTTTATTTTTAATATTTTTTCTTTTAAAGGTATTGCAAAATCCATTACTAATTCTTTTAAATAGATTCTATTAAATATCCTAAAACGATTCTCATTGTCATAAATAATTTTAGAATGTCTTGAAATCGATTTACGGTATTTAGGTTCAATGTGGCCATACTCCTTTGCAAAATCATATAAATAGTACATAAATTAGTATTAATGATTGCAAACATTGTGTAAAACGTTTGTTTCAAACAAACATTTTATACAAACAAACAAATTGTTTGTTTGTTTGTTTTAGCATTAGGGCCGATTGAATACCCGAGTGCCTAGGCCTGGGAGGAATGTCCTTAGTGGTATCTTTTTAAAGAAAGCTAGAAATTTTTGGATACTGGGGGAGCTTATTTCAAAGTACAAGGACTAACAAATGAGATAGGATAGATTACTATCTATAAGAAGTGTTTCAAAATGTATGAAACACTGAATTACATATCAGTTTTTGAAAGAAAAAGAAATATTTGATAGTGAAATAAACCCTTTAAAAAGTGCATTAAATCTAATAGGTTCAAAAGGTATTTTACTTACACAGTTAAAAGCTTAAAACAATATTAAAATAATCACCTACGTTATCGAGATATAGAAGATATTCTCGCAAACTTCCTCACAATACTTAATACACATGTAGTTTCACTTCCGGTATGGAGCATTCTTTGAGATCGAAGCCATTCTACCACTTTTAGCTTTTATCGCTTTCCTGGGAATGTATTTTAATGATATTTTGATTAAAAAAAACGTGGAATACAAATCGAAGAATTTTAAAACTACGGAATCAGACATCCATTTCTATTTTTAAAATAATTGCATTTTCTAAAAAAATGCGTGGATGAAATTTCCGTCCTATTTTGCTCCCGCTTTTAATGATATTTAATCTAAAATAATAATAATAATAATAAAATAAAATAAAAAAATTGCAAAAGTGCTGTAATGGTTGTACGGAAATAGTAGTAAAAAAAAAAAAATTCTACACCACGGAGGTAAAGGACACCATGTCGCAAAAATTTAATTTTTCAGGAAAAAAACTCTTTTATTATTATTATTATTTTCAATTTTAAATGGAGGTTTCTTCGTATGGTTTTATTTTCCACTGTCCTATCACCGTTTTCTTTCTTTCTTTCTTTTTTTTTTTTTTTTTTCCCGGTAATTGCAAGGCTTAATGCTTCAATTTAGAGCAAAAAATTCACATCAAAGACGGTGCTAACTCCTTTCAGAAAAGGGAAAAAAAAAAAAAAAAAAAAAAAAAAGATCATGGTGTCGTTTACTTTCGGGGTACATAAATAAATAAATCTCATTTCTGGTTATAACTTTTTTTTTTAATTACTCTGACACTCTACTTATGCACCGAGGGTAATTTAGATAGTCACTGTATTACAAATCGTACTGTTTGTAAACTTAATTTCTGGATTAAAGTATGAAAATTAATTATTAAAAAAATAAAATAAAAGACAGATATTTGTTTATTCTACACAAAATTATGTTAAAAAACTTCCAATAGTAGCCTATAATTATGCAATTAAAATTTTCATCCTATCGCATAAATTAAATCTATATGTTTCTATCATGGTACGTGGCTCTCCAGATTATACTATATTATTTCAAGATTCATTGAAAGCCTCGGACGGAGTATATACCTATTAACCGTGTTATGAATTAACCTCCCTTTCAAGAGATTGTTTATGCATATTGTTTGTCACTTTCAGAAAAATACTTAGCATTTTGATGCGATATGCAATTAAAAATTTCATTCCATCACATAAATTAAAACTATATGTTTGTATCATGGTACTTGACTCTCCAGATTATACTATATTATTTTAAGATTCATTGAAAGCCTCGGACGGAGTATAACATATTAACCGTGTTATGAATTAACCTCCCTTTCAAGAGATTGTTTATGCATATTGTTTGTTACTTTCAGAAGAATACATAGCAGTTTGACGCGATGTGCATACTTCGCTTTAATATATAAAACAACCAGTTCCGTTTTAATAATTTTGGTTTCCGTAAATAAAATTTAAATATGTTTTTGATAAATTCACATAAATGTGATATGTCATATTTTATGAGAAAGTTATAAATATTTGTATTTCAATTTGATACATATTAACTGTGTTATGAAATTAGAGAGAAAGAAAAATTTCTTGATTTTAATGAAAACAAGATTTAATTAAATAAGTTTACAACTCCTTTTGACCATTGTTACATACCAAATAAAAGTTTAACATTAACTAAAGAAAAAACTATTTTTTTTTTCTTTTTTAACCTTTCTTTATATTCTTAGCTTAGCCATAGTGGAAAAACAAATTTTTTGCCACGGGCTTTTCGCCCATCCCCCTAATTTGACAGTACGTGACGCGCTTTTTCTTATTGAATTTGATATTTATTCAAATATTCCCATATAAAAGTTTTAATATGCTGCGAATTTTACGAAAAAAAAAAAAAAAAAAGATCTCGGCAAAAGGAAAAATTAAATTACAGACTTAAAATTATGATTAAAATTGCATTAAAAGAAATTTATTACGTTATTCAAGTAGAAAGCAAGTTATGAAGACAGCATATTCCTTCCGTATGTGTAGCTGTAAGGTCTGATTTTGATTTGAAAAATAGCTGTTTATTTTTTCTTTTCTTCTTCTTCTTATTATTATTATTGAGTGAATATTATGATTATATCAGTATTATATTGTTATATTATTATTATTATTATTATTATTATTATTATTATTATTATCATTATGTCAGTATTACACATCATTACATCAGCATATTATTGTTATATACTTTATCAATCCACTGCAAGATGAAGGCCTTGACAAGGCGATTCCAATTTGTCCTGTTTTCTGTAATTCTTTTCAATTAAGCTCTTCCAAACATTAGAATTTTATCTCTCTAACGGCACTGTAATCTCTTATTTTAGGCAGAAAGTTTTTATTTAATTTTTTTGTTTAAAGTAATTAAACGAATTAAAGTATAATTTAAGTAAATAATTGCTTTTGCTGATAAAAAAAAAATACCACGAAAATGTTTGAATAACAGGAAAATTTACATATGCGATAGCGTTCATAATTCGAGGGAAATTGTACTCATTGCTTGTCATTACAGTGTATGATTATATTATACGGAGGGCTGCAAACCCTGTCCTAGAGCTCCTATGAAGGAATCTTACCCTGTCGAAAGATTCGAATGCCCAAACCCCACACGTGCTCCTCGATGTATCTAACTTATACTGATTTCTTGATTTTTAAACCAATGTAATTAGAACATTTTTTTTTCTTTTCTTTTCTTTTTATACTTTTGATTGTGCATTTATCATAACTTTTTTTTTTTTTTCCAAACATTTTTCACTTTTCCCATGCAATTGTAGTAATGGAATAAGTAATAAGAATGAAATATATTAAAAACTGTAAAAAACTCATAAGAACCACACACACACACACACACAAAAAAAAAAAAAAAAAAGAAATACTTACCGTAAATGACATTAGTAGTGTAAAAAGGAGAGTTCACCGACAGGGTGGTGGCGTAGTGGCGTATTGTGGCGTAGGGTGGTGGCGCGCCTCCACCCTGACACCTCTACGCCTCCACCCTGTCGGTCAACGTCTCCTTTTTACACTACTTAGTCATCATCTTGGACGAGAGGGTGTTGCCACCCGAAGAATAGAAACTGTGTGTTGCCACCGGAAGAATAGAAACTGTGCGTTGCCACCGGAAGAATAGAAACTTTGACTATCATCTTGAATGAGGTTTGGTGCTGCCATCTATCGGGAATTTTGAGGAGTGAGATTTATTTTCATAAATTTCGGACTTAGTATTTTTTTACAATTTTGGAGACTTCAAAATTTTTTCGAATTTTTGCAGGGGGTTAGATTCGAACCGAAGGTAAAATAGTTTCACGGCTTGATAAGTGGATAAGGGTTTTATTTATCAAGCCATGAAGCTATGCTTGTGAGTGCACTTATAAGGTATATAAAGAGAGACGTTGCGTTAGTGAGTCATTGTAAAACGTATCTTCGTACGAGGAAGGTATGATGCGCTTTCGTGTGAATGTGAGTCATAATAAAATTTTGTGTTGTAACCATGGAGATGTATCAGAACCCAAGTCACGCAGGAAGTTTTGGTGGTGTAAATGCCTTATTTCGTGCTGCCAAAGGCA
This sequence comes from Salticus scenicus, assembly GCA_963930645.1. Lineage (NCBI taxonomy): Eukaryota > Metazoa > Arthropoda > Arachnida > Araneae > Salticidae > Salticus > Salticus scenicus. The sequence continues at coordinate 324,376,656 of OZ005651.1, read as the reverse complement.
AAATCTCGAAGAAGAAGATTCAGGACTGGCTGAGCGGAGTCGATGCATACACGTTGCACAAACCTGTTCGAAGAAAGTTCCCGACCAATCGAGTGATAGTGTATTCAATCGATCAACAGTGGCAGACCGACTTAGTGGATCTCGGCAGTTTGCAAAAGTTCAATCAAGGGTACCGCTACATCCTGACTTGTATAGACATTCTGTCTAAATTTGCGTGGGCGGTCCCTTTGAAGCAAAAACGGGGTGAAGATATTGTAAAGGCGTTCCGGTCTATTTTTGCAACGAGGAAACCCAAGTCCCTGCAATCGGATGACGGAAAAGAGTATCAAAACAGACTTTTTCAAAAATTTTTGAAAGAAGAAGGCGTGCGGTTTTTTACGACGAATAACAATACGAAAGCATCTGTCGTGGAGCGATTTAACCGAACTTTGAAAACGAAAATGTGGAAATATTTTACCCATAATCATACCTACCGCTATTTAGACGTGTTGGATCAGTTGTTACACAGTTATAATCATACTTATCATTCGAGTATCAAGAGAGCTCCAGTTGAAGTAACCGCTGAAAATGAAAGCGATGTATGGGATACTTTATACGGTGACATGCAAAATGCGAAAAGAAAACCCTGCATGTTTCAACCGGGAGATGTTGTACGAGTTTCCAAGCAGAAATTAACCTTCGAAAAAGGATATGAAACGAACTGGACGGAAGAAGTGTTTGTGGTGACTGAATGTGTGAGAAGAGACCCTCCCGTCTACCGAATCAAGGACCTGTTAGAAGAACCCATTAAAGGAACCTTTTACCCTCAAGAACTTCAGAAAGTGAAACCAAAAGAGAATTATACGATTGAAAAGATTTTAGATAAGCGGATACGGAAAAAGCGTGTGGAATACAAAGTAAAATTTAAAGGTTATCCCAGCAAATTTGACCAATGGATTCCATCCTCTGATTTATTCGCCTTATAAAACAAGTGTTTGGATTGTTGAAAGATCATTTGAAAGCATGTCGTTCTACGTGACGTTACCTTCGGACAGTTCCCGGAATTATTTTCCTGAAAATAAAATTTCTCATTTTATTACGCGATTACCCGCCCCCGTTGAATTGAAAGGGGAATGGGAAGTAGGCCTTGTCGAATTTATTTACCCTCACACCTGGTATAATGTGAATCAAAATAATAATTTATTTGGTTTCGATTTGAATGACCAGAAATCCCCGTTTGGTAGAAGAATTCCCCCTGGCTTTTACGAATCGGTTGATGACATTTTAAAAGCAATGTCTATTGAAGAGATTAAAAATAAAATTTCTTTCACTTATGATCCGCACACGAAAAAGGTGTGTATTAACGTGAAAGATAAAACAAAACTGATATTGCATGAGGGGATAGCGCAGAAGTTGGGATTCGAACCAGGTGAAATCGCCTCGCCGGATATAAATATCGAGCAAACTATTTTTAGTACCTATGTCGCAGATCCCTGTGCGCATTATAGAGTGTTGCTGGTTTATTCGGATATTGTCGAACCCCAAATTATTGGAGATGTGTTAGCACCCCTTTTACGAATTGTCAATGTGAGGGGAAAAGATGGAGAAATGATTTGCGAGACATTTGACCGACCACACTATTTACCTGTCAGCCGAAAATCGTTCGACTCTTTGGAAATCGTTATAAGGAACCACCTCGGCGAACTCACGCCATTTGAACGTGGGCGCTCGTACGTGAAGCTTCACTTTCGTCAAAAATACCTCTCGTGATGTTTGTTCCTTACCAGTGTTGTGCGAAATCTTTTGAAGATTACTATTCCCATCAGTCGGGTAGTGGTCTAAATTATTATCAAGGCACTACTTTACAAAAGGGATATGGATTCGGTGGACTGTTTCGATCCCTTTTTCGTGCAGCAGTACCCCTCTTCAAATCGGGAGCGAAAGCGGTCGGCAAGCAGTTGTTTCATTCAGGCGTGAACGTGTTGAGTGACCTGTCTCGCGGAGAAGACATTAAAATGGCCGCCAAGCGAAGATTAAAAGAAGCTGGACAGACGTTAACCGACAAAGCCGCTACTAAAGTGAAGACGATGATTGGATCGGGCCACCGGTATAAAAAGAGGAAGCGTTCTACCAAAGCAGTCATTCGACGTAAAGCCAAGAAAGTGAAGGTACAAGATATTTTCGCTTAAAGATGTCTGGACTCATCCATAAAGATTCTGCTGCCTGTGCGAAATCCGAATTGGATTTATTTTTGATCCCACCCACGCAAACGGCTATTGAAAAAGGATACTTTGTTGAATACCACCCTCTTGCGAATATTCGAGACGGAGGACCCGTGGAATTTAATATTTCCGGAAATGGTGAAGACTATATTGATTTATCGGCTTCCTACCTGTATGTGAAAGTGAAAATTACCAAGTTTGATGGATCACCCTTAGCGGAAACGGATGCAGTTGCCCCCGTGAATTTATTTTTACACGCCTTGTTTTCTCAAGTGGATATTAGCCTGAACGAAAGAGTGATCTCCTCGTCGAGTAACACCTACCCCTACCGCGCCTATATTGAAACGCTGTTGAATTATGGAGAAGATGCCAAGAAAAGTTTATTGACCTGCGAATGTTTTTACAAAGATGAGAATTTGGCTGCTACAGATCCTGCTGGAGACAACCCCGGATTGAATATACGTTACGCACTCACGAATAAAAGCAAAACGTTAGATATGATTGGACCTTTGCATTGTGATATTTTTCAACAAAATCGATTGCTATTGAATATGGTTGACTTGAAAATTAAGATGACCCGAAGCAAGCCTGAATTTTCCTTAATGTGTAAAATCGATGCGGCGAAACCCATTCCCAACTACAAAGTGATTTTGGAACATGCTTCTATTTTCATACGTAAAGTGAAAGTGAGCCTTGGTGTATTACTGGGTCATGCCAAGGCCTTAGAGAAAAGTACAGCAAAGTATCTCATCGATCGAGTGTTATGCAAGACCTATTCGATCTCAACCGGAAGTAAATCCTTTATGCAAGACAATGTGTTTTTAGGAGCCATGCCGAAAAGAATTATTATTGGACTTTTAGAAAATAGTGCCTACACTGGACAATATGATTTAAATCCCTTTTATTTCTATCATCACAAGGTCAACTTTTTAAGTGTTTACGTGGATGGACAACCTGTACCCAGCAAACCCTTGGAATTGGATTTCGAAGAAAATAACTATATAAGAGCGTATCATCGTTTGTTTTCGGGATTTAACCGGGATACCGGCATTTATCTGACCCGAGAGGACTTTGCGAACGGACATACTTTGTATGCTTTCGACCTGAGCCCTGACATGTGTGACGGACCCCATCTGAATCTACAGCAACAAGGAAATTTACGAATTGAAATCAAGTTTGCGGACACCTTAGAAAGAACCACGACTGTATTGGTGTATGCGGAATTTGAAAACATTATAGAAATTAGTAAAACACGACATGTGTTGTGTGACTTCCCCAACTGAAAATGAATTCTATAGAAATCGGGACTATTTTATCCAACGATCCAGTGACCAAGAAATACTTTTCTGGTGTTTTCCCCAGTGATCAATTACCCAAGAAGATCGAGCGTTATCCTGCATGTTTTGTATGCAATGTGGATAAGTCTACAGAAGCCGGAAGCCACTGGGTGGCATTCTACCTATCCTCCCCCACAGAAGCGGAATTCTTTGATTCCTATGGAAACAAGCCGAACTTTTTTAAAGGACCTATATCGAACTATGTATCTCAATTTTCACGAGTGGTGTTTAATCCACTTCCGCTGCAAAGTCATGTGACAGCTGTTTGTGGTCAATTTTGTGTGTATTATATTTATTGCCGATGTCGTGGCAAAACTTTGAAAGATTTTTTAAAGCAGTTTGTAACTGAAAATATATGTAACGACCATAGAGTCTATAATTTTGTATCCAAACGATTTCGCACACGTGCTCCTTTTTATCAATAAAAAACTATTTATAATGTAAACCTATGTGTCTGTGTTTATTTAGAATGGAGTTTCCACGCTTTCAACACCCTTTTACAATGCTCTTAGCAGGCCCCACGGGGGTCGGTAAGAGTTGGTTTCTGCGGGATTTACTGGCAGAACGACGGCGTATGTTTAACCCTCAACCCGATAAAGTCGTTTGGTTTTACGGCATCTCTCAAAAGCTTCACGAGGAAATTCCCGACGTGACATTCGTGGAAGGGTTTCCTTCTAATTATCGGGAATATTTAGGTACCCATTCTTTAATGATTTTAGATGATTTAATGGTGGAATGTGGGGGTGATGAACGATTAACCCACCTCTTTACCAAAGGAAGTCACCATTTAAATTTAAGTATTATTTTTATTACTCAAAACCTTTTTCATAAAGGTAAAGAAATGAGAGGTATTTCCTTAAACAGTCAATACTTAGTACTTTTTAAAAATCGTCGGGACATGAGTCAAATTACGCACTTGGGCAGACAATTATACCCGAGATCAACTCAGTTTTTTCAAGAAGTGTTCGAGAATGCTACCAAACAGCCCTTCTCTTATTTGTTGGTGGATTTAAGGAATGAAACCCCCGAAGGAATGCGACTCAGAACGCGTATATTACCGGGGGAAACCCAATTTGTGTACGAGCCCAAAAAAGGTTTAAAAGGAAAGCCCTACCGATTTTAATTCATTTGGGATCATGACGTTAACGAGGAAACAACTTCGAGACTTGGAGCTTATAAAGTCTTGTCCTCAAACCTTACGCAAGCATTTGTTAAAAAAATTACCGACTCGATCTGTGAAGGCTATTTGCGAATGTACCCTGAACGTATTAAAAGGAAACGTGCCTCTCTCCTCTCATCAGAAAAGGTCTTTAAGGAAATATAAGACGACTCTTCGAAAAATTGGTACCAAGAAAGGAAGTTTATTCAACAAGAAAAAATTGATTGTTCAACACGGTGGATTTTTAAATATTTTAATCCCGGCTGCATTGTCTGTTTTAACCGGCATCATCAATGGAATTTGCAGCTAAGTATGCGTTGGTACCGGAAGAAGAATTTTCTAAGCATACGCCTTCTAAAAAGCAAATGACGGAATTTGATTTAGCTATGGCTAAAATATTAAATAGTTCTCTACCGGATCACGAAAAAATTCAGCACTACTACGAACTCTTAAAAAGAAAAATGGATTTGCAAGAATATAATTTGCCTTGGATGTCTAAACAACTCGAAGAAGAACCTGAAAAAGTGGAACCTAAACAAGTGGAGTCTATAAAACAAGAACCCCAAGAAGACTATGAAACCTTTGTGTTATCATCTGTAGCTAAACCCATGAAGAAACAAGCCGAAGCCTTATTAAATTTTCTCAAGTCTCATTCAAACAAGTTTAAGTGGAACCCGAAAGGAGAGATTACTTACAACGGAAGGACCATGGAACATTCTAATTTAGCGGAACTCTTTCATTTCATCTTTTCTGTGAATAAAAAACCACCTATTACAGGACAAAGTGAATTTTTGCAAGCCTTGAAAGATATGGGAGTACCCCAAAGTATTATTAAGAATCGATATTTGTCTTCAAGAAAAAACATTGTCAAACCGAAAAAGAAACTTATTGTAAAAAAACCTGTTGTTAAACTCAACCCTGTAACCTGGGAAACATACTAAATAAAATGAATTTGTATCTATCCATACATGTGATTATTTATAGAATAAAATACACTTACCTGAAAACACGTCCTACTCCAACGGCTGCCTTGAGAGAAATGAATGATAAGGAGAGTTCTTATCAGCGACGCGAGGTCACGTGATTAGGGTGACGTCACGAGTAATGTGATTGGCTATGCTCAGTCACGTGGTGAGTGACGTCACGAGTTATCTGATTGGCTACCTCTGGTCACGTGACGAGAGTCTTATCTTATCAGAGATTGCTTATCAGCGATCACGGCTCAGTCTACCATTTGATTTCGTGTGTGTTGGTTGTCTCGTCATGTCTGCAGTGAGTTTCACGGAAAACGGACTGAATGTCCAGTATGTTTCAAACTTCATCGAAAAGGAACAAGCAGATCGGTATTTTGCCGAGTTAAAAACTTTACCTTTCTACACGCCAACCTTTAGAATTCATGGAAAAAGTTTTAAGCCTAAAAGACAAGTTCTGGGATACGGCGATTCAACTTTGAGTTATGCCTTCAGCGGAACTCATGTGCCTGTTAACCCTTGGACACGTCTGGTATTGGAGCTGCGGGATCAAATGGAAAAATGGACGGCTTCTACCTTCAACTATGTTCTGCTAAACCTCTACAGCAATGGATACAGCTACATACCTCAACATAAAGACAACGAAAGTGGATTAGATGCAACTTTCCCCATCGCAGTCCTCAGCTTTGGTGCCGAACGAACAAATTCAAGAAGCCTAAAACACCTTCAACTTTGATTTCATTAGAACATGGTTCTCTCTACAGTATGTTAAAGCCTACGAACGAACTGTTTACCCACGGCATTGCACCGAATCCTATCATCAAAGATATGAGAATCAGCCTGACTTTTCGTCACTTAATACCCAACCCTATCATGCCACCTTTAAAGAAACCAAGACTTGATATAAATGATGCTTCATCCAGTGCATGCGATACTTTGAAAAACTCTGATTGTGATACTTCGAAAAACTCTCATTGTGATACTTCTGTTAAAAACTGTTCTCAAGACATGTGTGAAGAATTGAATGTGAATGATTGGTTAAACGAATGGGTACGTGAACAATCTTGGGACCCCATACGGGGTGAATTTAATTTAAACTGGAGCAGTTTTTTGCAAATTGTAATAGAAAAGAATTTTAATGTGAGAATCCATATTCGAAATTTTAAAGAATTACACACAGGTCAATGGATACCTACTAAAGAGGGCGTTGTAATGACAGCTCAGACTTGGTATTATTTTCAAGGTAAGATTGAAAATTTTAATTTTGAGTCGGTGAATGATAGTTTTATTTGTAACAATCAATTAATAATGGCATACATAGATGAAGATTATTGTACTTTACAGCAAATGTTTTCTTTAAATCCTTCTGGCTTTTATTTAAAACCGAATGTCATTAAATTGTCCAAGGATCAAATTTTTAGGCTTAGAGAACTCAAAATGAGAATAACTCATTTTATTATTGATGCAATATTCACCGTTCAACTTCCTATGTTAATTCTAAATAAACCCCTTGTGTGTATTTCTCATGAAAATGAGCAAAGTGCTAAGGAAATCTTACTCGATTTTATCGTGTATGAAATTCAGTTAGGAATTGAAAATTTATTTCAATGTGACGGGTGTGTTTTTAATTCAGACGATCAAAATTCACACGAGTGTTTAATGAAATCTATGTTTGAAAAATATCAATTATATCGTGAAGAAATACTTTTAAAATTAAATATGCATGGTATTGTTAAAAAAATTAATTGTTCCTGTCATTACAACGACGGTTTCTTTAAACAATTAAATATGACCTTGTATGAAAAATATATTGAAGATACTTTATCCAAAAAGTAATGTGTGTTTATGAAAACGACTTCTTTAAACAATTGTATCCAATAAGTAATGTGTGTATATATTTTTATGGAATTTCAATAAATAGATTGAAACTGAATATCTGTGTCTGTCTGTCTTTGAAATATTTTATTGATTTTATTTCTTAAAAGATTTAATTAGAAATATTTTATTTCATAAAAGATTCAATGAATTTATAAGTTTGAAATGATTATTTTATTTCATAAAACAACATATTTTTAAGAGATTCACTTTCTAGGGATTCAATAATTTATTTTAAAGATATATTTATTAAATCATATAATAAAACCATTTCCTATGCATTTAATAACTTATATTCGGGAAAAATATTGTTTCGAAAAGATATATTTTATTTCGTAAAACATATAATAAAACCATTTATTCATGAAACAATCCACTTGAAAAAATATTTTTTAATAATCAAATTGAAATAATAATTGTTATTTTTCATTAATTAAAAGTGTAGACATTATCTCTTCATTAGAAATATGCAAATGAGTATGTTTCATATCTCCCGTAAGATATTATACCTGTACGAACACGGAGGGGGTGACTCACCTTGGAAAATCCACGAGGGGAAATATGCAAATGAATCAACCTCTATGGTGAATCAGAATTCGAGAAGTTTCTCGTAAGATCTACAGAGGTGAGTCAGGGTGACGCATGGGGGAAACCCCCTTATCTAGATAAGCCGCTGCAACTCAATTCTCGGGTCATTCGTAGATTATCTACTGCCTAGGCAAGACGTACTTTGTGTTCTCTCCTTTACCGACGTTCGCGAAGTTTTCTTCCGGAAATATCTTGTGTTTTTACCGCATCGTTTAGTGTGCTTTTCCCGTACTTGGATAATGGAAGGATTCAACAACGACAATCAAGCTATGGATGTTGAAAATGCAGTAAGTATATTTATCTAGTAATCATTGATTTTCTAACTGTGTTTAATCATTTTTAGTGAAATATGTGATATTAAATTGAAATAAGAATTCTTTAATTTATTATTACTTTTTACGATATGTTAAAAAATAAATTTGATTGACACTATGCAAAATAGAATGAGTTTCAAATCTATTTATAATGTGTGTTAAAAATAAATTTGATTTACGCTATGCTAAAATCTATTTTTATTTATAATGTGTTTAAAATAAATTGAATTTCGAATCTTTATTTTGATAAATGAGAAATCTATTTTATTTCATTCAATAAACTATATAAAGTGAAATTTAAGTATGTGTAAAATCTGTTTATGCATAGAAATTATTTATTCTATAAGTGAAAATCTATTTATAATATGTGTTAAAAATAAATTTAATTTCAAATCTTTATTTTGACAAAGTGAAAATCTATTTTATTTATTATGTGTTAAACATAAATTTAATTTCAAATCTTTATTTTGATAAATGAGAAATCTATTTTATTTCATTCAATAAACTATATAAAGTGAAATTTAAGTATGTGTAAAATCTGTTTATGCATAGAAATTATTTATTCTATAAGTGAAAATCTATTTATAATATGCGTTTAAAATAAATCGAATTTCGAATCTTTATTTTGATAAACTATATAAAATGAAATTTAAGTATGTGAAAAATCTGTTTATGCTTAGAAATTATTTATTCTATAAGTGAAAATCTATTTATAATATGTGTTAAAAATAAATTTAATTTCAAATCTTTATTTTGACAAATGCGAAATCTATTTTATTTATAATGTGGTAAACATAAATTTAATTTCGAATCTTTAATTTGATAAATGAGAAATCTATTTTATTTCATTCAATAAACTACATAAAGCGAAATTTAAGTATGTGTAAAACTTGTTTATGCTTAGAAATTATTTATTCTATAAGTGAAAATCTATTTATAATATGTGTTTAAAATAAATTGAATTTCGAATCTTTATTTTGATAAACTATATAAAGTGAAATTTAAGTATGTGTAAAATCTGTTTATGCTGAGAAATTATTTATTTTATAAGTGAAAAACTTTGTATAGAAATTTTAATAAGTTTATTTATTTTTTTACAATCATATGACATAGAAATTATTTTATAAGTGAAAAACTTTTTAATTAGAAGATTTAATTAAAACTTATTCTCATAAGTTTAAACTAAAAATTTATTATTCTAATAATTTATTTCCTTACAAAATTTATGACTCATACTTCGTTTAAAGGTGCTTTTTATATTATTCAAATCAAAAAGTTATTATTATTATTGTTTACTTATGAGAAACTTAATTTGCATTCATTATAAATAAAAAATTTAATTATTAACTAGAAAATCAGTTTACTTATAATTTTCATCAACTAGTGTTGTTTATTTAATTTCCAACATCCTATACTTTGTGATTTATATAGTAATTATCGCTTATACAATAAAATGTTAGTGTTCAAGTAGATTCATGTTCAGTCATGTTTAGGATGACTCATCGTTTGATGAGTCATCGCATAGCTTATACAATAAAATGTTAGTGTTCAAGTAGATTCATGTTCAGTCATGTTTAGGGTGACTCATCGTTTGATGAGTCATCGCATAGCTTATACAATAAAATGTTAGTGTTCAAGTAGATTCATGTTCAGACATGTTTAGGATGACTCATCGTTTGATAAGCTATCAATTAGATTATACTTATTCAATTTATTTATGTTGTATAAAAGTTAGATTTGCATAACCTTTTGTTTATTAAATCTTTAACTAGGAGAATTTATTTTTCTAAAATTTGCATACCTAATCCTATGTTTAGTTAAAATAGTGTATTGGTTTATTAAAATAGTAGCGTGTATGTATAAAAGTTAGATTTATTAAATCTTTAACTAGGAGTATTTATTTTTCTAAAAAATTTTTAAAATTTGCATACCTAATCCTATGTTTAGATAAAATAGTGTATTGGTTTATTAAAATAGTAGCGTGTATGTATAAAAGTTAGATTAATTAAATCTTTAACTAGAAGAATTTATTTTTTCTAAAAATTTTTAAAGTTGCATCCTATGTTTATAAAATGATTCGTTTATTTAATGACTCATCGAATAGATTTATTTATTTATGTTGTATAAAAGTTAGATTTGTATAACCTTTTGTATATGAAATCTTTAACTAGAAGAATTTATTTTTCTAAAATTTTTTAAAGTTGCATCCTATGTTTATAAAATGATTCGTTTATTTAATGACTTATCGAATAGATTAAATTTATTTATGTTGTATAAAAGTTAGATTTGTATAACCTTTTGTATATCAAATCTTTAACTAGAAGAATTTATTTTTCTAAAATTTTTTAAAGTTGCATCCTATTCGTTTATTTTCAGTTGGGTATTTCTTTCGGTATACCCGATGACGAATTTCATATGCTGTGTGATGTTGCCGAGATGAATGACGAGGAGTGGCGAAACCCCCAATGGGACGACGCCGCCCAACCTGAACCCCAACCTGAGGTTCAACCTGAAGCCCATCCTGAGCCTTCTAAGGTATGTATTGTTTTGCATTAAAAATGAGAGTGTTTCCTTTTAGAAAAGTTTGAAAAATTGTCCCTTTTACAAAAGTTAAAAAAATTGTCTTTCTTATTATAGGTTCAACCTGTTTGCCCTACTTGTGGGAAATCGTTTGCGAGGAATTGTGATTTGACTAGACACAAGAAAACACACAACACAGAAAAAATGTTCGTGTGTCTCATTTGCCATAAGGAATTCTCCAGAAAGGATGCTTTGAACAGACACCGAAAATCGCATCAGTCCACGAGTGAATTACAAGAATCTGTAGATCCTCAGCCCGGTCCTTCTAAGGTATGTATTATTTCTTAAAGTTTTTGTGATATTTCGAAAAATTGTAACACTTTGATTAAAAATTGTAACACTTTGATTAAAAATCGTTTTTTTATTCTTTTATAGGGTTTCTCCTGTTCTGTGTGTTTGAAGGAGTTCTCCAGAAAGGATGCCTTAAACCGACATAAGAAGTTGCATGATGCTGACACTTCCACCCATCAATGTGCTACATGCCAACGAAAGTTTAGTCGCCTGGATAAATACAACGCACATCTAAAGAGTCATAACTACCCCTGCAAAGAATGCCAGTCCACCTTCTCCTCTAAGTCATCATTAATGAACCATATGCGACTTCAGCATTCAAATAGCCTAAGTGAGAGCCGGAAGAAACCGAAAACGACTCCTCCACCACTCTCTCGAAGACGACCCTATACACAAGCTTTGAACACGTTTAAGACGGTGCTCATTGAACCTACTGAAGCTACTCGGTACGATGTGAAAATCTTTTTAGAGTCTATTCGTGCCGAGATACATGAAAACATCCTACAGGAATTGTATGAGAAAGATTCGATCAAATGGTACCTGGTAATAAAAGTCTGCTTTGAAAGAGAGACAGCCGAAGGAGAGCTGGAAATTATGGATGCGTACTTCAGAACACCCTGCTACCAGCAACACACTCCTGACTTAATTGACGATCAAATAAGTGTAGGATTTATGAAGATTATTCAAAACTACGAAGAGTTCTTAGAGAGAGGTTCCGGCTGGGTGTTGAGAAACATCTACTACCTAGAATTCAAGTCTGCTAAATATAACCCTTTGAGAGCGAGCAGCTATCAAGAATTGCCAGCGAAACTGCTTGCCAAGAAAGCTATCTTAAATATACAGAACAGCGATAACAAGTGCTTCCTATGGTGCCTGCTAGCACACAAACTGAATTTAGACTACACAAGAAAACCCGAACGAGTCTCCCACTATTTACCTCATGAAGAGGAAATCAAGATGGGTAATGTTCAATACCCTGTTCCCATCTCAAAAATAGGCCTCATAGAAAACCTGAACAATCTTAGAATCAACGTCTTCGGCTACGAAAACTCTAAAGTGACCATTTTAAGAATTTCCGAAGTAGAAGATGTTGAAGCTATCAACTTATTACTCCTGGCGAACGAGGAAGGTGCCCACCACTATTGTCTAATACGGAACTTTTCCAGATTAATGGGAGACCGCACAAAACACTATGGCAAACAGTATTATTGTTATAGATGCCTGCATGGTTTTTCAACAGAACTTTTGTTAAAAGATCATGAAACAAACTGCAAAAAACACACTGCTCAAGCCATTGAGATGCCCAGCAAGGAGAAAAATATATTAGAGTTCACGGGAACCCATCTTCAACACCCTATCAGTTATATCATCTACGCAGACTTTGAAAGTTTGTTAGAACCTATTGCATCAGCTGCTCCATCCTCATCAAACTCCTACCTCCAACATACAGCCCGCCATACACCCTGCGGTTACGCTTATGTAATCGTAGGGTCTGATGGCAAAGCCGTCAAGCCTATCTTTAGCTATCGAGGAGAGAATGCAGTCAAGCATTTTCTAGAAAATATCATCATGGAAAAAGATATCCTTGAAGACAAACTACGAGAAATTAAGCCTATGAAGCTCTCTGCCCAAGAAGAGGAGGCCTTCCAAAATGCTACAAGGTGCAGCATATGTCTTCAACCCCTGTTACCTGGATGCATTAAAGTTCGGGATCACAATCACGAAACTGGAGTTTTTAGAGGTGCCGCCCATGCTAGCTGCAACCTTAATTTTAAGCAGCCAAAGAAGATTCTTGTGGTTTTCCACAACTTGAAGAATTATGATGCCCACCATATTATGACAGAATTAGGCCATTTTCAAGACCATCAGATACAAGTTATCGCAACAACATTAGAAAAATATATATCATTCACTTTGAAGAAACCTGACAGTCCTGTACAACTCGTCTTTCTTGACTCCTTCCAATTTTTGCCTGCTTCGTTAGAAAAGTTGGTGAAGAATTTGGATATTAGTCAGTTTAACATTCTAAAAGACCACTTTAATTCAAGTACCGATCTAAGTCTCCTCACCAGAAAAGGAGTATACCCCTATGACTACATTACTGGATTTGATAAATTCCAAGAAACAGTGTTGCCGCCTCCATCAGCGTTTTTCAACTCTCTCACGAACGAAGCCGTCGAAGAATCTGATTATCAACATGCAAAAAACATATGGGAAGTCTTCCAGATAAGAAACCTCGGCGAGTATCATGACCTGTATGTGAAGACAGATGTTTTGCTCCTTGCCGATGTGTTCCAAAATTTTAGAAGTCTTTGCTTACACTATTATAACATCGATGCTGCCCATTTATACACCTCTCCTGGACTGTCCTGGCAAGCCTGTCTGAAGATGACTGATGTTAAGCTAGAGCTGCTTACGGATATCAACATGCTGCTGTTTATTGAAAAAGGGGTGCGCGGGGGTGTGTCGCAGATTTCACACCGTTTCGCTGTTGCAAACAACCCGCACACTCCTCACTACGACTCAAGTAAGCCCTCTAGTTATATCATGCACTGGGATGCGAACAACCTTTACGGTTGGGCTATGTCCCAGTACATGCCTTATGGCAAGTTTCAATGGATGGACCCCTTTCACATTACTGAAGATTTCATCATGAACATACCCGAAGATGCAGCTGAAGGCTTCATTTTTGAAGTGAATTTGGAGTACCCGACAAATCTGCATGACCTCCACAATAGCTACCCACTTGCACCTGAAAGAATGACCGTGACAGAAGAAATGCTCTCCACCTATGCCAAGTCCTTGTTGCAGAACCAAAAGTATTCAGGAACACCCAAACTCATTCCAAACCTTCACAATAAATCAGAGTATGTTGTTCATTACAGAAATCTACAGTTATACCTAAAACTCGGAATGAAGCTATTAAAAGTGAACAAGGTTTTGAAATTTCGACAAGCACCCTGGCTAAAAAAGTATGTAGACTTCAACACAGATAAACGAAAATCTGCAAAGAACAGCTTTGAGAAAGATTTCTTTAAACTGTTGAACAATAGCGTCTATGGAAAGACCATCGAAAATTTGAGAAAACGTCGTAACATAGAACTGTGTAACAATGAAGTCAGAGCCCAAAAATTAGTTGCATCACCGAATTTCACGACTTTTAAAGAATTTTGTAATAACCTCGTAGCTGTGGAGAGAACAAAACCCACCATCCTGATGAATAGGCCGATATACGTGGGTTTCTGTATCCTTGAATTAGCAAAGTTGCTCATGTACGACTTTCACTACAATTTCGTTATGAAAAAGTATGAAAGTCGTGCAACTTTGTTGTTCACGGATACAGACTCCTTGACGTACTGTATCCAGACAGCAGACGTGTACCAAGATATGAAGGAAGATCAGCATCATTTTGACTTCTCAGAGTATCCAGAAAATCATCCGCTATATTCTACAACTAACAAAAAGGTCCTTGGAAAGTTTAAGGACGAACTCCACAGTCAAGCTGCCTACAAATTCATTGGATTAAAGCCAAAAATGTATGCCATACAGTCAGCTGGTGGTGAAAAGAAGACAGCAAAAGGCATATCAACATGCATCGTAAGGAAAAAATTAAGTGTTCAAGACTATCAAGAATGCCTGCAAAAGGAGATAGCCACGTCCAAACAAACCAGAATCCTACAAGAACGTCATCAACTCTATACAGTTAATCAAAACAAAAAGTGTTTATCTCCTTTTGATGACAAGAGGTATCTGCTAGATGATGGAATCACCAGTCTGGCTTATGGCCATTACAGAATACCGCAGCATCCATAGTGAAAATTTTTGTATATATTGTTCCTGCATCCTGTATATTTTTAAATTGTTTCTGCATCCATGAAGATTGTTCCTGCACCCTGTATATATTTTAAATTGTTTCTGCACCTATGAAGATTGTTCCTGCACCCTGTATATATTTTAAATTGTTTCGCACCTATGAAGATTGTTCCTGCATCCTGTATATATTTTAAATTGTTTCGCACCTATGAAGATTGTTCCTGCACCCTGTATATATTTTAAATTGTTTCGCACCTATGAAGATTGTTCCTGCATCCTGTATATATTTTAAATTGTTTCGCACCTATGAAGATTGTTCCTGCACCCTGTATATATTTTAAATTGTTTCGCACCTATGAAGATTGTTCCTGCATCCTGTATATATTTTAAATTGTTTCGCACCTATGAAGATTGTTCCTGCACCCTGTATATATTTTAAATTGTTTCGCACCTATGAAGATTGTTCCTGCATCCTGTATATATTTTAAATTGTTTCGCACCTATGAAGATTGTTCCTGCACCCTGTATATATTTTTATGTATATGTATTTTGTGAAAAAATACTAAGTCGGAAATTTAGGAAAAAATTCCCCTTCTCCCCGATAGATGGCAGCACTCATCGCGGAAACCCTCGTAAAAGGTGATACTCAAAGTTTCTATTCTTCCGGTGGTAACACACAGTTTCTATTCTTCGGGTGGCAACACCCCCCTCGTCCAAGATGATGACTAAGTAGTGTAAAAAGGAGACGTTGACCGACAGGGTGGAGGCGTAGAGGTGTGAGGGTGGAGGCGCGCCTCCACCCTACGCCACAATACGCCACTACGCCACCACCCTGTCGGTGAACTCTCCTTTTTACACTACTGACATTTTATATGTAACAATACAAATACAATTAAATATACCAGTATATATACATATATATATATTTATAGATCATGTACAGGACTATGTGAGATAATTTAATGAATAGAATGCAATTTACCTGGAAAATTAATAGATATGTGTATACATTGTTCTTCCTGTGAAATCTTTAAAAAGGTTATATATTAATTAAAAAGGAAGTTTTTTTTTTTTTTTTTTTTTTTTTTTTTTTTTTTTTAATTTAACAAAAATAATTAATTTTTAAACAAGTCAACTTTTATCCGAATTCCTCTTCATTTTATAAATCTCATAACTTAATTTTTCTTGCTAAAATAGCAGCTCTTTATGATACGTAATTGTTTTTCATTCTTACAACAATTGAATCTGAGTTATCCTTTTCCAATTTCTATATATATTTTTTAATCAAATTAAAATAAAAAAAGTTAAAAAGTAATATTATTTAGAAATGAAAAAAAAAAAAAAAAAAAAAAAAAGATAAATCAAATTTGTAATTGTTTTATTCTGTCATTTACGTATAAATAGTAAGAGTTTTTGTTCTTTACCAAGTTATTATTCTTAAAACATGATTTATAAATCAGAAATGTGTCGCCTTTTAATAAGAAAGTTTTGGATACACAAAAGTTTTTGAATTAAGATTTTTAAGGGATTTTTACGTTTTCAGATGTCTTGAACATGAATTTATTATTTTTAGAAAAAAAAAAAAAAAAAAAAAAAAAGTCTGCATGTGGATCTATGCGTCATCTAAATAATTCAAGAAATAATTTACGGAATTAAAAAAAAAAAAAAAAAAGAAATTGTCGGATGGATGGATGGGTTTTGCGTCGCACTAGTGCTGCGCAGATGGGCAATTGGCGACGGTCTGCGACATACCCCTAGAGGTGGTCCGGAGACATGCCATCACAATTTTGATCCTCCACGGAAGGGATGGCTCTCCCGCTTCGGTATATTTTTTGTCGGAACGTGACAAGAATTGGTGCTCATTATATTTTGCATGTATCATCAAGCAGGTGGAGTTGCTGTGTTGGAATCTTTCTGATTCTCGAGAATAAATGTTATAAAAATAAGACATAGGTTCAGTTTGGCTGCATTTTGGGTGACAGGTTCCGCTGTTCAGTCACATTATTTATGATGCATATGGTATAGTGTCACATGAAAAGTTCACAGTAATTAAGTCCATTATTCCTAAAAATTATGCTAACTAAATTTGTACCATATCATCGAACAAATTACCTGCTAATTAAATATAGAAGTTTAAGCGATTTTTCAACTACCGTTTTTCACATTCCACATTAAGTGGCGTAATCACTTAAAAATTAATATAAAAAATGCATATTATATAAAACTGTGATAATTGTATTTTGAAACACACTACCAAAAATTTACCGTGATTACATATTTTATGCTTTTCAGATGGCTATAGCTCAGCATCTATTAACAGAAAACTATATAACTTGCTTATGAAAAAACACTT
Organism: Salticus scenicus; assembly: GCA_963930645.1. NCBI lineage: Eukaryota > Metazoa > Arthropoda > Arachnida > Araneae > Salticidae > Salticus > Salticus scenicus. The sequence continues at coordinate 324,359,174 of OZ005651.1, read as the reverse complement.
GTGAGAAGCGATGTTCATTCAATTTTTGTGCTTGTTAAACGGGAGATCGCTCAGTTTTATAAAAAGATACAGAATAAAGTCTTGTGATATCCACAGAATAACAATTTAATATAATACTCTCACTGCTAACTATATCGATATAATGATTTCCATATTTTAATAACACAAGTGAACGGTGAAAACTAAAAAGCTCGAAACAATGTTAGAAATTAAAAATATCTTTTTTCACAAGCTCGAAATTTAGTTTATTTCTATCTGCGTATTTTAAAGTTTTTCATTTCTAACATTTCTTGTAGAATCAGTATGGCAAAAAGAATATAATATTTGTAACATAGAAATTTTAGCCTTACTTTGAGTTAATTTCTTATATGCTCATATTCCTCAGAATATTTCAAGAAAAATTTTTCATATATGTACTTATATACTTTGTTTATCTATTGACAAAAAACAAGTAAAATCAGCAGCATGTTGTCGGGGAAACTTTATCGCTCCTAATTATTTAATTACTTAAATTTTTATTCTTAGTCATATATAAGATATCGAAAAAATCCATAAAAAATAATAATTAGATAAACTTGCGAAATAAATTCGAAATTTCATTTCATTCCTTTTCAAGATTTATATAAAAAAAAATTTTATAGGCTCTATACATACATACAAAAAAAAAAAAAAAAATATATATATATATCCAGAGCGAAATATGCCTAGTTTTCTAATAAAATCACGTACATATTTTAAGCATTATGCCTTAAAAAATTCTCCGAGATGAAACAAAATACAAAAGTTTATTTAAATCATTTTCCAATGTCTCGATGACATAGTTTCCATAAAACATATCTTTTTAGGGGTCATGCATAAATTAAAAGATAGAAAAAAAAATTCATTTACATTTTAATTTACCATTAATTTGTCAACAACTTTGTTTAGGAGCATCATAAAATGAATTTCCAGCATTTAGATTAGTATAAAATTAAGATTTTGAAACAATAATATGTATTACCCTGTAACTAGTGGCAGATTCAGAACTTAACGTTTGTGTGTGTGTGTGGGGGGGGGGGGAAGAGTTTTCAAGATGTTATTCCAGATGAATGAAAAATTTACAATTATAACATTCATTTGTGAATGTCAGTGCTTTTTTGCCCCCCCCCTCCCCTAGAACCGCCACTGCCTGTAACTCTTGCTTGCTTCTCAGTTTCTCATTTATTAATTGATTTATTTTATAATTAATAAATAATACCTCCAATTATACCTTGAAACCTTTTTTTTTTTTTTTTTTTTTACTATAGTTATTTATGCTTTTTATTTACACTTTTAAGTATTCATCTTAAATCAAGTAAATTTATATGCATTCTATTACATTTTAATTGATCTGGAAAGCATTTTAACAGCCATTCTTTTACCCGCCACAAAACTTAAGAAAATTTAAATTAAAGAGAAATGAGGATTATGTTTGCATAGTGTGTTTCCTGTTAAAAAAGAAATAGTGCGTAAGGAGAAAATCGCATATAATCTGCACGCATTGAAAGAGCACCCCCCCCCCCTCCCAAAAAAAAAAAAAAAAAAAAAAAAAAAAACATTGAAAATAATATATATATATATATATATATATATATATATATATATATAATAAATTTATTGGCATTAGTGGTAACTTTTCAGTACCTCATCATACATTTGATTTCATAAATTTGTACTATAGGCCATGTTAATATGCAATAACTAGGCCGATCACACACATTGGCCCAGTCTCGAATTACCCACTCATTAAGCTACCATTTATCTGATTCGATACATTTATATAATCTTAGTTTGTTTATATTTTATGAGGCTTAGTTTTGTATTTAAGTTTACATGCAATTCCATTCCATACGATTTCCAATGAAATGACCCTCATCGTTGTGCAAAATTTTGTCCTATTCTCCCATGTTAAAGAGATAGTACACTTCGAATAACTCACGAAATTTAAAGTATTTATGGCTAATGATGTTTATGCCAGCATTATAAATAATTCTTTAAAACTGATCCGGCATCTTTATTTAGAAAATAATTCTCATAATGTACGTTTATGCAAAATTTTGCATTATTTTTCCATATTAAGAAATGCGTAAATTTCGAATAATTCACGAAATTTTCAAATTAGAATGTTGAAAAAATAAATAAGTTTCTTTTGAACATCGTAAGTGATATTTTAAAACTAGTACGATCACTTTACGATAGTTCTTTCTCAATATATTGTCTACACAGACTAACAAACGAACTTGACGAGCCAACGTACTAATAAATAAATAACTTACTTTATAGGACTTATTTTGACTGTATACTGACCTACTGACTTATAAACCTAGATGAATTTTAAATTAGCCTCAAACCCGACCCGAACCCGCAATACAAAATTTTGTCGACCCATACACGACCTCGACCCGAGCCCGATTTCTTTATACCCGAATCTAACCCGAACTTTTTTTTTACCTGAAGCAACCTGAAACCCGAAAAATAAATAAAAAATAATAATTCATCTAAAAATCTTGAAAAACTTTTGTAAGTTATAAAAATAAGTAAACTTTTATTGTCGCACAGTTGGTAAATCATTTTTAAAAAAAGTATTAAAAATGTGTAATTACTAATACATTTAGTTTAAAATTTAAAAATCTGAAAATTCAATTAGTAATATTCTTTTAATCATTTATGTATGTCGTTTATTTCAAATATACAAAAAAAAGGTTTCAAGTTTAGTCATTGCAGTTTATTTTTTATTGCTCATATTCTAATTATAATAATAATAACTTGATGTTTCTTTGTTTATTGCTTTTGTTCGATATGTTTGTTTACTTTATTTTACTTCATTATAATAATTTGAGTAGACATCTATTTAATCATGGTCATATATACTGCAGTCCGTTTACATGAGTTATACAATTATATATTATAATTATCAAACAAATTTATGTTTATTATGGTAAAAAATAAAAAATAAATAAATAAAAAAGTTCTCAATCGACTCGACTCGCTAAAAACTAAACTTGACCTGAACCCGAACTCGACCTGCATGGGGAAAAAAAAAAAAAAAAGTGATCAGTCAACCCAGCCCGCAAGCCAAAAATTTAGTGGACCAGAACTCTTCCCGTACCTTGACCTTCTCTTCCGCAAAAACTGAAGGTTCTCTTCTAATTCTAATGTGGCGACTTTATTAGTCGCCAAAAATCGAATTCTCCTCCCTCCAACATCCAACTGTGGTAAACTTTTCTGGGATGTCAATCTTAATCATTTCTCGAAAAGATTACTAACAATGAGGTAAAAAAAAATTTATACAGGAAATACCTCAGCTCAAGGATAAGAATTTGAAGCGAGATTTGACGTCATTGCTAGTTGTGGAAAAACGGATGTATTTGATTTTACAAAATTTAAATGTATCTTTCGAAATTCCTTACTACTTGTTAATAGTACTACAAAAGTAAGTTATAGATTACAGAACAAGGACAGAACAAAAAGTGACTAAAGAAAAATTTATAAAACTCGAGAGTGTCAGTGAATTTTAAAAAGGAATAACAGAATCTTTTTTTTTTTCTTTTTTTTTTCCGACAGCGTAGATCTACGCTTGTTCATTTTTCTATTTCTCCGTATTTTGATACTTCCATGCTTTTTATCATACGTTTCACGGGCGTTATGCATTTCACCATAAGGGTTTCAACGATTAAAAGTCATTCTCTCAACACACACATACATATACATATATACACATATATGTATATATATATATATATCGCAAATAATTATTGTTCTGTTTCTTTAAAATTTGTATGTTATTAGTTTCTGTTAGAGCAATTTATTATCCCTCTTCTCATTTCTTTATTGTCTAAAAAGTTCCAATTCATTTTAAATTTAAACAATCCCGAGTTTATCGTCTGATTATTAAGAATTTAATCTGATAATAATTTTGTGCCGAGAAAATTGATATAATTTTTTAAGTATATTTATATATTTATTTTTCTCATTAAGGAATTATGAACAAATAAAGCATAATAATAAATAGAAGTGGTTTTTGTTTGTTTCTTTCTTTCTTTTTTTTTTTTTTTTTTTCTTCAATTCTTGCAATGTTTTCTAATTTACTGTTTACTTCAATCCACTTTTACTGATTTTAATACCTTGTTTAAATAAAAGTATTTGAACAAAAACTCATTATTTGTCTAATAATGAACTTCACATAAAATATTTCGTAAACTTTTTTGAAAAGATATTTTGAAAGTTTGTAATTTATATGTTTTATATAAGTTGTATCATGTATATATTTTATGTAAATGTAACTTGGTAAACTAATTTTGTAACTGATTTTTAGATACATAAATAAATGATTTCAGCTATATTTTCTTCAATTACATGGTAAATAATTTTAGCACTTATAAATAAGTGACTAAAATTATTAAAATATAGAAGAAGAAACTTAAGTACTGAATTTTAATATATTTTCGAGTGACAAGCAACATCGAAATTTAGAAATCACAGTTGGCGATCTAAAGCAATAACAACAACAACAACAACAACAATAATAATAATTTCATGATATTTTATAGTGAGATGTAAAGGGAATAAGAACAATAAAAAAATTCTGAATAATAATAAAAAAAAGTTCTGATAAAAATATGTCATAGGAAAATGTGCAGCATATGGGGCAGTTCACATGCAGCGTATTTATTCATTTATATGAATAGTTTTTTTTTTTTTTTTTTAACATAAAAAAAGATTTATTTGTTTGTTAGTATTCCTCTTTAAAAAAAAATTAGTGTTTTAATGGCAATACGAAAATAATCTTAAAAAATGACTCACCTGTGATAAATCTAAATTTTAAATATTCATTTGGCATCAAAACGTTCAGTTTGTATTTTTCAGATAAGGTTTATGAAATCTTATCTGAAATAATGGACGCTTTTGACATGGGCTACGTCATCATCTCCGTGGAGACGGTCCGGTGATCCATGGGAAAAGTAATTACTCAAATGTCGACAATTGGATTGTATTCTTCTCCAGATGATAACATCAGAACAGTATTTGTTAGAGAAGACTATAATAGAGATATTGTGGTAATAATCGTTTGTATTTGAGTTAATTTAATTATCTATGAGTAGTTTTTGCATACACATTTTTTAATTAGTTTATGTTTTTTTTTCCTTATATATTCCATCTATCCTTCAAGTTTGTGACACGAGCTTAGTTTAAAATTTATAGTAATGAAAACATCATTAGTAATAATAATAATAATAACTCATTAAATAAACTGCATCGATTGTAATTTAAATATTTTCATTCTTTCTGCCACACTTCGATAAAAAACGTTTTCAAATATGCGAACTTTTCAAAGATTGAAATGAAAATGATGTACGTAAGTGTAGAATTTACGAGAATTGCTTTAAATTTTGGTAGAATACAAAAATAAATATAAATAAATAAATAAAAACAGAATAAATAAAATAGAATAAGAAATAGAAAGAAACTACTTCTAAATTTAACATTTTGTTTTCTTTATGAAAGAAATTGTAAAGTAATTTTGAAGTACAAAACATGAAGTTAACAGAAAGTACATGAAGAAAACGTTAAAACTTTCTAAAAGTATGTATGTAAAATAAAATTATAACTATACAATTTCATGCATACAAATATTAAAGACCATTCTCTTGTTAATTGTTCATTGTAAAAAACACTGTTCCTTACTATATAATTATCGGATTGTTAATGAAAAGAGGGGTAGGGACGTACTGAAAAAAAGAAATTAACAGCAGAAACCTCTATTGTTGGGACGGGTTGTGGGGAAGGGATTAAGGTTGACTGACTGCTGCTGAATACACCTAAGGGTTGATTGGTTGATTGTAGGGTTTAACGCCGATTGATTACGCTAGGATCCTAGGTCTAAAGGTGGAATGCCTTCTGTGTGTGTGGGGGGGGGTCTTTCTAAGGGGTCCTAGCCAGTATTTACACAGTTTTCGAGGAAAACCAAGGAAAACTTCGAAAGGCTAGGACGACGAGCGAAACCTAGGATCGAACCCGGCACCTCACGTCTACCAGCTTTGAGCGCAGAACCACTCGGCCGCTGGTGAGCTAAAACCGCTATTGAGGGCAATTTCAAAACTTCGAATGGGAAATCATGTCTTCTGATACATCCCCGGAAACGTCTCTTCAAGACAATGAATTTTCTATAAATAATTTTGTTCTGAGATGATTATTAAAGGAGATAAAATACACATTTCAAAACTCTAAGAACTCACGTATTTCCTTTAATAATCAACACAGGACAAAATTATTTGTATGAAATTCATTGTTTTGAAGAAATGTTTCCACGAATGTATCAAAAGACATACCTTCCTCTTTGAAATTTTAAAGTTACCCTCCCTCCCCCCGTAGCCCCCCCCCCGGGCTCAAATTATTTTAATCAAAAGAGGTCCCCCTTGAATTCACTAAATTTCTCCTTTTTTCAAAATTCCGACGCATTTCCGAGAAAGGAGGGAAGGTGTAAGACCTTTGGCGAACCCTGCATGTATTCTAATATACTACTCAGTCATCTACACTAGAATTAATAACTTATCTTGATTTTTTTTTTTTAAACATTATATATATATATATATATATATATATATATATATATATATATATATATATATCTTTTTTTTTTCAGTGTTAAATTATTTATTTTTCATTTTCCAAATCAAATTCATGGCCATAAAATTACCCAACAGTGATAAAAATTGGGGAAGGGGGTGATGTCCCGAAAAAACGGTGGGTGGCAGGGCAAAATGGTAGTCATATTCGAATTCAGGAGGTCATTTTACATAAGAATCTGCAAGAGTGGTATCAGAGCACTTTTTTTTTTTTTTTTCAGCGCAGTGCGTTGATTATTTCCCCTAGAATTTACATTATTATAATTTAACAATATTGTATAAATATATTGAGATACTAATTAGTGTTAATTTTTTACTTTCTCTTACCTATATATATGATAGAGAAAGTATTATTTTTGTGCCTCATTTTCTACATTGGATCTTTGTTATATTTATTCGTTTTGAGATCCTCTTAATCGGAGAAACACATTTTTAGCAATTGGTCTGTGTAACTATACCGTGTGTCTCTCTGTGTGTTAATCTGTTACCAGCATACCACAAAAACAAATATTAGTAAGAATTTTTAACTAGGTATTCTAAATCTGTATCATAATGTGTGTGACTTAAAACTTCTGACTGAAATCGGGCAAATGTTTGGTGTACAGGGGTTTGTAATTTTACAGCATATGTATTCAAATTTCCATAACAGTAGTTATAAAACACGGGTTCACCAACCGCGGCACCGCGGTACCGGCACGCGGCGTGGAGGCTACGGGGCGTGGGGAGGCTGTGCTGTCGCGCCGTTATCTTATCAGCATCCTGTCGAGAGTCGTGAAAGATAAGGAAGGTTAGAAGAAAGATGATAAAGAATTTAATGAATATTATTTTCTTTTATGATTGATTAATCTTAATTATGATTTTAAAAGAATTATGGTAATTTGAAATAGTTAGAAAAATTATGATTTTAAGAATTTATTATGTTCGATCAGAGCTTTTTTAAACATTTTTGCTACGTGAAAGATAAGGAAGGTTAGAAGAAAGATGATAAAGAATTTATTGAATATTATTTTCTTTTATGATTGATTAATCTTAATTATGATTTTAAAAGAATTATGGTAATTTTAAACTTAGAAAAAAATTATGATTTTAAGAATTTCTTATGTTCGATCAGAGCTTTTTTAAACATTTTTGCTACACTTAAAAAATTTTTAATGATAAAGAATTTAATGATAAAGAATATTATTTTCTTTTATGATTGATTAATCTTAATTATGTTTTTTTCTTAAGTTCGATCAGAGTTTTTTTTTTTTTTTTTTTAAATCTGTTTAAACATTTCTTAAAAAATTTCCAAAAATAAAGAGGAAAGATAAGGAAGCTGATATGTTTGATGACTATTATTTTAATTATGATTTTAAAATGAATTTTAAACTTGGGAAAAAAATTACAATTTTTAAAAAACAGAATTTCTTAGGTTCAATCAGATCTTTTTTAATCTGTCAAAACATTTTTCCTATACTTAAAAAATTTTCAAAAGAAAGAAATGTACTCACCTTGGAATCGAACTCGGTACTTCATCTCTTCGAATCTTAGGCGTTTGACCTCTCGACCATGACTCCGCCGTTTAGAAATTAAGTTTGAGGGAGATAAATAAAGAGATATACTGACCTTGGAATCGAACCAAGCACCTTCCTTCTTCAAGCTGAACCAGAGGTCTTTAAATTTTTTTAAAATAAAGAGATATACTTACCTTGGAATCGAACCAGGAACCTTTGGTGCAGTTGTATGAAATGTAATTATAGGGGTTCCGCATCGGTAGTGCTGTCATCTGTTAGTCGATTCAAGAGAATTTATTTTTTAATAAAGAGAATTTTATTTGTTTTTTTAGCAAGATCTGGAATTGAACCCGAGACTGATTTTAGTATGCAAGTTTCGGAAAAAAAACCCATGGAAAACTATAAAATTAAGTGAATTTAGTATGCAAGTTTCGGAAAAACCATGGAAAACTTTAAAAATCTGCTGTTTATCTTTGAAATAGTGTATTTAAAGAACTTTATCACTTTCTTAAATTACAAGATGTTGTTATTATCTTTTACACTTGCAATATAAAATTTAATACGTTGTGGAATTAAGTGCTGTTTATAAACAAATATTTTTGTGGTAACGTGAATTTATGAACCAATCAAAACTATGGATTTTTATTGATAGTATTATCATTTTGAAATTAGGTATGACGGCTGTCTTTCTAAGTGATTTTACAAGTTAAGGAAAAAACCGTGGAAAACATTAAAAATCTACTGTTTTATCTTTGAAATAGTGTATTTAAAGAACTTTTATCACTTTCTTAAATTACAGGATGTTGATATTACACTTTCAATTTTTAGTTTGAACTTCCATTTTATAATATATTTCAAATAAACAGTGAATCTTGTAAATGAGTTGTCTTAGAAATTTTGTGAAGGATAATTTAAATAATGTGATAAGTGCATATTTTCGGATTTATGTAGAAATAGTGATTAAGACCTGTGTTAACGATTGTTTATCTTTGCAATTCAGGAAATGGGTAAACATGTATTCATGAGATCTTGGTCATAAACTTTTAAATAGATAAGGAATCTTTTAAATGAGTTGTATCAGAAATTATGTAATAAGGTATTTTTATGTAGACAATTGCTAGATAAGTAGTTTTCGTTTAAAAATATGTGATTTAGGATGAAACTTTGATAGTGAATTCACATAGATAACTGATAATGTTTCCCAAATATTTAAAGTCTATTGATATATTTTTATCAACTTGCTAATATTGTATTTTTAGATGAAATGAGTGATTATTAGAAGATAAGCATAATAGAAAAAGTAACATAGGAATTCACCCTAATGAAGTGATTTAAGATTAAAATTAAACTAAATTTGAAATATTTAATCTATGTTTAATGAAATGAGTGATTATTAAAAGTTAAGCATAATAGAAAAAGTAACATATGAATATTTACAATGCTTACTGCAACAGAAAACAAGCATAAAAAACAATTAAAAATAGGTGAAGAAAAACATAAACTATATTCAATCTGTTAAAATAAAATCAGTCTCAGTCCCTTTGATGACACATTGCTGAAAATGAAATAATAAGTTTAACATATGTACATTGCGAAATTGATTAAGATTTAACATTGCAAACTTAGTTATATTGAGTGAAATTTTATACAATACTTATTAGAATGTAACTTATTAAATAAACAATACTTATAAATATCGTAAAAATTATGAAATACATTAAGGTTTAATAGTTACTTAGTTATATTTTATGTGCATCTATAGTACTTTTTATGTAGCTTATTAGGTAAACGATACTTATAAATGATGCAAAAATGTTGAAGTATATTAAGGTTTAAAAGCTGCTTAGTTATATTTTATGTGTATGTATAGTACTTTTTGTAATGTAATGTAACTTATTAGATGCCCAATACTTATAAATGATGCAAAAATGTTGAAGTATATTAAGGTTTAATAGCTGCTTAGTCATATTTTATGTGTATGTATAGTACTTTTTGTAATGTAATGTAGCTTATTAGGTGAACGATACTTATAAATGATGCAAAAATGTTGAAGTATATTAAGGTTTAAAAGCTGCTTAGTTATATTTTATGTGCATATATAGTACTTTTTGTAATGTAATGTAGCTTATTAGGTGAACGATACTTATAAATGATGCAAAAATGTTGAAGTATATTAAGGTTTAATAGCTGCTTTTAGTTATATTTTAGGAATTTATGTAGTACTTTTTATGATGTTATGTAGCTTATTAGATGAACAATACTTATATATTGCAAAAATTTTGAAGTACATTAAGGTTTAATAGTTATATTTTATGCGCGTATATAGTACTTTTTGTGTTGCGAAACAAAATATTCTCGGGGGATAGTAGTTTTCAAACAATTTAACCACAGGAATACACTCTATTTAAGATGGAAATAGGTGCACTAGTATTGAACATGGTGGCTTCTTTCGGGGTCACGTGATTTTTTTCGTCCAATCAGAAACACGGAATTTTAATGAATAGTATTATAAAATTAAGTGTTTTTATATACAGATATTTAGAGGTACCATGAACCAATCAAAACCAGGGATTTTTAAGGAATAGTATTATAAAATTAAGCACTTTGTGGAATTAAGTGTTGATTATATACGGATATTTTTGGAGTAGCATAAATCAATCAAAAGCATGAACAGTATTAGCATTATAAAATTAGGGGATTTTAGTGCACAAGTTTAGGAAAAAACCATGGAAAACTTCAAACGAATAGTCTACAAGCTTTCAAATGTATGATGTACAAATTATTTGTATTGGCATGTTAATAAACTAGATTGCATTAAAATGATATATATTTGGCGAGATTAATAGGGAGTTATAAAGAATTTGGCTGCTTTCCCTAGTATACGAATTTAGGATATATTTGGCGTGATTTCGCCGATAATTACAAATTTGGTGGTAAACCTACAGTATAAATGCTATCACAAAGAAATTTTAATCAGTTGCTGCTATATTTTTGAGGAGTGCGCACGTTTAATTTATTAACTTGTATTTGTATAACACTCTACTTTTTAGTGAGAGAGATGGATTTATCTGAAAAAATTCCTATTTCAAATGAGTTTTCATCAAGCTTGGATACTAAAACTTTTAGCTGTGTTTCTTGCAGTATGGTATTTAAACGAAAATGGGATTTGGCTCGTCATATAAAAATGCATCTGAATGAAAAATCTTTTATTTGTAATGTATGCCAGAAAGCATTTACCAGATCAGATAAGTTAAAGAGACATTTAAAAATTCATGAAAAGACACCCATAGAATATAGATGTTCAAGTTTGGATTCTAAGAAAGTACCAAAAACTTTTAGTTGTGTTTCTTGCAGTATGGTATTTAAACGAAAATGGGATTTGGCTCGCCATATAAAAATTCATCTCAATGAAAAATCTTTTATTTGCAATGTATGCCAGAAAGCATTTGCCAGATCAGATGAGTTAAAGAGACATTTAAAAATTCACGAAAAGACACCCATAGAATATAGATGTGAGCAATGTAGTGAATCCTTTAATCGCAAGTATCAGTTGCTGCTGCATATTAGAAAAAACCATCGAAAACCTTTACCAGCGCATTCCTGTGATCAATGTGCAGAAACATTTAGACAGAAATATAAATTATTGAAACATGTTAGAAGAAATCATCGAAAACCTCTGCCAGTGCATTCATGTAATGAATGTGCAGAAACATTTAGTCGGAAATATAAATTATTAGACCATGTTAGAGAAAATCATCGAAAACCCTCATCGCAAGGTGCATTAAAGCGAATGACAAATTCTGAGAGAGATCTGCTTAAGGAGAAAACTATGCATTTTAAAAGACAAAATGCTCTTAATACTTTTACAACCACCACATTCGATAATAAAAACAATGATATGGATTTATTGTCATTTTTTAATAATTTAAGAACTGACATTTTAAACGAATTAAACTTTCAATTAAATGAGAAAAAAGCATTTAAATGGTACACAAACGTGAAAGTTATCCTTAGTCGTACCTCATCAGTTGGAGAAGAGTATATTACACCAAATTTTAGATCAAAAACTATAATAGCTCTTTTATCAAGCGATTTGGATAGTGATCTTGAAAGGGCTTTTAATAAGATGATAAAAAGTTTTGATGAATTTAATCAACGAGGATCTGGTTGGATATTATCAGAAATTATTAAATTAGAACTAAGTATGGCAAAATATCGACCCTTTCAGAATTAACACATGTTTTACTAAATATTGATTGAATCTTAAAAATTATTGTAAGCTAACAAAAACTTTGTCACAAAAACTATTATGTAAAAATGTTATATGTAAAAATACTTATAATTTGAAAAATAAAAGTATGTGTATAAAAATTGTATTTTAAATTATTTATTTCATACAAAAATTTTTATGTTTGTAATTTTGAAAACTGTTAATATGATTTTTTAAATAAATGCACTTATGTACACATGTTTAAATAGATAGTTTTATTTTATCTAAGTATTTTTATTTATTTATTTTTTTTTTGTAACAATATTTTTATGAAAATTCTTTTATAAAAACGAAAAATGTTATTTCATAAATAAATTAACTTATTTTATACTAAATAAAATCATAAACTTTACAATTTTAGCATTAACCATTTAACATATATTCTACGGAAACACTAAACTACAAGATATGAGAAATCTACCTTTAAAGGTATAACTTTATTGCTTAACTTATCAAATATGTTGCATACATGAAATGCAGGGGGAGTAAATTATCTGTTTTAACATGTTGATAAACTGAAATATTTTACAAGATTTGACTATTAAAGTATCGTATCTGTCAAGATTTGGAGCTCTTTTGGTATAATTTTTTAATGTATTTGGCGATAAACTAGAATATTTTTAAATATTTGGCTATTAAAGTAACATATTTGGTGTAATTTTTTAATATGTTTGGTGATAAACTAGAATATTTTACAAGATTTGGCTATTAAAATAACATATCTACTAAGATTTGGCGAGATTTTTTAATGTATTTGCCAATAAATACTAATTTGGCATTAAACATAGAGTATAAATTCAGTCTCGTAGAAAATTTAATCAGTTGCTGACTTGTTTTCGTCGAGTTGCTTCAGTTTTCATATAGCATTTTTAAAGTTTTACTTTGATTATATTTATAATGGATCTATCTGAGGAAGTGCAAGTTTCTGTTCATCAACAAGCCACTTCATCATGTTTTGAAGATGAGACTTTTCACTTAAAGGATGTAAAACCCTATATTTGTAATGTGTGTAAGAAAGCATTTAGTAGATCGTACGGTTATAAAAGACACTTAAAAACTCATGAAAAACCACACATAGGATATGGGTGTGAATACTGCATGGAAAATTTTAGTCGTAAACGGGATTTTTTAAAGCATAATGCAAAAATTCATAAAAAGACTTTGCATAATCACAGTTGTGACGAATGTAGTGAAGTGTTTATGACTAAACAAGATTTATTGAATCATAAAAAAAATACTACATCGAAAGGTTTTACCTCAATATCTATGTGTAGAATGCAACGAAAGTTTTCGATATAAGTATGAATTATTACGACATAACAGAAAAAATCATCGTAAAGATTCTTCTGCTTACGTATGTACAAAATGCAATGAACGAAATACTCTCAACTTAGACAGTGAAAATTTGAACTTAACGAATTTTTTGAATAATTTGAATACTGCTTTTTTAACCAACATCTATTCTTTAACCAAAAGCTTTCATGACGAAAATAACAATACGTATTTTTTAATATTTTTAAATAATGAAAATATGAATACCGAACACATCTCCCGAAATAATGACTCACCAACCATCAACTTTGGGAGTTTAAATGCGGACTTAACGAATTTTGCAGATAATCAAAATAATGTTTTCGGTTCATCAATCAGTGAAAATGTGTTTTGAATAATAATGCATACGATGTTTTACCCACTGCTAATGGAAATATGAATACCGAATGTTTGACACAAAATAATATTTATGACTCACCAACGAACAACATTGAGAATATAAATGGGGAGTGTATGAGTAATAATAATTTTTCACCCGTGAGCGGTGATAACGACTTGTTGAAATTTTTGGATAATTTTAATGTAGAGTGTATTAGTCAATATAACCTTAACGATTTAGCAATAATTTAGATTTTTATAAACCTGTTTTTATACTGATAATAATGTAAAATAAATTATTTTAATCAAAAATTGTGTTTTTATTATGAAATTACTTTCTACACACCATTTCATCTTACAATAGATACGTTAAAATCTAAACATGTGTAAATTTATTTTTGCTTTCTTATTAACTAGATCGTTTTTATACAATAAGACCTAATTCGGTTTAAAGAAATTCATTCCAACAAAGTGACTTATAAAAACCGTAAAATAAAGAACTCTAATATTGGTGATTTATTAAATATTTTCAACGAATAAGAAAGTGTTTATCAATCCACAGGGTGAATTGTTACAAGCCCTTAATGATATGCCTAAAACTTTTATTAAAAACAAATTTTTGTTACCTTCTGTACCCAAGTAACGAAAACGCCCAAATGTAGCCCCCTATTGATTAAATTATTAATAAAAAATATTTTTTAATATAAAACACTCGTCTCTTTATTTATGTTTAAATAAATGATATAAAAATTGGACTTACCTCAACACAATTGTTAATTTGCGTCCTTCTCTTCTACTGGCACGGTATGAAATGAGCGATAACGCTATTTCTTATCAAGATCACGTGGTAAGCTTTCTTATCTACTATATCACGTGACATTGTCTAGTATGACCTACTACGTCACATATACTACATTAGTGTAGGGTTTGTGTTATCAGTCACGTAGCTTACTACGTCATACTAGACAATGTCACGTGATATAGTACGTCATACTAGACAATGTCACGTGATATAGTAGATAAGAAAGCTTACCACGTGATCTTGATAAGAAATAGCGTTATCGCTCATTTCATACCGTGCCAGTAGAAGAGAAGGACGCAAATTAACAATTGTGTTGAGGTAAGTCCAATTTTTATATCATTTATTTAAACATAAATAAAGAGACGAGTGTTTTATATTAAAAAATATTTTTTATTAATAATTTAATCAATAGGGGGCTACATTTGGGCGTTTTCGTTACTTGGGTACAGAAGGTAACAAAAATTTGTTTTTAATAAAAGTTTTAGGCATATCATTAAGGGCTTGTAACAATTCACCCTGTGGATTGATAAACACTTTCTTATTCGTTGAAAATATTTAATAAATCACCAATATTAGAGTTCTTTATTTTACGGTTTTTATAAGTCACTTTGTTGGAATGAATTTCTTTAAACCGAATTAGGTCTTATTGTATAAAAACGATCTAGTTAATAAGAAAGCAAAAATAAATTTACACATGTTTAGATTTTAACGTATCTATTGTAAGATGAAATGGTGTGTAGAAAGTAATTTCATAATAAAAACACAATTTTTGATTAAAATAATTTATTTTACATTATTATCAGTATAAAAACAGGTTTATAAAAATCTAAATTATTGCTAAATCGTTAAGGTTATATTGACTAATACACTCTACATTAAAATTATCCAAAAATTTCAACAAGTCGTTATCACCGCTCACGGGTGAAAAATTATTATTACTCATACACTCCCCATTTATATTCTCAATGTTGTTCGTTGGTGAGTCATAAATATTATTTTGTGTCAAACATTCGGTATTCATATTTCCATTAGCAGTGGGTAAAACATCGTATGCATTATTATTCAAAACACATTTTCACTGATTGATGAACCGAAAACATTATTTTGATTATCTGCAAAATTCGTTAAGTCCGCATTTAAACTCCCAAAGTTGATGGTTGGTGAGTCATTATTTCGGGAGATGTGTTCGGTATTCATATTTTCATTATTTAAAAATATTAAAAAATACGTATTGTTATTTTCGTCATGAAAGCTTTTGGTTAAAGAATAGATGTTGGTTAAAAAAGCAGTATTCAAATTATTCAAAAAATTCGTTAAGTTCAAATTTTCACTGTCTAAGTTGAGAGTATTTCGTTCATTGCATTTTGTACATACGTAAGCAGAAGAATCTTTACGATGATTTTTTCTGTTATGTCGTAATAATTCATACTTATATCGAAAACTTTCGTTGCATTCTACACATAGATATTGAGGTAAAACCTTTCGATGTAGTATTTTTTTTATGATTCAATAAATCTTGTTTAGTCATAAACACTTCACTACATTCGTCACAACTGTGATTATGCAAAGTCTTTTTATGAATTTTTGCATTATGCTTTAAAAAATCCCGTTTACGACTAAAATTTTCCATGCAGTATTCACACCCATATCCTATGTGTGGTTTTTCATGAGTTTTTAAGTGTCTTTTATAACCGTACGATCTACTAAATGCTTTCTTACACACATTACAAATATAGGGTTTTACATCCTTTAAGTGAAAAGTCTCATCTTCAAAACATGATGAAGTGGCTTGTTGATGAACAGAAACTTGCACTTCCTCAGATAGATCCATTATAAATATAATCAAAGTAAAACTTTAAAAATGCTATATGAAAACTGAAGCAACTCGACGAAAACAAGTCAGCAACTGATTAAATTTTCTACGAGACTGAATTTATACTCTATGTTTAATGCCAAATTAGTATTTATTGGCAAATACATTAAAAAATCTCGCCAAATCTTAGTAGATATGTTATTTTAATAGCCAAATCTTGTAAAATATTCTAGTTTATCACCAAACATATTAAAAAATTACACCAAATATGTTACTTTAATAGCCAAATATTTAAAAATATTCTAGTTTATCGCCAAATACATTAAAAAATTATACCAAAAGAGCTCCAAATCTTGACAGATACGATACTTTAATAGTCAAATCTTGTAAAATATTTCAGTTTATCAACATGTTAAAACAGATAATTTACTCCCCCTGCATTTCATGTATGCAACATATTTGATAAGTTAAGCAATAAAGTTATACCTTTAAAGGTAGATTTCTCATATCTTGTAGTTTAGTGTTTCCGTAGAATATATGTTAAATGGTTAATGCTAAAATTGTAAAGTTTATGATTTTATTTAGTATAAAATAAGTTAATTTATTTATGAAATAACATTTTTCGTTTTTATAAAAGAATTTTCATAAAAATATTGTTACAAAAAAAAAAAAAAAAAAATAAATAAAAATACTTAGATAAAATAAAACTATCTATTTAAACATGTGTACATAAGTGCATTTATTTAAAAAATCATATTAACAGTTTTCAAAATTACAAACATAAAAATTTTTGTATGAAATAAATAATTTAAAATACAATTTTTATACACATACTTTTATTTTTCAAATTATAAGTATTTTTACATATAACATTTTTACATAATAGTTTTTGTGACAAAGTTTTTGTTAGCTTACAATAATTTTTAAGATTCAATCAATATTTAGTAAAACATGTGTTAATTCTGAAAGGGTCGATATTTTGCCATACTTAGTTCTAATTTAATAATTTCTGATAATATCCAACCAGATCCTCGTTGATTAAATTCATCAAAACTTTTTATCATCTTATTAAAAGCCCTTTCAAGATCACTATCCAAATCGCTTGATAAAAGAGCTATTATAGTTTTTGATCTAAAATTTGGTGTAATATACTCTTCTCCAACTGATGAGGTACGACTAAGGATAACTTTCACGTTTGTGTACCATTTAAATGCTTTTTTCTCATTTAATTGAAAGTTTAATTCGTTTAAAATGTCAGTTCTTAAATTATTAAAAAATGACAATAAATCCATATCATTGTTTTTATTATCGAATGTGGTGGTTGTAAAAGTATTAAGAGCATTTTGTCTTTTAAAATGCATAGTTTTCTCCTTAAGCAGATCTCTCTCAGAATTTGTCATTCGCTTTAATGCACCTTGCGATGAGGGTTTTCGATGATTTTCTCTAACATGGTCTAATAATTTATATTTCCGACTAAATGTTTCTGCACATTCATTACATGAATGCACTGGCAGAGGTTTTCGATGATTTCTTCTAACATGTTTCAATAATTTATATTTCTGTCTAAATGTTTCTGCACATTGATCACAGGAATGCGCTGGTAAAGGTTTTCGATGGTTTTTTCTAATATGCAGCAGCAACTGATACTTGCGATTAAAGGATTCACTACATTGCTCACATCTATATTCTATGGGTGTCTTTTCGTGAATTTTTAAATGTCTCTTTAACTCATCTGATCTGGCAAATGCTTTCTGGCATACATTGCAAATAAAAGATTTTTCATTGAGATGAATTTTTATATGGCGAGCCAAATCCCATTTTCGTTTAAATACCATACTGCAAGAAACACAACTAAAAGTTTTTGGTACTTTCTTAGAATCCAAACTTGAACATCTATATTCTATGGGTGTCTTTTCATGAATTTTTAAATGTCTCTTTAACTTATCTGATCTGGTAAATGCTTTCTGGCATACATTACAAATAAAAGATTTTTCATTCAGATGCATTTTTATATGACGAGCCAAATCCCATTTTCGTTTAAATACCATACTGCAAGAAACACAGCTAAAAGTTTTTGGTACTTTCTTAGTATCCAAGCTTGATGAAAACTCATTTGAAATAGGAATTTTTTCAGATAAATCCATCTCTCTCACTAAAAAGTAGAGTGTTATACAAATACAAGTTAATAAATTAAACGTGCGCACTCCTCAAAAATATAGCAGCAACTGATTAAAATTTCTTTGTGATAGCATTTATACTGTAGGTTTACCACCAAATTTGTAATTATCGGCGAAATCACGCCAAATATATCCTAAATTCGTATACTAGGGAAAGCAGCCAAATTCTTTATAACTCCCTATTAATCTCGCCAAATATATATCATTTTAATGCAATCTAGTTTATTAACATGCCAAAACAAATAATTTGTACATCATACATTTGAAAGCTTGTAGACTATTCGTTTGAAGTTTTCCATGGTTTTTTCCTAAACTTGTGCACTAAAATCCCCTAATTTTATAATGCTAATACTGTTCATGCTTTTGATTGATTTATGCTACTCCAAAAATATCCGTATATAATCAACACTTAATTCCACAAAGTGCTTAATTTTATAATACTATTCCTTAAAAATCCCTGGTTTTGATTGGTTCATGGTACCTCTAAATATCTGTATATAAAAACACTTAATTTTATAATACTATTCATTAAAATTCCGTGTTTCTGATTGGACGAAAAAAATCACGTGACCCCGAAAGAAGCCACCATGTTCAATACTAGTGCACCTATTTCCATCTTAAATAGAGTGTATTCCTGTGGTTAAATTGTTTGAAAACTACTATCCCCCGAGAATATTTTGTTTCGCAACACAAAAAGTACTATATACGCGCATAAAATATAACTATTAAACCTTAATGTACTTCAAAATTTTTGCAATATATAAGTATTGTTCATCTAATAAGCTACATAACATCATAAAAAGTACTACATAAATTCCTAAAATATAACTAAAAGCAGCTATTAAACCTTAATATACTTCAACATTTTTGCATCATTTATAAGTATCGTTCACCTAATAAGCTACATTACATTACAAAAAGTACTATATATGCACATAAAATATAACTAAGCAGCTTTTAAACCTTAATATACTTCAACATTTTTGCATCATTTATAAGTATCGTTCACCTAATAAGCTACATTACATTACAAAAAGTACTATACATACACATAAAATATGACTAAGCAGCTATTAAACCTTAATATACTTCAACATTTTTGCATCATTTATAAGTATTGGGCATCTAATAAGTTACATTACATTACAAAAAGTACTATACATACACATAAAATATAACTAAGCAGCTTTTAAACCTTAATATACTTCAACATTTTTGCATCATTTATAAGTATCGTTTACCTAATAAGCTACATAAAAAGTACTATAGATGCACATAAAATATAACTAAGTAACTATTAAACCTTAATGTATTTCATAATTTTTACGATATTTATAAGTATTGTTTATTTAATAAGTTACATTCTAATAAGTATTGTATAAAATTTCACTCAATATAACTAAGTTTGCAATGTTAAATCTTAATCAATTTCGCAATGTACATATGTTAAACTTATTATTTCATTTTCAGCAATGTGTCATCAAAGGGACTGAGACTGATTTTATTTTAACAGCTTGAATATAGTTTATGTTTTTCTTCACCTATTTTTAATTGTTTTTTATGCTTGTTTTCTGTTGCAGTAAGCATTGTAAATATTCATATGTTACTTTTTCTATTATGCTTAACTTTTAATAATCACTCATTTCATTAAACATAGATTAAATATTTCAAATTTAGTTTAATTTTAATCTTAAATCACTTCATTAGGGTGAATTCCTATGTTACTTTTTCTATTATGCTTATCTTCTAATAATCACTCATTTCATCTAAAAATACAATATTAGCAAGTTGATAAAAATATATCAATAGACTTTAAATATTTGGGAAACATTATCAGTTATCTATGTGAATTCACTATCAAAGTTTCATCCTAAATCACATATTTTTAAACGAAAACTACTTATCTAGCAATTGTCTACATAAAAATACCTTATTACATAATTTCTGATACAACTCATTTAAAAGATTCCTTATCTATTTAAAAGTTTATGACCAAGATCTCATGAATACATGTTTACCCATTTCCTGAATTGCAAAGATAAACAATCGTTAACACAGGTCTTAATCACTATTTCTACATAAATCCGAAAATATGCACTTATCACATTATTTAAATTATCTTTCACAAAATTTCTAAGACAACTCATTTACAAGATTCACTGTTTATTTGAAATATATTATAAAATGGAAGTTCAAACTAAAAATTGAAAGTGTAATATCAACATCCTGTAATTTAAGAAAGTGATAAAAGTTCTTTAAATACACTATTTCAAAGATAAAACAGTAGATTTTTAATGTTTTCCACGGTTTTTTCCTTAACTTGTAAAATCACTTAGAAAGACAGCCGTCATACCTAATTTCAAAATGATAATACTATCAATAAAAATCCATAGTTTTGATTGGTTCATAAATTCACGTTACCACAAAAATATTTGTTTATAAACAGCACTTAATTCCACAACGTATTAAATTTTATATTGCAAGTGTAAAAGATAATAACAACATCTTGTAATTTAAGAAAGTGATAAAGTTCTTTAAATACACTATTTCAAAGATAAACAGCAGATTTTTAAAGTTTTCCATGGTTTTTCCGAAACTTGCATACTAAATTCACTTAATTTTATAGTTTTCCATGGGTTTTTTTTCCGAAACTTGCATACTAAAATCAGTCTCGGGTTCAATTCCAGATCTTGCTAAAAAAACAAATAAAATTCTCTTTATTAAAAAATAAATTCTCTTGAATCGACTAACAGATGACAGCACTACCGATGCGGAACCCCTATAATTACATTTCATATAACTGCACCAAAGGTTCCTGGTTCGATTCCAAGGTAAGTATATCTCTTTATTTTAAAAAAATTTAAAGACCTCTGGTTCAGCTTGAAGAAGGAAGGTGCTTGGTTCGATTCCAAGGTCAGTATATCTCTTTATTTATCTCCCTCAAACTTAATTTCTAAACGGCGGAGTCATGGTCGAGAGGTCAAACGCCTAAGATTCGAAGAGATGAAGTACCGAGTTCGATTCCAAGGTGAGTACATTTCTTTCTTTTGAAAATTTTTTAAGTATAGGAAAAATGTTTTGACAGATTAAAAAAGATCTGATTGAACCTAAGAAATTCTGTTTTTTAAAAATTGTAATTTTTTTCCCAAGTTTAAAATTCATTTTAAAATCATAATTAAAATAATAGTCATCAAACATATCAGCTTCCTTATCTTTCCTCTTTATTTTTGGAAATTTTTTAAGAAATGTTTAAACAGATTTAAAAAAAAAAAAAAAAAAAAAAACTCTGATCGAACTTAAGAAAAAAACATAATTAAGATTAATCAATCATAAAAGAAAATAATATTCTTTATCATTAAATTCTTTATCATTAAAATTTTTTTAAGTGTAGCAAAAATGTTTAAAAAAGCTCTGATCGAACATAAGAAATTCTTAAAATCATAATTTTTTTCTAAGTTTAAAATTACCATAATTCTTTTAAAATCATAATTAAGATTAATCAATCATAAAAGAAAATAATATTCATTAAATTCTTTATCATCTTTCTTCTAACCTTCCTTATCTTTCACGTAGCAAAAATGTTTAAAAAAGCTCTGATCGAACATAATAAATTCTTAAAATCATAATTTTTCTAATTATTTCAAATTACCATAATTCTTTTAAAATCATAATTAAGATTAATCAATCATAAAAGAAAATAATATTCATTAAATTCTTTATCATCTTTCTTCTAACCTTCCTTATCTTTCACGACTCTCGACAGGATGCTGATAAGATAACGGCGCGACAGCACAGCCTCCCCACGCCCCGTAGCCTCCACGCCGCGTGCCGGTACCGCGGTGCCGCGGTTGGTGAACCCGTGTTTTATAACTACTCATAACTCTAAGACAATAATTATATGAAACATTTTTATAATGTCTATCACTCCCTTAACTCTTTTATGCAAATCATTTTCTTCTTGTGCATACATATGCATATGCATAAGGAAAATCTATTACCAGGTGAGAACTCTATTGCTGTAAACGAAGGTTGAATACTTATTTAAAAGTACTTTTAAATAGTATTTTTTATATATACTACATATTCTGAACTTATTTTTTTTTTTTGGACTAGAAAGTCAAATAAATGTTTTATTTTCTTGTTAATAAAAACAAATACTATTATACTGGGGAGAAAAAAATAAAAAATATATATGTGAGTATGTGTATTTTTAATTGTATGCACGTGTGTGTATTCTAAAATGTACATAATGTAAACTGCACGTGTGTGTAATTTAAATTTTGTGAGTCATACACTTGTATATAATGTGCATTAATATTAAAATACCACCCCTCCCCCCCCACAAACAAATATATGTATATATATATATATATATATATATATATCGAAATCAATCTCATAAATTTTTGTAGTTTTGCCCAAAATGCCTGCATTTTTCATCCGTAATAATGTTGGAAAATATTTCACTATCCATGCATGATGCATGGATATCATCACTATAATAATATTAATTTATTATTAGTTTTAATTTTATTTCCCTGAATCCAAAATTTAGGTCTTTAGTGGTAAGTTTGCGTGTCTGTCTTCCTGTGTGTATGTCTGTTTTCAGTATAACTCAAATACAGATATTTTCTAGAAAGTCCAGATTAGGTTGTGTTTTATAAAATATTATTATTTGAAACTTTTTGCTGCGATCTGTCAAATGATCAGTGTACAGGAACATACAGAAGAATTTCAAATGGAATCACTCAGTGATTCACTTTAAATTATTTTAAATTGCAATATGCATAATAGGTTTGGCATATCTTTCTAAAGTCCTTTTCTTTTGTGCACTAAAGCTCATTAGAGCGAGACCTATGGCTTAAATTGGAATTTAAAACACTACGAACATCTCTGCCTGAACATTTAAGTATAGACGTTCTTAGTGGATGGCATCATTCAAGCATAGATGTTTAGGCATTCAGCCCCCCCCCCTTCCCCAGCACAAGCCAGAGAGCAAAACATTTGATTATCGGACTGGCATAAACACAATGATATTGACATAAGTTTTTATTATTTTTTATATGCACAAAAAACATGATTCCAGTAGAATAAGGGATGGAGAGTATTAATGGCCTTCTTCACTTACCGTCGCCGGAAGCCCGAGCCAATGTTATTCTATGGGGAAATTTTCTTTACAAATAACTTATTAGCTAATGCATATTTTTAAATTCTGTTTTCACATTCAGAAAATTCCCAACTATTAAATTGACGGACATTTTTTAAAAATGTATTTTTTTAATTTTTAATATTTTATTTTGAAATTGCAAAATGAAAAAAATTTGCATATTGAAAATTCGTATTTTGAAGCTTCAAAATAAAATATAAAAAATTAAAAAAATAATTTTTTAAAAAAGGTCCGTCCATTTAACAGTTGGGAATTTTCAGAATGGGAAAACAGAATTTAAAAATATGTATTAGTTAATAAGTTATTTGTAAAGAAAAATTTCCCGTAGAATAACATTAGCTTCGGCTTCCGGCGATGGTGAGTGAAGGAATTTGAATATTTTAGGATACGTGCTTACTGCTTAGAAACTATTGCAAAATTCATTTCAAATTAAGTAAAGCATTTTCATAAAAACTAAATTCATATACATACTTTAGTAAGTATAAATATCATGAACAACATAAAAAGTTACTCAAAATTAGCCAAATTATTTCATTTCTGTTAAACGTAATTTCTACAATTTTTTTTATGTCAAATTCTGTATTCTGAATGCATAAATGTACCCTTTAAAATTTTTTATAAAGATAAGCAAATGTGTGTTCTGGACAAAAGTTCTTTGAATATTTTGAAATAACTTTTTTAATTTAATGCTCTTCTCTCCCTTTTACAATTTCATTATCTCCAGTTACCAAGTTTCGTAGAACTCTGTGGTGAAATTTGTTTATAAAATTACTCATCACCTAATATATTTTTAAAAATTGTTTTCATATTCTGAAAACTCACAAGCGCTAAATTAGTAATACTAAAAACATATATTGTTTAATTATTTCTATTTTATTTCACAGCTAAAAAAAATAAGAAAAGCACTTAGTTAATTTTTCGAACTTTTAATTTAAAAATTAAAATATTAAAAATTTAATTAAACAACTTTTAGAAAATGAGTACTAATTTATTTCGTGCGAGTGAATCGATGTTTTATTCATAACTCGAATGCAAAATGATAATGAATAATTAGAATTAAACTTCAACCTATCATAACTCTCTCTCTCTCTTTTCTTTCTTTCTTTATTTTGTGTGTGTGTGTGTGTTTGTGTGATAAGACAGATCATTTGTCACTTTTCAATATTGCGAAAATGAGGCCCTTCCACAGATAAAAAATGCTACATGCTGTCAAAAGTTATAAACCCTAAAGAAAATTGATTGTCCTGAATATGTCATTTTCCTACAGAGTTATCCGGGATAAACATTTGGTAATTTATTAACACATTTTATGATATCATATAGCATTCAAATTGTCAACTGATGGAGCTGGACAAAATATTTGTTATTTTTTTAAATATTAGGATTATTTTCATCATAAACAAATGGGTTTAATTTTGAAATTTCACTTATGATACTGGCATGAATATTATTGACCATCCACATTCTATTTTAAAAACTCGCAATGAAAAGAATGAGGTAATATTTCGCATAAATTTGCATTATCTAGATTATTGTATGAAAACTTATGTACGAAACCGCATCAATAAAATTATGCAGCAAGTTAACATAAAGTAAATTAATTGAAGGGATACCGGCATTTATATTGACATTTGGTTTTATTTGTTTTTGCTTATCACTGAAATCGGTTTTGTGTGTTGCCGCTTTGTTTGCAGCACTCTTGCCTACTTTGTTCGCCTGACGAAGGGTCGTGTTTTCTTTCTACTCGAAACAACTGTTGAAAATTCTTGCATTTTATGATGTTTATTCAAAGTTTTGTACTTATAAAACTAAAAAACTCTTGCAGAAAACAAACTGAAATTGATATTTAATATCGAGATGAAAAAAAAAAAAAAAAAAAAACAGGCTTCCTATGGAATATAGAAAGCTTACACAGTCACACAAAATATTCAGAAATATTATGATATCGAAATGGAATTTATTTGCAGGAAGTTTTCAATTGTTTTTATGTTTTTTTTTTTTTTTTTTTTTTTTTTTTGCACTTTATATTCTATTCTTATAAAATATACAGAGTTACACAAAAGAAATCGATATTATTTCACCTATTTAAAACTAAAGCTATAAACATATCTTTTGTGTGTTTTCCTCCTCCATAATGTAAATAGTGCTACTGGTATACGGTATCGGGATTTACAAAGATATTTGGATACATTACAGCAAATATAGAATGCATGATTAGTTCAGAGAGGAGAGAGATACAGAAAAATATTCAGATGCTTTTTAGTACAATAGGTGGAAATTTCTCGAAGTGTATTTTTGTTATGTTTTGCGTTTTTATAATATGAAACAAATTTTAAAAGGAAAGTTTAAATGACGAAACAGCAAAGTACAGTTGATTGCGCGATTTTTCTCTCATTAAATATATAAATATGTTTCATATTTAATTTAAGCGTAAAACTATAAAAATTATACAAATAAATCTATTATTTACAATTATTTTGGAAAAATTTATAAAATATCAAACAACTAAATATCACACTTTATTTAATATTTAGCATTATTAAATGTGCCTATGGGTCTTTGACACGCAATGTTTAATCTGGATCCCTAAGATGAAAGTTTTTAGATTATTTATATTACTTTATAAAAATGCAGTAAAACAATCATCAACAAAATATATAAGTCATCCCCATCCATACTGATTGGTTAAAATATCTATAGAATAATAAAAATTTATAGAATTTGGATTTCTATTCTTTCTTTCTTTATGCATTTGTAATATTTCTCATTAAACTCTCTTTATTAATATAAGTCAATGATATTTTTGCGACTAATTGCCTATCATTTCATTTAAAAATTTACACAAATTCAAATTTATTTCTCATTAAGCTAAAATAGATTTATGCAGTTATCTTACACAAAGCCACCAAAATTATTTTTCTGTATTTAAATAAAAACAGTCAAATACGTACTGCATGGGGTTACACTTTGAAGAATTGTTGCAATTCGATGATGAACACTTGATAGATTGAGAAACTAACGAATATTAAATATTTATACATACCGATAAAAATCTAAGCGAATTCTTCCAGGCATCTAACGCAATTGTAATCCTGCATGCAATCCTATCTAACGCAATTGTAAATACTGTCACTCACAGTTCAATGGTTACTTTAAAACTGTGGCTTTTTTTTTTTTTTTTTTTTTCATTCATACTGATCTACTCAAATTCGCAGGAAAAGATAACACATCTTTTGCTCACCAGTGATCAGCTGCAGAAGGGCCCAGGCTTGAAACTTGATCATTTCAGGATTTGCTATCCACTCTCCATCCCCTAGGGTCCAATACTCCGATAGACGTAATTTATTGGTGTTTTCTTAAGAGGGAGAATAAAAGGCTCTTTCCGCTTTATTTATTTATTTATTTATTCTATGTGTGTCCTCTCTCATCA
The DNA here is from genome assembly GCA_963930645.1 of Salticus scenicus. Lineage (NCBI taxonomy): Eukaryota > Metazoa > Arthropoda > Arachnida > Araneae > Salticidae > Salticus > Salticus scenicus. Next base: position 324,331,728 of record OZ005651.1, on the reverse strand, counting down.
CTTATTTCTCAAGATAAATTGCTGTGGAAACAATTTTTCGAACTTTCTTTTAGTTTGTTTACATAAAAGAATCTTTAAAAAAAAAATAGAGGGAAAAAAAAAAAAAACTGAAGGTAACAAAAATTGAAAGTGGTAAAAAAAAAAAAAAAAAAAAAAAAGTTAAAAATTTGAACGTTTTCATTTTGCATCATTTAGAGGGATCATAGTGGCGGGTGGGGGGTGGGGGGGTGGCTCGAACCCCACGTGCCCATATAACTGTGCGCCTATGCCTGAAGGTGATCCCATACAAAAGCCCCCGCATTTTGTATAATTATCACTTAAAGAAAAATACACTGAGGGTGAAATACACCTGGGGGGGGGGGGGTTAAAAATGAATATAGGGGAAAAAATATTTTTTTCTTCTTATAATTTTTTTTTTTTATATTTTAATGAAACTTTGCTGAATTATCATTTAGAGTTTAAAGAAATATATTGAGAGTTACATATATCTGAAAGGGAAGGGTTTAGGGGGCAAAGAAAAAAGAAAAATGTAGTTTTTAAAGCAAAATCCAATATAGTACGGAAGGCTTGGGAGGGGGAGCATATGAGATTTTTTTTTTTTTTTTTACAAATTTCTACATCTTTAATTATCACTCACTGTAACATGTATATTATGTTAAGTATACTTGTACAAAATATGTAATATTTTAAAATTTAGTATATTGATTTCGTTTAAATAAAATTAAAAATATCAATACATATTTTAAATCATAATATATATGATTGATTTAGCTCATATAAATGAGGATTAAAAATATCAATATTTGTAATATATATATATTTACCTGATAATAATATAAAAAACTTCCAATTGCATATTCCAACTTTTTTCTGTTTAGTTTGAAATAATTCCTAGATTATTGTAGTCAGGTAAATTATGTATTAATTTATGAATTTCTCCCAGGGTAAACAAGTTAAATCTTTTTCATAAATTCTCACTCAAATTCTGGGGTACAATAATGAAAGAGCTTTTTGTAAGGAAGAAGAAGGCTGTTATACAGTAACAGCAACTTAATTCTAAAAGATTCTCTGGTCATAATAGAACTCAGATTTGTTTCACCTTAATTTCCCAGCACTAACAATTATATTATTATATAACAATAATAATAATAAACCATTGTGATACCATGTCTTTGATAATAGTTCTCAATTATTTGGAATTAAAAATATCTAAAATGCGTACAACTTTGCAATAAACGTCAAAAATTAAAACAATTTTGTTTATGACATATTTTTTAAGTCGGTTTACGTTTTTCTGTGATGCCAAGTTAAAGCAAAACGAAGTAAAATTGTTTTTCTTGAAATACCCTTCCTTATCGAACTCTCTCTCTCTCTCTCTCTCTCTCTCTCTATATATATATATATATATATATATAATGTTAATGCCTAAATTAGGCAAATATAAATAAATAAATAAATACATATATATATATATATATACATATATATATATATATATATATATATATATATATATATATATATACATATATATATATATATATATATATATATATATATATATATATATAATGAATGTTATCTATAAATTTTCAGATTTTGTAAGGTATTGCATACACAATCAGGAAAAGAATCTTATTAAATTATCTTATTGATTTTATTTTGTTTAAAATAAGTGTAATGCCTACAAACTGAAAAGTAATTTCAATTATTCTTGCATATTTTATTCAAAAGCCAAAGATTTATTGATTTAAGTTAGTATAAATGACACAAGATGCATATTAACTATTTTATTATTGTTATTATTATTATCATTTCAGCTTGCAGCAAACTGCTCATGAGTAGTGTAAAAAGGAGAGTTCAGCTGCACGGTGGAGGGTCTGAGGGTCCCTGAGGGTCAGGGTGGACACAGATATAAAATCTCTCTTCTCTCCCCAATAAAAATTTCAAGTTACTTCATAATCACTTATGTTATTCACATATATTCAGTCTGAATAAAATTTATATTCAGTTTAAATAAAATTGATTATAAATCTTGTCATGAAAAAAAGGGAGAGAGAGAGAGGGGGGGAATCAAAAATTTTTCATGGTTTTTTTTTAATTAAAAAAAAAAATCTTACTTTTGAATTTTTATAGTACTAATTAAAGAAATAATTTCTTCTTTCATAAATTATAAGCAGACTAAGCTGATGAGATTTTCCTTTTTTTTTTTTTTTTTTTTTTTGTAAACTAATTTACTGCTTCTTCTCCAATTTGCTTTCATTTCAACTAATTCAATATGCTTTTTTCTTAGAAGTAGGCTACAATAATTTAAGTTAACACATTGAGAGCCATGTCAGCCATCGGTGGCTGACAGTGTCAAATGCGATGTAAAGCCGCGTCAACCATCGGTGGTTGACAGTGTAAAATATGATATAAAACTGAAAATATTACATTGTTTTAAGTAATTATTGAAAATTTATTTAAAGTCTGCTTAATTTTTATTTATTACAGGATAATATCATTAAGGAGTTTTAATGGATTTTATTAAGAATTCGTGGGGCCCTGAACGTGTTAAATACTTGATACCGGCCCGCGGTAAAGTTTGTGGAATTTATAACTTTTTTTTTTTTTTTTTCCTCTTGTTAACACAGAAAATAGATTCTTGCTGATACTTCTGAGTTAAAAGAACACACTGTTAAAAATGGTAACAGAAAACTACTGGTAATCATTTATCTTAAATCTTATGTAAAATTACAGAGGAAGATAACCGGAGATGTTAAAAAGTCTATTTTTTTACGCATTTCAATGATTAATAATCATTTAATTAATTACTGGCGAGAATATATATGTAACTTAGAATGTTTTTCTAAAGCAGAAACATTAATTTTTTATTCTTATATAAAAATAGATAAAAATACTAAATAAAAAATGAAAATCTCAATTGCTTACTTTTAACTAAGAATTATTATAAATTAACAGAGCCTCTGGATAAACAATTCAGTAGATTTTCAGAAATTTTTTACAGCGCACAGATGATCACAGCAACTAAACACATGCAGCAATTTAATATATATACTTTATATATGTGTGCGCATTATATCCCACCGGAATGAAGCACATTTTTAAAGCGGCTGTCGATCACTTTTAGTTGAATACTTCTGTGATTTGGACGATAGCCCTCTACTACATCGCCGTAACTAAGAAGGGAGAAGCTACCGGATTCTTCATTTTCGTATAGCGGGAAGACGCGGTATCTGAAACTAAAGTTTTACGCTAGAAATAATATATTAAATGCACATATTTACACACATCAAACCTGTATTGCTTTTAAATTTTTAAATGTCTATACAATATCAATTTTTTCTTGTAATACAAATCAACTTACAACAGCTTGGCTTTTTTTTTTTTTTTTACAAGCAGCTAATCAAAAGTCTAGAACCAAACACATTAAATTTTTGTGTAGTTCGAAAACAATTATTTGTAACTGAAGGTAACAGTTTTCTTAAATCATCTTCTTCAATGTTATTACAATCTACATAAGAACGAACATGAGTAAAAACTCTTGCATGAAATTTCGTCTATTTTTTTATTTAAAACTCTAATTTTTGTAATTTTTAATATAAATTGATCATCAGCTTTCGGTTTATATTCCTCTTTTAACGACCAAGACATATAAAGTGGAATATTTCCAAACATTTGATTTATATCCTCCAGTTGCGAACTTGTATCACATATAAATTGGAATAAGCAACAGCTTTCTTTGTAACATGCATCACAGCTGCACAAATATTATAAATCATAACGTAAATAATATAATATTATGGTATATAATTAACTTTTTATAATATATACTCAAACTTCATACAACGATATATACTTAAACATTTTTTTTTTTTTTTTTTTTTTTTTTTTAGAGATAATTTGTAAGACCTGTAATAACTATATGTAGAAATTGGAACAACTTCATTCACAATTCCTGCGAAAAATATTTTGAGACACAGAAAATAAAACCTTTGTCTTATTTACTTGTATGCATATAAAGAATGAGATATTTTTAAAAATTCTATTAATTCAAGATTTCAACTAAATCTTTAATTTTAATAAAAACTCTTAAAATAAATAAATTTCTTTTTAGCTTTTAAGAAAGGCTTCCCCTCTACTTCTAAATATAGATGTTAATAAAACTCTTTAAATATAAAAAACAAGTCTGTAGTGTTAGCGAATTCAGTACATTTTGAAATTCTTTTTTAATAATTTAATCTTTATTGGCTTGCTATAGCTATTATAGTATTACTGAATGAAATATATTTTCTTAACATTTAAGATGTGAATGATTATGTATATAATTACTTCGTTAAGTATTATTTGCATTTTTTTGCTATTGAGAAAATTTCTAGCCAGCATTCTTTATTAATTACTGACTAATTTTTACAAATAATCAACTTAATTTCAAGATAGCTTTTGATTTTCATTGAGACGTAAGTTAGTTTACGTTCATCTCTTGTTTTGATTTATAATTTTACCATGTTTTTATTAACTTCGATTCTTGTTTGTTTGTTTGTGTGTTTGTCAGGGACAAATCTTGCAATCGATTTTTAACTAACTTCCCGACTAGCTAGATATTTGGAATTTTCAGGACAGCTCAAAACACGGTGACAATGCATTTTTCTAATAATTTTAGTCAACTATTTCAAGTCCCGCTGCCTTCGGCAGCGCTTATATGATTCCACAGAAAATTTATTTAACTAACTTCCCGACTAGCTAGACATTTGAAACTTTCAGAATAGTTCAGAACACGGTGAAAATGCATTTTCTTAATACCTTTAGCCAACTGTTTCGGGTTCATGCTGCTTTCGGCAGTGTTATCAGTCCAAAGCTTGCAATCGATTTTTCACTAACTTTCCGACTAGCTAGACATTTGAAACTTTCAGGACAGCTCACAACACGGTGACAATACATTTTTCTAATAATTTTAGTCAACTATTTCATGTCCCACTGCCTTCGACAGCGCTTATATTATTCGACAGAACATTTATTTAAATAACTTCCCGACTAGCTAGACATTTGAAACTTTCAGAATAGTTCAGAACACGGTGAAAATGCATTTTTTTAATACCTTTAGCCAACTGTTTCGGGTTCCTGCTGCCTTCGGCAGCGTTACCAGTACAAAGCTTGCAATCGATTTTTCACTAACTTCCCGACTAGCTAGATATTTGAAACTTTCAGGATAGCTCAGAACACGGTGGCAATACATTTTTTTTAATACTTTTAGTCAACTGTTTCAGGTCCCTACTGCCTTCGGCAGCGTTCATATGATTCAACAGAAAATTTATTTAGCTAACTTCCCGAGTAGCTAGACATTTGAAACTTTCGGAACAGTTCGGAATACGGTGAAAATGCCTTTTAAAAATATTTTTATCCAATTGCTTCGGGACCCTGCTGCCTTTGGCAGCGTTTCCAGTACAAAGCTTGCAATCAACTTTTAACTAACTTCCCGGCTAGATAGCCATTTGAAACTTTTATAATAGCTCAAAAGACGATAGCAAGGAATTTTTTTAATACTTTTATCCAATTGCTGGGGTTCTGGCTGCCTTCAGTAGCGTTTATATGATTCAACAGAAAATTTAAAAACATGGTTTATAAATTCTTTTTTATCTTATAATTATTTATTTTACCTATGGCAGCTTTCGCTTTTACAGAGTTCTTCAAATTACAACTGATGATGTGCATGCATGTGAAAATTATTCCTAGGAGCAGGTGCCTGGTGCTAGTAAATAATAGCAGAATCTAAATAAATTGATTTCCTAACACACATGTCAAATACAATTTTAAAACAAGCAGGAAATTTTTAAAGCATTTATCTTTCCTTTCTTTCTTCTTCTTTTTTTTTTTTTTTTTTTTTTTCAAAGAGTGATTGTTGAAATTTCTTGTTACTTTAACATAAATAAATGTAACACCGAATCATAAACAATCGTATTAATAGCTTATTTTTTCTCCAAGAATAGAAATAAATAATTAAAATACAAGTAGGGGAGAGTGGGGTACAATGGACCAATTTTTAGAATTTTAGGTGTTTACTCACAAAGTAATAATTTCTCGCTATTGAAAATATATGTGCATATTACCTATATATTGGGTCTTATGTGGCACTCAATCAAAAGCAATAATTATGTTTACCTTTTTTAATATCATTTTTTTAATAACAACTGACAAAATGGACCATTGTACACCGACCGCGGGGTATAATGGTCCATGACATGGGGTACTATGGACCACAAATTAAATTTAAAAGGCATACTAATGTAGTATGTTTTTCAATAGTATAAAATGTAGAATATGTTATATTTGTTTATTTATGTCTTTGATTCATACAAATAATGTAAATTAATGAACATTAAAATTAGAAAATGATACACTAAACAATTTTTGTGCCACTGAAAATCTGCTGTTTTCTTGTGAATTTGTAGGGTCTGGAAAACTCATCATTACAATAGCTTGAAAATTTACAAGAGATATAGCAACACTCTCAGGAATAAATGTAGAGATCTTAATTAAGTTTTCGTTGCATGAATCTCTCAAAAACAGATTATTTATCTTTTATTTCTGTGATTAAACCAACAAAATGTAAAACTGTCTGTTTTGTCAAATTTATTTGTATTATTATATTTTAATTGCATTATTTAATTTAGTTTGTTATAGCTGTATAATATTTCAAAAAATATAAGAATATAAATGTAACTGAATGGTTATTAAAAATAAATAAGAAGAAACCTCAAAGTAAATTGCTTTCTTATTCATCTTTGAAGACATAATAGATCTAATTAAGGTTAACTCTGAAATTTGCATGTATAATTTATAGTTAACACTTCAAAAATGTAGATTTCGTAAATCAGTTTATTATGACAGAGAACTGAGGTAAATGGACCATGGTCCATTGTACCCCGTCCATTGTATTCCTTAGTGGTCCATTGTACCCCGTCTGGACCTCTTACAGCAAATGATTAAAAAAAAAAAAAAAAATCCTCTTAAAAAATATTTTAATGAGATTAAATATAATAATAGATGACCTTAGCTCTTTATTGTGCTAAATAGACTGTTCCAGATCATTATTCCTGAAAGACGAAAAGAAAAAATACTTAACTAAAAATATTTACTCTTGGCTACCGTAAAATAAACTTCACGAATAAAACGGCTAAATTGTTAGTTAGGCATGAAGTTGCTGACTAAATTTCATCCTTGCAGTGCTGCTATCTATGTACCAAAATACGAACCATAAAAATAAATAAATAAATTGTAGGGAGTGGTCCATTGTACCCCACTGTCCCCTATACAACATTAAAAAAAAAAAAAAAAAAAAAAAAAAAAATCTTAATCAAAAACAAGTATACCTTTTAAAAAAAATTCTGTAACTATCCTGAAATCCACAGTCTTATGTATCTCTACAACTATGAGATATACGAGATTTAAAATGCTGATTGCATATTTCATTACACTTCTTTAAAGAAAAGGTTAGGGGGACTTACACCTTTTTCATTACTCTGTAAAAAATTTCGTGTAAGAATACACATCACTATTGAGGAAACTTATTCTCCTCAATCATGTTGAGAAATGTTACCAGCTATAGCTGTGTATTCTTACACAACATTTTTTACAGTGTAGCATACTTGCCAACATACTAATTCCGTTAGTATTGTTAGAACCGCCTTCTTTTTCGCACCAGTATCTTTTTAGAGTATTTTTCTTTTTATTTAATCGCATTTGCATTTGGAGAATATTACTCTAAAAATTTATTGGTGTGAAAGGGCGGGACTAACAACACTACGGAATATTAATTAGGTTGTTGGAAAGTATGGTGTAGGTTGTCGTGAATTTCTGAATCTAATTCATTCTCAAAATTTTCATATTACTTTTAAGGCTCTCTTTATCTATATTTTTAATTCAATTCAATCAAAACTTTTTATTGATAAGGAATATGTGTAAAGAGGCCTACCTGGGTTCTTCATCTGGGACGGATGAGCTTCGATGTTCGACTTCTCTTTCTATTATATCCTACGTCGGAGCTGCAGTGAAAATGAAGGGACACTACACGTAGAAATAATTCTCAACCGTGGGATGTCTTTTCTAATTTTAATTAAAAACTTAAATCACAATTCAAAATTATATTTCGGAGAGGACGATATAACAGCCGTCCACTCCGTCTCAGCTCAGAATTCGTTCTAACACTACTTAGCAACAGAAGTATCTACAAAAAAATAAAAAGAAAGTTATTAGTCATCTAAAAAGCAAGAGTTCACACAAGTCTCTATGAATCAGATGTCTGGTTTATATCAGAGAGGAGCATCTGTTCACGACACTCCCACCTTGAGTTCAGAGGGAACCAGAACTCAACTCAAGGCACTACACCACCCCGAGTCGGTCTGGCTGTTTGACGATTCTTCCTCGCCTGGTGGTGACAGCGTCTCGTAAAATGTCAGATTCCTCGCACCAATAAAATTAGTTCCTTGATCACAATACACTACTGAGGGACGACCTCTTCTCGATACGAATCGTGTAAAACCGAGTATAAAATTGTCCGTTGAAGGAGAAGTTAGTAATTCAAGGTGTACAGCTCTAAAAACTGCACAAGTAACAATTAGGATCCATGTTTTCGTTTCATTTTTAAGATAGAGAGGGCCGGCTAGATCTATGCGGACGATCTCAAAAATCGACGCATCTCTTACCCTATCAACAGGTAATACACTTTCCGCAACTTCTGGCGGTTTTGAAGTAAATTTTCTGCATACTACACATTTGTTTATGACCCTTTTTACAGTTTTCCGACATTTCAAAATCCAGTAGTTCTCTCGGAGTTCTGACATTAAAAGTTGTACACCACAATGACCCAATTCACGATGTTTCGAAATTATCAGTTGTTCTACTACATGATGGTTTGACGGTAAGACCACTGGTAAGCGAAAATTATGAGTGTCGTCTCTCATAAAGATCTTAGTTTTTATCCGTAGTAGACCGTTCGAGTCTGAGATAGTGTGTAGATGTCGTAATTTATAATCTGAAGAATTCGTAAAATGTTCTTGTTGTACTAATTTCATAAGCACAATCTCTGCTTTTCTTAATTCTTCACTGTTTAGCAGACCGCTTGTTCGATCGGTTCTAACAATTTTTGAATTATTACAGAAGCGAAAAATCCACCCTATTATACGTACAATTTTTGTGTAAGAAGAGTACCGGAGGTAAAATTTATCTTCATTATTTTCTAAATTCGCAGCAGTAACGATAGTTTTTCTCCTCTCTTTATTGATTATATCTATATTCGGAACTATATTATTCTTAGGCCACTTTTCTTCTGCAGTTAATAACCAGGATGGACCCAGCCACCACTCAGATTTAGCTAGTGTTTTCACTGAACACCCACGAGAGGGCAAATCGGCCGGATTCAAATGACCAGGGACAAAATTCCAGGAATCAGGAGAAGAAAGTTTACGTATTTCTTTTACTCTGTTTTCTACAAATGTTCCCCAAGTGCCTTCTCCTTTTATCCAGTATAATACATCCATCGAATCAGACCAATAAACTATGTCAACGTTTAATTTTAGATCTTGGATAACCGTATCCGCTAATCTGGCACCTATACAGCAAGCTAGTAATTCGAGACGGGGGGGTGGATATTTCTTTCAACGGCGCAACTCTGGATCGTGCCTGTAATAGTTGACAACTAACTTGATCGTGAATCTCGTTTCTTAAAAAAACACAAGCAGCATAAGAAACTTTACTGGCATCACAAAAAACGTGTAAAGACAATCTTCCTGTAAATAGATTTAACTCGGAAATTCTTCTGGGTATGGAGATATTTTTTAACTCCAAAGTTTGATTTTTCCATTTTTTAAATTCCTTAACTATCTCATCGGGCAAGTTGGAGTCCCAAGAAGCCCTAATTTTCCAACGTTTTTGCAATAGTAATTTTGGAATCAAGGTCACTGGACACGTAAAACCTATCGGATCGAATATCTTATGCGTTAGAGACAGAATATTTCTCTTCGTTATGGAACCTTCTTCTAATTTAAAATTCCTATAATCACAGGCTAAAGCATCTTTCTCCATATCCCACATTAACCCGAGCACCGGCGTCTTTTTATCAATTTCCAAATTAATCATTTCTCCGTCCGCGCGATAATTATAACACCAGCCGCGAAGGTCGAATTTAGCTGAAGCTAAGATTTTTTGCGCTTCAGTACGAAAATAATCTAATTCATCTAAGGAATCCACACTAGTCACGCAATTATCTACATACAATGATTCCTTAAGTTTTAACGCTACGTCTTTTACGTCGTCTGGTGCCTGATCAAGGTGATGCGCAAGTGTTGCTGCGAGGAGAAACGGACTACTGTAAAGTCCGAAAACTACCCTACAATGTTTATAAGTGATCAGATTTTCGGGATTCCCATCCCCCCACCAAAGAAAACGTAAATAATCTCTATCCCCTTCGTTCAAAGATATCTGTAAAAAAGCTCTCCGGATGTCCGCTACGACGCCTATTTTTCCCCATCTGAAACGATTCAAAACTGAAGGAATTAATTCAATCAAATTAGGCCCCTTCTCTATACATTCATTTATAGAAACGGAACCCCTAACATGGGCCGAACCATCGAAAACAGGTCTGATTTTCGTCGTCGCGTTCGGTTTTATTACCGCCCTGTGAGGTAAATAGTGAACATTAGTAATCTGAGGTAAATCTTCCTTAGTTTTCACTTCCTCTATAACTCCCTCGGATTCCCATTCATTAAAAACTTGTTCATATTCTCCTACTAATCCGGCTGCTTTAAGAGAATTTACATTATTTTTTAATCTCTTTTCCGCTAATTCTCTATTATCCAAAATCTCTGGATGTCCATCTATCCATGGAAGACACACTTTATATCTCCCATCATTTTCCCGACATACCGTTTCTTTAAAATGTTTCAAAACTAATTCCTGAATTTCTTGCTTGGATTGTTTTTCTGCCGGATCAGTTATACCCAAGGAATCCAAATTCCATAAGTCCGTGATTTTAGCCTCATTTACATACAATGAAAGAGCCGTTAGGGAGCTATCTTTATCCCTACTTTCAATTTTTCCCATTACCGTCCATCCGAGAATCGTTTGCATAGCTACCAACCCACAGGACAGATTCTTTATTTTCCCAGTAAACAATTTCCCCACGACATCTGCCCCTAGCAAAACATGTATTTCATTTTCATCGTTTTCATATAAACAGTTTCTACTTCTAGGACAAATGTCGCTCAAAAAAATATTTTTCTCTTTTAATTCTCTAATGCAATTAATACTGCTAATCCTGGGAACTGTTGTACAAATCTTTTCTTGTTCCATGACCTCGATTACAATATTTTTGTTGTCCTTTAAGCCCTTTAATTTAATCGAATATCGATCATGTAATACTGTTTCCTCGGTACCTCCAAACAGCCCATGAGTAATTTTCACTCTTCCTATACTTGCTAAGTTTAATTTATTTGCTACAAAACTAGATACGTAAGACTTTGACGATGCTGTATCAAAAATTATTCTCACTAAATGCTTGTTTTCTTTATTTTCTATACGAGCAACCAACGTTTGCAAGTACACTCTATTTTCCGAGTGTTCATTAATCAAAAGTGTGCTGTCTTCTTGATCCTTTGCAAGCGATTTCTCTTTTTCCTGTTGGTAGTGTTTAAAACACATTAACGAAGCGTGTTTTCCCTGGCAATATTGACAACTAATATTTTTTTTGCAAAATTTAGCGATATGACCTTTCACTTCTAAGCACTTAAAACAACCGCCTTTTTTAACCAGTAACGATTTTCTTTCTTCAAGTGATAATCTCTTAAATTCGTCGCAGTTCACACCCCTATGTGTCAATGACCCACAAAAGGGGCATTTTTCCCTGATTTCCCGACCTTCGTTCAATAAATCCTTTGCTGCGTAGAAACTCGTTGTTTTGTCTCTATTTTGCGGTCTATTTTGGGGTGTGCTTTTCCTAACTGTACTTCCGTTCGAAAAACCGGCTACCAACATCGCCATTTCCCTGGATTTCGAAGACATAGATAGAAAATCTAATAAACATGTGACGTCATAATAACCCTTTTGGTATTCTGGTTTATTCAAATCGACTAATAGATCCTGTGGTAGGGCTTTCAAAATTGTCGTACAGAGAATCGCTGATAAATTATTATTATCTGAGCCTAAGGCTTCAATGCTTCTTAAATCAGTTAAAATTCTGTCATAAAATTTTCTGAATTCTGCTACATCGTTAGAATTTCTAAGTGGTTTGATGCTGAGGATATTACAAGTATGATTATGTATTAATAAATTGCGGTCGCCGAATCTTTCTTTTAATAAATTTACAGCCGAATCATAAGCACTTTCAGACATAGGAAGCCCATCTATTGTACATAAAGCGCTACCTACCAAGTACGCTTTCAGATAGTTAAATTTATCTATTTTCGTTAATTCGTTATTATTATGTATAGCGGATTCGAAAGTATTCCAAAAGGTGAGCCAGTTATTTATATCTCCAAAAAATCTTTCGATCCGAATCCGCGGCAAATTTACATTTGTACTAGGTACTTTATAGACTTCTACTTTTTGACTAAGTGGTTCGCGGTTCGAATTCGGGATATCGGTTAATTTTCCCTTTAATTCACCAAGTTTTTTATTACACCTGAATTTCCATATTTGTATTTTTTCAGCGTATTCTTCGGCTTTTAGGAATTCATTTTCAAATTCCTCCACTTTAATGTGTGGTTCTAATTCCCTGTCCGTATTTTTTAACGTTTCAAATTTCATTAGTAAAAGTTCCAATATTTCTTCCAGTTCTGTGATATTTATAGTTTCATCTTGTTTTTGTAATTCCTTCTCTATTTTATTAATGCAATTTGTTACAGCTGTGCGTAACACGGTTCTTTTTTTCCTTAAAATTTCAGGCTCTGCCATTTTTTTTCTTACAAAATCAAATACTACAAAGTAATAATTTATCCAGGTTTTTTTTTTTTTTTTCTTTATCTAGACCAGTTAGTTCTACTCATCCATCCCGCGACAGGGATGCCATGTCGAGAATTTCTGAATCTAATTCATTCTCAAAATTTTCATATTACTTTTAAGGCTCTCTTTATATCTATATTTTTAATTCAATTCAATCAAAACTTTTTATTGATAAGGAATATGTGTAAAGAGGCCTACCTGGGTTCTTCATCTGGGACGGATGAGCTTCGATGTTCGACTTCTCTTTCTATTATATCCTACGTCGGAGCTGCAGTGAAAATGAAGGGACACTACACGTAGAAATAATTCTCAACCGTGGGATGTCTTTTCTAATTTTAATTAAAAACTTAAATCACAATTCAAAATTATATTTCGGAGAGGACGATATAACAGCCGTCCACTCCGTCTCAGCTCAGAATTCGTTCTAACACTACTTAGCAACAGAAGTATCTACAAAAAAATAAAAAGAAAGTTATTAGTCATCTAAAAAGCAAGAGTTCACACAAGTCTCTATGAATCAGATGTCTGGTTTATATCAGAGAGGAGCATCTGTTCACGACATAGGCATTTCTGAAGGTTTCCTATAAAAGCTTATATTTCCATTTAATTTTATAAATTGAACTATGCTAGGTTTGTTTAATGAAATTCATAGTCAGGCAACAAGCCATATGCTTTCGGATATATTTTTTTTTTTTTTGTAGATTTGAAATCTTTAAATTTTATTTTCTCAGTGTGTATTTTTCCATGAATTCATGATGTTCAAGATGCTAAAACTTCAACCAATATTTAATAAAAGACACACACACACACACACATATATATATTTAATAGAACTTACTTAAGGGCGTGCATCCGGAAATGAAGATTTCTATTCAACATGGCCGCCCAGGTTCTAAGAAAAAATTGGGGTTGGCCTAACTTTAAAAACTGACAGCCAAGAGCTCCAATCAGTGAATAGTAGAATTCCCCTATTAGTTGAAAAATTATCTTCTTGACTACCTTAATTATTTTGACACTTCCTCTCCTAGCTGTGGAGACAGTGGTGAGGAGGTGATAAGAGAGGTCACAGAGGTGATAAGAGACAGTTTCCCACCTGTATTCAATTATCTACAAGAACGCCGCTAAAAAAATATACAAACTATCGCATCGCTCAGTGAAATATTTTCTGAAACGTAAATCACTAAAATAAATAGATTTAAGATTTAAATTCTAATGTCAAGAAATTTAATCTTATTAAATGAATAAATGAAAATTCTTTACACAAAATGTTTCGGAACAGAAGAAAATATTTTTTTTAATTATAAATACATGCATAAAATATATGAATATTATAAAAAAAATGTTTATTGAATTATTTATACTACATATATAGTTTCAGACAGTACATAAAATAGCTCTCTCTCTTGTCGAAAGATTCAAACCCACGGTAGTGTGTTTTAAAAAATAGTGGTTGATTTTTTTTTTTTTTAAGTTTTAATAGGAAATATGTTTACTCAAAAGTTTTTTTTTTAATTCTAACTATTTACTTTCTTTCACGTATACACAGGGCAAAGAAAGTATTGTTTTTGGGTCAAATTTTCGAAATTGAGTTTTTTTCTTCTTTATTATATAATTATACGTTTTGAAATCCTCTGAATTGGAAAATGTTTTTAGCGGTTGGTTTGTGTGTGTATCTGTCTGTTATCAGCATATATCAAGAACAAATAATAGCAGAAAGTTCAAACTTGGTATTTTAAATGGGTTTCATATAAATATGCTACACTAAATTTTTTCCTTGAGACAAAGCAAATGGTTCACGTACAGGAATATCCAAGAGAATTCAAATACATGATGTTTATGGGGTTCAAAGTTCAAATAAATTATGTTCTGATAAGTACAATTTAACATCAATAGGCTGATTAAACAAAAGTGAGTAAAATTTTTTTTTAAATGCATAAAAGCATGTTTTGTGTAGATTGTGGTATGGAAATCATTCATCATTCGTTTACAGAGCTCCAAAGTATTTGGATATATTGAGGCTATACTTGGAAATTCCTGGAATTATAACTAATTTTGTGTTAGAAGTTTTTCAAGTAAGAATAAATTTAAATACACAACATTGTTTATCGACAATATGCAGAGCTACCCAAAATTAAGCTAAACGCTCTTTTGTATTGAATGTAATTGATGGAAGTGCTTTGCTATATTTTATTATGCCGACGAACACTTGCTCACGAAGCAAAATTAATTTTTCATATCCATACTGTATGTAAACGAATTACTTTTAGTAGTTTTATTCTCAACTCTAGTTTTTTTTTTTTTTTCTTCATAATATCACATTTTGAGGTTCCCTGATTATAAAAGTCCATTATTAAGCGGTTGATCTGTATATATATCTGTTATCAGAATAACATAAAAACAGATAACTGCAGGAAATTCAAAAGTGGTATTTTGAAGTTCGTATTAGGTTACCACTTAAAATTTTGAGCAAGGTTGTCAAGTTTGAAGTCAAATTAGTAACAGCCTTGATTATTATTCATTTGTTTATTTTTACAATTATGCATTATAAATAAGTGGGTTTGATGGAGGAGGGGAGTATCCCTCTTACAAAGAAATACATGTGAAATAAAAATGTTCCATATGTTCTAAAAATGTTCCGCAATTTTAGATCTTTTTTAAGTACATTATTTTTATTATCTTATGCTATTGATCTTAAAACTTAATATGCAACATATATATATATATATATATAATGAAAACCTTTTTAAAATTTTTCAGTAAATATTCAATATAATTTTCTTTCATTATTTTATTACAATATGACATTTTCCTGTTCCTCCCTTAAAATTTTAGTCTTGAGTCTAAACAGTTTTAAGATTTAATTAAGTAGAATTACAGTTCAAGGAAAAATTTTATTTATTTATTTATTTATTTTTGGGTCTAATTTTAATGTAATTTTCGAATTTTGATGGAATATAATCCGACACACGCAAAGCTGCAAATACTTTAATTAAGAAAACGTTAAAAATTAAAAAGTAAAATAATACGTTCATTTCCTGATATTTTAACTGTGGATCTATGATAAATAACACCCGTGAAGTTGGAATATTTACAAGGCTTTTAGTTTAGAACCTCATCCCCCACCGCCCTTATTATTTCCCAAAATAATTTACATCTCTGCAGAAAGGAAAAGCAATAAATTATAAAACATTTAGGATAACAAAATTAATAATTTCAATAATTTTCTATTTGCAACTTTAAGTAAAATCAATCCTATTCAGAGGTCCCCTCCTAGGTGATTCTAAACTGCCCTGTTTTCTGCAATTCTAAATTCTGCTCTTCCAAACTTCACAATTTCATCGCCCCAACGGCACTATTATATATTTCCTAACCCATAGTTTTATTTTTCATTCCTTTATTTAATTATTTTTAACAAATTATTATTATTTTCCAGACATTACAATTTACAATTTTTTAAAGTCATAAAATTAGTTAAATAAAAAATAATTTGAAACTTTTAAAAGCCTTATACCGTTTACACCCACCAATATAAATTTAAATTGATCAGAAGCAAAATTATTATTATTACTGGCATGTAACACCGTCAAAAATGACGGAATGTGAAATCAATTGAGGTAGTGAATCGACGAAGGCTCTGCCTGTTTCGTTATGGACACTACATTTAATGAAAACTCTTTTCTATATCGTTTTCTATATATATATATAATCCATGAAATTGCTCAAAAGCCTGCTTCCTTCGCCGCTGTTTTCGCAGCGACACATTCCTTCGCAGACTCTCGGGTGCCTGTCCCTATTGCCTGTGACAATAGGCCTGTGAAATAGGCTTCCATTTGGGTACTTATCAGGTGACAGTTTCAAAACGGTCAATATCGAAAAAATTGAAGTAGCAGTTTTATATTTGAATCGCAGTTACATATGAACAACACTATACGTGATGTACATAATATTTTCTTTCAAGATATTTTCTACATTTATTTGATTTATTCCATCAACTATAAAATGTCAACAGTTTTATGCCAAATATAATATGCTATGATCGGCTACAGCTATCGCATAAGACACGACTTCCATTACCCATTATACTCGCATTATATGCACTTTTTGGCAATAATGTGATCAGAAGACATAGAACTGACCTAAAAAAATAGACAACTAAAAATGTTCCGGTAAGAGAAAGTTAATACCTAGGTAAAGACATATAAAACAGAGTTTACATAGCGATTTTTTTTTTTTTTTCTTGAAACACTAATTTCCAAGATCTAAAACTGATCTGTCTGCTCAGGGTAACTATTAATTTTCCTGTAATGACAACGTAAAGCATGAGAGAGTATATATAAAATGGGTTTATGTAACGATTTCCAAGAAAATCGTTAGAGCCGTTTTTGAGATACCGACTTTTACCAAAACTTGGCATATTCATTTGTTGAGTGGAAAACAACAATTACATACAAAAGGATATTTAAAAAAGGTTTAAGATTGAAAGTTTGAATAAAATCCGTACAGCTGTTTTGAAAGGAACGCACTTGCAGTACCTGAAATTTAGCTATTTATACGTGTCTATCAATTTTTCGGAACTAACCAACTATATTATTCGAAAGGGAGTGCTTATACATTAATTTTTAAAAAAGTCGTTAGAGCCGTTTTTGAGATACGGACTTATGGTTGCACTTCCGGTTTCGGATGTCCTACTTCCAGTTTTCCCATTTTCACCAAAATTTGAAAATTTAATCTGTGCACCAGACCTATCTCAATTCTGAAGTTTCTTTGTTCTATCTGTATTAGTTTCCGAGATATAACAGCTAGAAAATTCCCCACACACATACACACATATACACGCACACTGACCAATTGACAAAAACCACTTTTTTGGACACAGGAGACCTTAAAACATGTAATTGAGGTGAAATCTCGATATCGAAATTTTTCACCGAATACAATACTTCCATTACCTACGGTAGTCGGGTAATGGAAGTAAAAATCGAGTAGGTTTTATCCTTTGTTATTTTAAGAAGTAGATAGAAAATTAAAACTTCAAGCTTTAGGCACGGAAAATTCAAGGAGATTTTCCCAAATTAAAGTAACAATAATAATAACAAACTTTTTACTTTCGTTATCCGACTACCGTAGGTAATGAATGTATTGTATTCGGTTCAAAAATTTCATGTCGAATTTTCACTTGATTTACGTGTTTTAAGGTCTCCTGAGTCCAAAAAAGCAGTTTTTGGCAATTGGTCAGTGTGTGTGTGCATGTATGGGGTGAATCTTTTGACTGTCATATCTGTGAAACCAATAAAGGTAGAACAATGAAACTTCAGAATTGAGTTAGGTCTGATGTGCCGATGAATTTTAACTTTTGGTTAAAATTTGGAAAGCCGGAAGGGAGATATATGAAGCCGGAAGTAGGACCCTAAGTCCGTATCGCAAAAACGACTCTAACGATTTTCTTCAAAGCTGCTATATAAACACCATATAAGATTTCCTTTCATATGTAATAGTTGGTTAGTTCATGAAAATGAATTTGAGGTCTCGCAAGTGCATTTCTTTAAAAACGGCTGTAGTAATTTTTGTACAAACTCGCCATAATAAATCTCTTTTAGATACCCTTTCGTATGTAACTGTTGTCAATAATTGAATTTGAAAAACTTTGGTGGATGTCGATGTCTCAAAAATGGTTCTTACGATTTTCTTGAAAATTGCTACATAAATCTCATTTTAGATATCCTTTCGCATATATTACGTGGCTATTACAGGAAAATTGACAATCATCCTCATTAGGTAGGTCAGTTTTAGATCTCGGAAATCAGTATTTTTTAAAAGCGGCTCCACCTTTTTTTTTTTTTTTTAACTTGGTATGTAAACTCTGTTTGTATAACTTTACACATGTATCAGTTTTCTTTCGCTGGAAAATTGTTAAGTGTCTAATTTGTTAGGCTAATTTTACGTTTTTTGACCTTACATTATGTCAAAAATGTGCATATAATAAATGTAATAGTAGGTAATGGACTTTTTTTTTTTTCACCAGATGTTTTCGAAATGGTAAAATTATCTAACTGTACATTAAAAATATATAGAAAGCATTATATACCGTCCCAAATTAACTAAAAGATTATTAGTAAAAAGTATAGGCATTAGAAAAAGTAGGTATCCTAGATTTTTTTTTTTTTTTTTTTAATAAGAGAGAGAGAAAAAGAGAGAGAGAGAGAGAGATAAGAAGAACAATTACACGAAAAAAATCATCGCTAAATAGAAACAAAAATTTAAAAGTTGCCAAAGGGGTCGTATACTAAAGGTGTAACGCAAAATGGTCTAGATATTACGATTATTTATTTATTTTTCTATTCTAAATATATATATCTATATATAAATATATACTTACTGATTTTTAGAATAATATTTCGTAATAAAAAGTTTTAAATAGTACTTATATATTTCAATTAGACAATAAATATGAAGATTTCTTGAATTTCATTTTTCTACTTTTGGTTTATGTTATGCACTAGTAATATCCCTATTCAGTGAAAGGTAAAGCGGCGAATAGACGTGCAGAGTGCCGCAGGGGTAAATAAGTGAAGCGAGTAAGGGGCAGAGCACCCTAGTAATAATAATAATAATAAAAAAATCTAACGATTGCTCTGCTTAGGATAAGCTATCACCAAATTGAGAAAAATTTCACAATCAAATCGTACCGGTACATATATATATATATATATATATATATATATATATATATATATGTTTGTATGTATTATCATTACTATTATTATTATTTTATTTTTATTTTTCGCGTGTAAATGAATTTATGCCAAGGACAAAATAAATTAATTAAATTAATTAATAAACTCATAAGTTCATTTATTTATTTATTATTATTATTTATTATTATTATTTATTTATTTATTTTTATATTTTTAATTAAATATTTAATAATTCTAAAACTATTACAGGGATTTTATTTAATGTCTTTTAATTAATTGAAATAATTTTATTTAAATGCTCAATTCTGAGTCCTTGAGTTATTTCGCATCTTTTTGCGTTCAGATTTCGTAAAGAGGTAATCGGAGACACAAACATTTTTTTTTTTTTTTGGTAATATATATAAAAAAAATATTAGATTTTTAAGCAAAGAGTTCTCTCTCTCTTTTTTTTTTTCTTTAATGCATTTGGACTCTGAAAAAGAAAAATTCTGTGTGGGCCCAGAAAGTATGTTTTAACGTCACCATTATCCCCCTTCCCCTTTCGACATGAACGATATCATCAATCAATCTTAATGACTTCCCGTAAGTTTCGCGGGGCGTTTCCGATGGGAGGCGGAGAAATCTGCTGAAATTGAGGTTTTTCAATTAAAAAATTTAAGTTTCTTATATTCTCATTAATAGAGATTTAAATAAAACAATTTATAAAAACATTAATAAAAAGCTTGGTTTTCTTGAGAAAGCGACACGCTATACAGATTTCAGATATTGCAATTTGTTGATAAGTTAGAGGCTAGTAAAGCAACACAAGTGTATTTTTCGCATTTTACAGCTTAAAAATAAAGGGTTAAAAATTAAATATAACAGTTTTTGTTTCACGGGTCTTCAGTGTATGGTTGTGAATTTTCTGATTGTGAAAACAGAATTAAAAAAAATTCATTAGGTAATGTGTAATTCTATAAACAAATTTCGCCATAGAATAACACAGGCTTTGGATGACATTGACGATCCGTGATGCACCCCCTTAACAAAATTAGGGATGGTTCTTGCAATATCTTTAAAAGAAAAAATATATTAAAAATAAAATATAATAAAGATCTTTTTTTTTTTTTTTTTTTTTTTTTTCCCAAATTTTTATATAGATATGCACTTTTTATTTCTTTTCCCCCAAAATTTAATAAATAAATTCCAAAATATATCCCTCCTTTTTTAAAGTACAATCTATTAAACAAAAAAAAAAAAAGGAAATAAAAGGAAACGACTTTTTAAAAATATTTATAGAAGTTTTAGCATTTTGAAGATCGTAAGTTCATAAAAAAAAAAAAAAAAAAGCAAACTGAAATAATGCAATTAAATGTTTTCAAATCTGCAATAATAATATATATAATTATTATTATTATTATTATTTTATTTATTTATTTATTTATTTATTTATTTTTCATAAATAAAGAATATAGAAATTGAAAAAAAAAAAAAAATCAATTTTTAGAAAGGGATAATCAATTTAGCAGTTATGAGTTTCCCGAATGTCAAAATGGAATTTAGAAATATGTATTAGTTAATGAGTTACAATGCGGGAAAAAATCTCCATAGAATAACACTGGCTTTGGCTTCCAGCAACGATAAGCAGAGAGTCCTCTTAAATGTATGTTCCATGTTGCTCATTAAAATGTTCAATCATGTTACTCACATTAAGCAAAAAACACTAAATTAAGCTAGCATGTATCCGCATTCATTTGAAATAAGTCAGCAACAATTTAATTTAAACTTTAAAACGCATTTTTTTTTTCTTTTGTAATATTTGCTAATGCAATAAATTTAATTAATTTAAAAGTAAACTATAAACTTCAAACACATTACCACAGGAATTTAAAGTTCATATACTTTACTAAATTTTGAAGTTAAACTTTTAAATTTTTAGTACACTACCTACCAATAAGTATTTGGACGCTTTCGTATTTAGACGCTTTATCAAATATCTAGAAAAATCTTTATGAATCATTTGAAACTCTGAGAGCATATGGAACATGTTCCCCTTCATACATTTCAGCAAAAGTTTTTTCCCAAGGAGAAAAAGAGGACCAGTAAAAAATGAAAAAAAAAAAAAAAAAAAAAAAAATGTTTTGCATCACCCTGTAAAAAGGAATGCTTGAAATGCATTTTGGCTAAAGCATGTGATTATAAAGCCCCCTATATCATCTTCCTTTTATTTTGAGAAGAACTGAATTTCTGTTCATTCTATAACTCATAACTGTTTGAATTTACACGATATTTGTTTGGGGTTTTCATATAAGTAGCTCAATACTTTTGGCTGTTGAATTATACAATAAAATTTTTATAAAGCTTGCGCATGCATAGTTAAAAGTTACTTAGTAAAAGTACTCATATTCCATAAGATATTTAACATTTTTACATTCTGATTGCAGTATTCTGTGTCTAATGTAGTATTCCAAATTTCCTAAATATGGCTTTGTACTGGGTAAAAAAGTGGCAATTTTTTAAAGAAACCGTCATATCTCCATGAATATATGTGGTGGCCTCATAAAAATTTATATAGATAATTAGAAGATTCCTCATAATCACATGCTACAGCAAAACACATTTCAAGCATTTCTTTTTACAGGGTGATACAAAACATTTTAATTTTTCTTTAATTTATTACTGGTCCCCTTTCCCTCTCCAGAAAAAAACTTTTACTGAAATATATGAAATGTAACATGTGGTTTATACTCCCAAAGTTTCAAGATTAATACTAAAGAATTTTTCTACATATTTGACAGAACGTTTGAATTCGAAAGTGTCCAAATACTTATTGGTAGATAGTGTACATTGCACATGATGTGCAAATGAAATATTTTAAAGATCGAGTGCTATTTGAACCTTCAGTAAATTTCATCCTGTGCTTTAACAATATAAAATTTTATCTTCATTTTTAGAAATACATGCTACTAAAAAGGGAGCATTGAAAACATTTGAATGATGAGGTAATATAATAAGTATATACACACATCAATAAGTGTATATACTTAGAAAAAAATAGGAACTCTTTTGTAAATGCATTTTAATTCTTTTCGTTGATTTACATACACATACAAAAAGAAAAAAAAAAAAAAAAAGGAAAAAATATCTTAAACCTCTGTGAGTGTAACATGATGCATATGCTAAATGAAGTAACTTTCAAGCAGGTAAAAGATACTGTATGATAAAAAAAAAAAAAAAAAAAAAAAGTAAGCAAACATTAAAAATAGCAAAACACAGCAATCGTTACAGTTTTTTTTGTCCTCTCACCTACTCCTTTCCCCCTGATGAAGAGTCGTGCTTAATTATTTCCACTCGAAACAATTGTTGTGTGTTTTTGCAACTTATGATGCTTGTTTACTAAGACTTTTATTCAAACATCACGAGTATTTTTTAAATATTCATACAATAAATTTGCAAATAATAAGCTGATATTCAATATCTTTGAAGATTCCTATTTAAAAATTCCCGATAAACCCAGTTATAATTCCAGTCTATTCTTCTTCTTCTTCTTCTTTTTTTTTTTTTTTTTTCATATTTAATTAAAATAACCACTGGGAATAATTTAAAATATCAAATTAATATCTGTAAGTATAATCTGGCAGTCATCTTACACATTTTCTTTCTCTTTTTTTAACTTAAAATCGTGAAAATAAAATTTCGAAGACATGTCCGTATAATCAAGTACGAAATTTGTGTAGAAGCATTAAAGATTGATAAAATGCTACAGCTGTTTTAGTACAAACTAACTAACCATAAGAAATTTTAAAATTCTTCATTTTAATTATTTTTCCTCTCAATTTTTCATTATTAAAGTTTGACAATATATTCTAAACATATATTTGGATATTACTATGCAGAGTGATTGTACTAAATATTATTTAATTAATTAATTAATTTATTTATTTTTTGAATGTTATATATATGCATATAAATATATTTAAGTATTACTTTGCAAATTGGTTGCAAAACTAATTTAAAAACATTTTTATGTTTGAATGTTAAAAAAATTTCTGAAATTTCGACTTTCCCACATAAAAATGTTTTTAAAACATTAATTAAACAACTAATCCAGACAAAGTAATACTTAAATATGTTTAGAATATATTGATAAATTATAATAATACAAAAGGGAAAAATTTTTAAAATTAGTTAATATAAAGCATTTTAAAGTAGTAAGAGTAATTTACAAAATTAATTTATGTAACGTCCATCATCGTCTAAATAAGTATTTTTTTTTTTTTTTTCCTTAAATAAATAAGTCTTTAAGTAAGAAAAAAATAGACACAATAACAATATTTCTTAGAAAAATCTTACCTTTCCTCTTCAATTGCAAATTTTTCTTGTCTCAATTTGGATTTCAACTTTCTTGATTAACCATAACGTATTTCATAAATAATATTTTCTTAACTAAATTTTATTATATGAATTTTTTTCTTTTTCAACTATCAGGAGTCAATCAAGTTTTTTTTCCCCCTTTCTTTCTTTCAAATTTGTGTGAAAAAAATATATTTATAAGAAAAAGGAAAAAAAAAAAAAAAAGTCTTCAATTGTAGCAGTAACTCTATTCAATGTTTAATCTCAGACAAATTATCTATAGTCATTTGGTATTCTGTAAGCAGATATCAAAAACTTTTTAATAATAATGACACATTAAAAAAAAAAAAAAAAAAAAAAAAAAAAAAAAAAATGAACTTTTATTAAAGGGATCTAGTATACATTTTATTTTTGTGAAGTGGTAGTTAAGTAACCACAATTTTAGTTTTGACTGACTCCTTCATCTTGAAACACCCCCCCCCCTCCCCATCATTAACTACTTTCTTTCCCATCATCCTAAAAAGTAAACAACAAACAAATAAAACAGACACAAAAGTAATTTTTAAACATGAAAATATTTATTTTCTTTTTACATTTTTAATGAAACCACATTTGTTACTGTACTAGTTAAAGTTTTCATTTTTCATAAACTTGGTAGTTAACAAATAAGAGTAAACTTGACCTAGTTTTCATCGTTCTTAACATATCACATTCCTTAAAACTGAGTTGACACCACTTAAAGAATGTTGGACATTTTAAATCTTTTTGCAAATCAATGTCTGTTCAAATTATGAAAATGTACATACATCTGCGTTCGAATGTAACAATAGTAAGTGTATTGCATTTTCTCGAAGACTATTTAAATTAAATGAAATTAGAATTTTTCCCTTTACCTATTTATGGAAAGTTTTTAAAAGGTTTAAAACATAATTAAAAAAATAATAATAATAATTTATCAATTAATCTACAAAGTAATATTCAAATATATTTAGAATAATTTGTTAAACAAATGAAAATCGAGGTAAAATATTAAAAATTAGAGATATAAAAATATTAAAAAAGGCAACATTTTTTTAAACGTTTATATAAATTTAATTTTTGATAATTATTTTTTTACATTTAAATAGTTCTTGAGAAATTTTTATAGAGTTAATAATGCTATAAATCAATGCATATATAATCATTATCATAACTCTATAAGTAATTTATAGAAAAGATTTATAACGTCCATCATCCCTTTAATATTCTAATTAAATAACATCTAGATTCAAGGAAATATGCAATCGGTAGGGTTCTCAACCATAAAAGTTATAAATCCTTTATAAAAGTTATTATAGTAGACTCAGAGAAATCCTCACAGCTTGTAACCAGGGATTATGTAAATTTCAAATTTTTGCAGATTTCAAGTATAATTTGCAGATATCAAGTATAATTTATTCAAGTATAATCTTTTAAACAAGAGTTGAAATGTATATAAAATAATAATAATAATAATAATGTAAAACATTAAAATAAATGAAAAGAATAAGAGAATAATTAATGCATATAGTAATGTTTTATTTCAGTTTTTCTGATATAAGCCTAAAGATATACTCAATAAAGTAAAGTATAGAATTTTCACACAGAAATAATATCTGATGCAATATAAAATAGTAAATATACTACATTTTGTTAAATATTTGAAATAGAGATAAAATTGCGTTCTGGGTTCTGACCCCCCCCCCTTTTTTTTTTCCAGAATTTTTTCTAGCAATCTAAAGTTCTTAGTTCTTGCTCAAACTCAAACGTGTGTTGCCCTAAAAAAAATTAGAAATATATGTCGTACAGCTAGATCTTACTCAAATTTGGCTTTCTCTATTTTTTTTTATAAAATTAATTGTCTGATTATTTCTAAATATCAACATCGCCTTTAGATTTTTCCTTAAAACTTTAATATAAGTCATTATTTACATAAATTCCCATGTAAGGATTTCTGCAAGTCTACTTTAAAAGATAAAATGCAAGACATATGTATTTACTTCATGGTACCTCAGCTTAATAAGAAAACTTACTATTTTTTAATATTATGCAGTGAAGACTGATATACCTTGTACTACAAGTAGGTGAGAAACAAGCTTTTATAAACGACATATTACTGAAATAAAAATTTTCATTAGTAAATAAATTATCAATATTTTTTTTTTTTTTTTTTTTTTAAATAAGTCATTCGAAATTGCTTTAGGAAAGATAAGTAAATTTGATATCCAAAGCTCCCTAAAATATGCCAAAAAAAGTTCAAAACACAAGATTAAAAATATATATATAGTAAAAAAAAAAAGTTAACTGCAAAAATGAGGATGCTTTTTTATCCCCCCCCCCCCCCCCCCAATTTTGTTCATGCAAGAGAGAAAAGGAGAGATCTAACCGTTAAATTAGATGCTATTCATTAATTTTTATTTTCAATCCATAGTAAAACTGTAAAAATTTTTAATAAACGTTTATTATTAGCCTTTAAACCAAGATTTTAAAAATACAGTAACCTAGTTATTGTCTTACCAAAGTAAGATTTTTTTTTTTTTTTTTTTTGCAAAACTCAGTTTTGGACAGGTATATTGTTCTGTCATTGTGTCCCAAACATAACCACTCCTGCTAATTTTTAATTTATTATTATAATTTGTAGTTTTTAATTGGCATGCAATCTTGTTTTAAGTAAATAAAATTGACCGATCACATTGAGAAATTATAAATCTAAAAGAAAATATCATCAAGTAAAGCACATTATTAATCTACTAAAATTTATAGTAAAAATTTTTTAATTAAAAAAATTACCTTTAATATTATATTATTAATTAGCCTCTTGATTACTAATAAATTAAATAATTACAGAAAAAATTAAAAAACAAAATGCTGTACATAGAGAATATGGAAACTTCTTTTAAACTGTCCAATGTGCAATTTTGGTTTGTAAAACTAAAAAAAAAAAAAAAAAAAGAGCTTTTAATAATTATTTTGGATACATACTTTTTCTATAAAAATTGAAAGTCACGGGGGAAAAATAGATCAAAGAGATATTAAAGCAATGTATAAGTTGGTCTCACAATCCAATCAATGCTTTTTATTAAAGAAATAATTTTTAGCGGATATGTAAATTTTATAAATTTTTTTGTAAATTACTGCCCACACCTGCATACATACTAATTAATATTCCGGAAGGTTTTCAGCATACGCCCTTTTTTTCACACCAGTCTTTTTTACTTTCTCTTACCATAAGGTAGAGAAAGTATTGTTTTTGGGTCAAATTTTCGAACGCGAGATTTTGTTATATTTACACGTTTTGAGGTCCCCTGAATACGAAAATCATGTTTTTAGCAAATGGTCTGTGTGTCTGTCTGTTATCAGCATATCTCAAAAACAAATTATGGCAGAAAGTTCAACTTTGTATTCTAAAGGTGTATCATATAGGCATGCTACAGTAAGCTTTTCGTTAAGATCAAGCAAATGGTTCGTGTACAGGGACAATCAACAGAATTCTAATACATTACGTCTATGGGGGAAATTGCAGGTAAGTAGAGTTTAACGTCTATAGACTGCACTAAACCAAATGAAACGAACATATATTTTTTGTAATAGAGATAGTTAACTGGGAAAAAAATTTTGTGTATGTAGGAGCCTCGCCTCCCACCCCCCACCCCCCCCCCTGGGGGGGAAGTCCCCCTTCGAGGGGAGTAAATTTTCATGATGGGTATCATTCAAAAGAGCTTGCGAATACCTTTAAAACGAATGGTTGAACTATAAATCTGTGATAATTTAAAACAAAGTTATAGATTTTTTCTAATTTTAACGAAAAAAAAATCGTATTTTTTTTTTTTTTTTTTAATATTCAGAGTAAAATGGACTTTTTTTGGATATTTAGTGTTACACTACCTCTCTAATATGGAAATCGTCTGCATTATTATAAAAAATAATTTTTTTAAATAATAATTTTAATAAATTATTTTTTTTAAAACAGAATTATTTTTTAATAACCGAATTAAATTCTATATAAATGTAGGTGCATTAATGAAACGGGGGGTTGAGACAGAACTAATTATTGTATAAAACTCTTCTGAAGCCTAATTTGAATTGTTTAGCATAGGTTTACATGACAGTTCTCGTTATTTTACCTCTGCAACCTGTATTTATAGTATTAAATTTCAGGGTAAGAGAAAGTCGTGTGAGTGACACACCAGATTATTTAGAGTATTTTTCTTCTTCTTGAATCGTAATTATACGTAAAAAAAATTTCTCTAAAAATAAAGTGATTTAGCAAAAGAGCCGGGCTCTAACAATCTTCTGGAATATTAATTAGTATGTTGGCAGGTATGTTACCGCCTTAGAATTACTAAATTTTGAATGCGTATGCATTGAAATAAAACAATGATAAATATATTAAAAATTATAGAAAAAATAAAAATAAAAACTAAAAATAAGTAAATAAATTTCTAAATTTTAAATTTTATGAAAATTTTAAAATTATCCCTGCTAATTTCTTTTTGAAATTTTCATTGATTTTTTAATATTGTTGTTTAACAAAATATTTTAAACTTATTTGGGTATTACTTTGAGTATTGATTGAAAAATTATTATTACTGTTATTATTATTATTATTATCATTATTTAACTTTTATACATCAGTTTTGAAATTTAATTCATAATCTTAACATTCAAGCATAAATATATTTTTAAAATCTTACTTATCTATAAATCCAGAAAGTAATACTCAAATATGTTTAGAATATATTGTTAAACAATAATAGCAGAAAATCGAGCAGAAAATTTAAATTTTATTAGTAGAAAACATAGCAAATTTCTTAATATATATATATTAAAATAAAAAAATTAAATTTTGAATTTCATTCCTTTATATTAAATTTTATTTTCGATTTCGAAAATTTTTAATATAAGTATTCATACATTTAAAGAAGAAATGATATTAATTTAAAGAAACTATTTATACCGTTTAACATTTGTGCATTGTCAAAGTTTATGCAAAAAAAGAAAGAATTTGAAATACATTTATTAAAATATAGTAGTAGCTATATTTAGTGTCCCAAAAATCAAGTAAAGTGACAAAAATATGTTTATTAAAATTACGCTTAAGCACATAAGAGAGGACATAGCAGTTCTGAGCATTCCAAATTAGCAGTTTATATGTTTACAGAAAAAAAAAAAAAAAAAAAAAAAAAAAAGCCTCCTAAATTTTCAAATATAAAACGAAAAAGGGTTAGAAAAATAATTATTAATATTTGTGGATGAAAAAAACGAATTCTTAAGAGCAAAATTTTAACAAACTTATTTCTCCCTTTTAAAACTGAAACTATCTCATAGATGGTGTATAAAATAAAGATAAATTTCCTAAAAATTTAAATATACAAATTGAAAATTTTATTATTTACTCGTTAAAAATTGAAAAACATATAAATACTATGCTTTACGGAATATGAAACTTAAGATAATATATTAAACAGAATTGGAAAGTGTTACTTCAAAAAATATAACGAACATTTTCAATGACTCATTGAAACCAATATCTAATTTAAATGAAGTAAATGACATTTATTACATTTCTTTATAAGGATTTATCAAATTAATGCAAATCATTTTGAATACTATATGGAAATGAAATTAATAATAATTGTTAAGTTTAGTCAATATAATTATTCTTGAATCACATATTTTTGCTAATTATTATTACTTATTATAATCGCTCTATTAAACATAAACAGAAATTATTTATAAAATTTTCCATATGCAGAAATTCTTATATCATATAGCTATGCAATTTTTATAGATTAAAAATATTTAAAAAGTCTATAATATTCAAAGAAAATTTTTAATTATGAAAAATATTTTAATTCATGATTTTGTACCTTATTTTTTTTTTTTTTTTTTTTTTTTTTCAGATTGAAAATAATATTTATCATCATGAACTGCATTATTTCTTAAATAGCACTTAGTGCAAACTAAATGATTGAAAAAAAGAAAACAAAATTAGGGTGTACTAATTAAGATCATTTGTTTTCAATGATACTTTTCCTCCAAAAGAGAAAAATAATAATTTTTCATTAAACATGAATAAACACTTTTCTTACACATCAAAATATTAATACTATTTCACATGTTTTTTTTATTATTATTATTATTATTATTATTAAATTCTGATTCTTCTTCTTCTTTTTTTTTCTAAATGTTATATTTTTGAGCTTATATATATATATATATATATATGCATTCTTTACTTAAATTAAAAAAAATAAATATAACCTGTGTAAACGAAAAAAAAAAAAAAATAAATAAAATAAAAAAATCATGTTTTTTTACTTAAATTTAAAAACTTAAAAATAATCTGTATACATATATATATATATATATATATATATATATATATATATACTAAAAAGTATTTTTTAAGTTGATAAGATGTTATTATTATTATTTTTAAATACATGTATTCAGAAATTTTTTTATTAAATGTTATATTTTTGAGTTTATAAAAAAAAAAAAATGCATTATTTACTTAAATTTAAAAATTTAAATATAATCTGTACAAATATATATATATAATACATATATATATGTTTTCTTTACTTAAATTTAAAATTAATCTGTATTAAAAAGAAGAAAAAAAAAACTGAAAAGTAATTTTTAAGTCGATAAGTTATCTTAAAATGATATTATTATTATTATTTTAAATACATACATTCAGAAATGGACATTAATAGCCTATGAGATTTTTTTTTTCTTTAAACACATATACAAATTTTTTACTTATGTGCAATTAATGTCAATAGGAACTCTTTTTCTTTTCTATACGTTATGTTCTTAAGTTTATACAGCAAAAAGAATTTATGTATACTTTACTTCAATTTTAAAATTTAAATATACTCCTCATCAGAAAAACTGAAAAGTAATTTTTAAGTTGATAAATTATCTTAAAATGTATTTATTTTATTTTTTATTTTTTTAATACATGTATTCAGAAATTGACATCAATTGCACATGAGTATTTTTTTTTTTTTTTTCTTTTACACATAAACAGATAATGAAACAGAACCAATGTATTACTGAAGATGAAAATAATGTTACATTTTATAATCTTAGTTTTTTTTTTTTTTTTTTTTACTTAAACGAATTATGAGAAAAATATTTATACATCAAGAGATTATAAAAAATAAACGAATGATTGTAATTTACTTTGATTGAATTTTAGGAGATTAAAAAAAATAAAAATAAATAGTTTTGATTACCTTCTTCCTTAAACTGAAATCCAGATATATATGACCAAGCACTCCAACAGTAAATCACCGCAGTAAATCCTCTTCTGTAAAGTTTCAACAGAGCACTACACTAACTAAATGCACAAAACTGTTCTTGAAAACAAATGTTTTTGATTATCTTTTTCCTTAAACTGAAACGAATGACCAAATACTCCAATAGTAAATCCTTTTAGTAAATCTTCCGTAAAGTTTTAACAAAGCACTAACTAAATGCACAAAACTGTTCTTGATTATGGAAAAATCTAAGAAAAAAAAAAAAAAATCCATCCGTATGAAAACAAGCCTTAAATTTAAATCCAAAGTTCTTGAAGTTCCACAAAATAAGGCACACTAAAAAATTGTTTATCAGTTAAAAAAAAAAATTAATAGTCTGCCTGCTTAATCAATTGTTAAAATTTACCTGATCACTTTTTGGTAAATCATCGAAATTTTAATAATCGAGGTTCTTATTTTTCGTTTCTTGATCTTGTAATCTTCTAACAGCTTCTTTGATTAAACTTCTTTCATCTATAAGTTTCTGGAGAATTTCATCAGTGTTTTTTGAAATAGGAGGTTTCGAACTGTGAATGGAATTTTCCATTTCATCTTCTCCGTTACTATTTTTTCGGAAAACTGCCCTCACCGGGACTGAGTAAGGCGACATCCGTTTATCAACACTACGTAAATAATATCTAGGTTTAGCTTTTATTTTTAAATTCTGTTCCATTGAAGTAGCCAAACCTTCAATATCTTCACATAAAATGTTCTTTTCAGTCGAAGACATCATCTTTTTAGCTTCTTTTACTTTACTCGGCATTTTGGAAAATTGCAGCTGTCAAGGTCAGAATCTGTCAACTATGTCAAAACAGAAAAGTTACCTTGTTTTAATGTAAATTCATGTGATTCGGATCAATAAAGAATCAGAAGTTCGAAGCTAGAATGAGATAATATGCTGGAATGTAAAAATATATCTAATTAAAATATATATCTAATGATAATTCACTTTACACATGAATGGTTCCGAATAGTTACTTTGTGTCCAATGGAGGATAGTATTAATATTCATTCTCATTGTCTAGTGGCGATTCGATTAGGAGAGATTTCACGCATTTTAGGGTTACTATAGTAAACTCTTTTTTTTTTTTTTCTCTCTCTTTCCCCAATATCGCCAAGAGGTGATTTGTGTTACCAGACGTAGGGACTTTTCTTTTGGTAGTTTCTTCCTGACGTAAGGATTGATTTCTCAAAATGTAGTGTGTTATCTGGAAATAGTGATGAAAATTACTATTGTGGAACGGCTTTTCTCACGCGGAAACCAGCTTTCGGTTTCTTGAATGGGAGAGATAAATAGGATTGGTAATGATGACGATGAGTGAAGGAATGATAATGATGAGCCAGAGAATTTTTTTACGGTTTATTGCGTTTGAGTAGAGGGAGACATAAAGAACTTATATGGGGGTAGAGACGGAAGAGAAAGGGGGCCGTGCCCTTAGCGACCGTGCCCTTAGCGGAAATCTATAAACCCGTGCCCTTAGCGGAATTGTTATCCCCCTCGGTGGCGTGCTTTTAGCATACGTGCCTTTAGCGGAAATATGTAATAAATTTTAAAATAAATTAATAAATTAAAAAACAATAATAAACTCTTCAGTTTCCCTCCACACTTTACCCACATTTAGCACTGGCTATATTTTTCTTCAGAAGTAACCTGTCGCAAAAATAGGTATACGTACTGTAGAATATCCGTTATTTGATGGAACGGTGATCTGTAACCATATAAAGTTTAATGAATCACAGTACTCCATACGAAAACGTACATTATTGCCCTTTTATAATTGTATTTTAGTTTTTGGAAATATAATTAAGCATTACACTTTTTTAAACTAAAACAAAAACGAAAAATCTTGAGGTACACATTGATTATCAACACTTTCCAACTGTACGTATCTGTTGTATCGTATAACATTCTATGTTCTTTGTCTATATTATCACACAATGGACAGACAGAAAGACAGACATATAGATTAATTGAATTCATAATCACTCGGAAACATTGTTGAAAAGTGTTAAAAATGCTTAACACAAACAGAAATGCTGCTCTTAATTTCCTATTTGCACCCCTTAAAGTATCGAAACATTTCTGCGTAGCTCTGGAGGTTAAGGATATTATAGTTTATACAAAACATTTTCTTAGCATATAAACAATAAATCCGAATTTCTTTATGATATTTTGATGAAGTTATTTAAATGCGATTTATAAAAATGTTTCCCCTAAATCAAAATGTATTGGCATTTTTTGGATGTCTGGACAAACCAGTGGCATAGGTTCTATTAGAGCCATTTTAAGTACGGAATATTCAATAATGAGTTTGAATAACACATATCATTAAAAAGATGAAAAATAAAATGAAATAAAAACTAGTATTTTGTGGCCACCACAAGACTTTCTTCTATATTTTCCTATACAAATGCACTATGTGCAAATAATTAATTTTCATCTTAGAGAAAACTAACACTAAATATCCAAAGAAAGACAGTTTTATTGTCTATAAACGACATTTTAAAAAATGCATTTCTCTAATAGTTATCTCACATATCAAGTTTCGTATAGTCATATGCCATAGAAGTTGAGATATAGCTTTCCCGTTATCGCGGAAATTTGCAGTATAGCAACGCTACCTATTGGCCGATAAGCATTCAAATTGAATTAGCATAATGTCTCATAATGGCCTTCACATATATCATGTTTTGTTTGATTATACGCAATAGAACCTGAGACATAGCCTCCCCTTAAATTGCGGAAATTGCTGTATAGCAGCGCCATCTGAGGTGCGGTTGACACCAAAAGTTTACAGATACTCATTTAGGTTAAGGTGCATAAACATATAAATTTATATGTAATTCTGTGCAGTAGTTCCTGAGATATAGCTTTTCCTTAAATTGCAGAAATCGCTGTATAGCAACGCCACTTGTTCGCCGATAAGGAACTGAAATTGAATCAGCATAATGTCTCATAATGGCCTTCACACATGTCAAGTTTTGTTGAAGTATACGCAAAGAACATGAGATATAGCTTCCCCTTTAATTGTGGAAATCGCTGTATAGCAGCGCCACCTGTTGAGCAGTTGGCATCAAAAGTTGGTAGGCACTAATTTAGCTCAAAGTGCATCTACATGTAAATCTATATGCAATTCTGAGCAGTAGTCCCATAGATACAGTTGCCACAAAATTTTCGTCACACACACACACACAGACAGACATTTTCTAAAAATAGTCAAATCGTGTTCTAGATCTCTCAAAACGTGTAAATCCGTCGAAAACTGGAAGTCTAAAATTTTTCCGAATCCAGTACTTTCATCTATTGAATATAGATGAAAGTAAAAATAACTAGTTGGCATAGGTGGACTCTGCTCAGTTCCCCACCATATTTATGTTCTCATAAATTTCTAGTAGGAGACATATTATAATCATGTTAAAAGAAATGAATTTGACCAAAGCTTGATACAGTGACAGAATGAAATCCCCCGCCTAATAAGCTATCCACCGTTTACTTCGATATATTTATCTTATTCTAATCTATTAATTTATTTTATCAAGGTCAATTATGTTGTTTAGTTTTCATGCTACTATTTCCAATGCAATAATTCTCAAAATTCATATTTATATGAAAAATTTACAATTTCGCTATGTTGATAAAATCGTAAATTACGAATAATTTACGAAATTTTCTTATTAGAATATTTGTATTCAATCATGTTCAAACAAATATCATAAATGTAATTTTGAAGTTGTCTAATGTATTTATGATCCTCAAAATGGAAGTTTATGCTCAATTTCGCCTTATTCTGACATGATTAGTAAAACGTAAATTCCAAATAACTTACGAATTTTTTAAATTGGAAAAATCATAGTCATTAATATTCATGCCAGTGTTCTAAATAATATTTCAAAAGCAGTCTGACATCTTTACGATGAAAATATCTCTCAAAATTGACGTTTATGTGAAATTTTCTCCTATACTGTCATGTTAAGAAATTCGTAAATTTCCAATAACTTGCGAAATTTTTAAAGTAGCATATTTATAGTTACTGATGTTCATTCGGGCATCAAAACTGATATTTTAAAACTGGTTCGACATTTTTAATGTAAAAAGTTTCCATTTAATGCACGTTTAAGTGAAATTTTGTCCTATTCTCCCATGTTAAGAAAATCGTAAATTTCTCATAACTTACGAAGTTTTTTAATTCGAATGTTGCAAATGAATAGGGTTCTTGCCAGTATCGAAAGTAATATTTTAAAACTGATCTGACCTCTCTGCGATCATTTGTTCGTGAGATATCGTGTTAACAGACTAACAAACTAACGGACTAACACACTAACGGACTGACACACTAACGGACTGACACACTAACGGACTGACACACTAACAGACACCCTACAAACAGACACCATAAAAATTTTGTCATTTTCGGATTCCTCACATCTGAAAACGTATAAAAAAGTCAAAAAACCGAGGTCGAAATTTTTAGCGATTACCTAAGTTCCCCATACCTATAGTATGATGGGGAACTAAACAATTCTTAAAATATTTACGGACGCAGGAGGCAGACAAACGGGCAGTATAATAGACAAATACATTAATTCAAATCATATTCACATTAAAAAAAAAAAGTTAGAATAAACGCTTAATGTAAACGAAAATGCAATTCAGCAAATTTCCAATAATAACCTTCAGTGTAACTGAATATTTTTGTGGGGCTCTGTAAATCTAATGCTAATCACACTACATTCTATAGAAAGCATTCTTTTGTGCATTTGAATAACATATTTCAATTTCATTAAAATTTGGTTTACAGAAATACCTTTCATAGAACGAAATGCTTTGGAATACTTTCGGCTATCCTTGTACATAAACCAATAACAATATTTACCCCATTTTCCATAGAGAGCACGTACATCTTATTTCCGCTAAGGGCACGTCTTCTTCTATTCCTCCTTCTTCCCTATCACCCCATTCCGCTAAGGGCACGTTCCGCTAAGGGCACGGTCGCTAAGGGCACGACACCAGAGAAAATTGTTCCTTTGTAAACTGAAGTAAGAAAATTTTTTGTAGTTTTGATTCGATTTCTACGCGCGTTAGAAGATAAATTACGGATCATTTTTCATAGGTTAATTGCCCCCTGAAGTTGTTAATAGCCTTTTGTAGCATATCGGAAACGTTTTTGTGTTGGAGGAAAAATATGTTTTGCAGAAAAATTAATTTGACATGACAGCCATTTTTAAATTTTTTCGCTAAAGAAGGGATTTTTTTACTGTCAGTGTAGGCATGTATATGGTGCTGTTTGTAGAGAACGGCTAAAATCTGAGTTAGCAAAAATAGCGTACATATGAGATGCTTAAAATGCGGTTAAGTTAAGATTTATTATTATTATTATTATTTATTTATTATTTATTTATTTATTCAGAAAAGTGTATAAAGTCATAAAACTAAGCGACGATTAAGTTTTGGAAATTGTAAATAAAATACAGTGGGTGATCAAATTATTAGACATTATTTAAAATTTGACATTTTAATGTTAATTTAGCATTCTTTTTTAAGTGAAAACTTCTTTAGGCGCGTTGAGCACTTTTCGGTGAACAAAAATCATGCAACTCGCGTCATCGTCAGCGAACGCTTTGAAATTCTGCAGGCGTTCGTTACCATGACAACCCATTCACCCCTTCTGGTCCGGAAGAAACATATTTTTTACCAATTGACATCACGTGGTTTTTCTACTAGGAATAAAAATTGCAAATTTCAAAATGCTTCCGTTTTCTTCTAAATTCTTTCAAACTTTCTGTGCGCCAGTAACAGCACATGGGATAGTTCCAGTTCAAATTTCATCGATTTTGGAAAAAAATTACATTTTAATTGGAAATTAAATTTTATTCTAATACGCGTATTTCAAATTCTAATTATGATTAAATTATTTTTAATACATCATTCGAAAGATATTTTAAAGTACTTTTATGTTATCGAAAGTGGAATTCGAGATTTCAGCTGATTTACACGTTTTGAGGTCTCCTGAATGGGTTTTCTTTTGTATCTCAGCTACTAATTAAAATAATTTCATAAGTAATAATACATCATTTGAAAGCTTTGTTGAGTTGGAATCGAACAGTAGCTTACAGAAATTTCTACCGCCAGATGGCGCTATAATATTTTAAAATTTCAGTACTTCAAATTCTAATTATGATTAAATTATTTTTAATACATCATTCGAAAGATATTTTAAAGTGCTTTTATATTATCGAAATTGGAATTCGAGATTTCAGCTGATTTACACGTTTTGAAGTGTCCTGAATGGGTTTTCTTTTGTATCTCAGCTACTAATTAAAATAATTTCATAAATAATACATCATTAGAAAGCTTTGTTGAGTTGGAATAGGACAGTAGCTTACAGTAATTTCTACCGCCAGATGGCGCTGTAATATTTTAAAATTTCAAAATTTCAATTTCTAATTATGATTAAATTATTTTTAATACATCATTCGAAAGATATTTTAAAGTTCTTTTATATTATCGAAAGTGGAATTCGAGATTTCACCTGATTTACACGTTTTGAAGTGTCCTGAATCAGTTTTCTTTTGTATCTCAGCTACTAATTAAAATAGTTTCATAAATAATACATCATTAAAAAGCTTTGTTGAGTTAGAATTAAACAGTAGCTTACAGTAATTTCTACCGCCAGATGGCGTTGTAATATTTTAAACTTTCAAAATTTCGATTTCTAATTATGATTAAATTATTTTTAATACATCATTCGAAAGATATTTTAAAGTTCTTTTATATTATCGAAAGTGGAATTCGAGATTTCACCTGATTTACACGTTTTGGGGTGTCCTGAATCGATTTTCTTTTGTATCTCAGCTACTAATTAAAATAATTTCATAAGTAATCAATATTTTTACCTAATATAAGGCTTAGTTCATTTAATTTGGGTAGCTACAAATATTGTGCCGAATCATATAATACAGATCATAAACACTAAATAATAATCTAATAGCTCGACGATACAATTCACAAGTTACTTAGTTTTCACATCTATCGGCAGTCCCCAAAGACTGCTTTGATTTTTTTTTTTTTTTCTTTTTTTTTTTTCCATTAGCTTCGATTCTTGTTTGTTTGTTTGTCCAGTACAAATCTTGCAATCGTTTTTTAACTAACTTCCCGACTAGCTAGACATTTGAAACTTTCAGGATAGCTCAGAACACGATGACAATACATTTTTTTAACACTTTTAGTCAACTGTTTCAGGTCCCTAGTGCCTTTGGCAGCGTTTATATGATTCGTCAGAAATTTATTTAACTAACTTCCCGACGAGCTAGACATATGAAACTTTCAGAATAGTTCAGAACACGATGAAAATGCATTTTTAAAATACTTTTAGCCAACTGTTTCGGGTTCCTGCTGCCTTCGGCAGCATTACCAGTACCAAGCTTGCAATCGATTTTTAACTAACTTCCCGACTAGCTAGACATTTGAAACTTTCAGGATAGCTCAGAACACGGTGAAAATACATTTTAAAAATATTTATAGTCAATTGTTTCAAGTCCTTACTGCCTTCGGCAGCGTTTATATAATTCGACAGAAAATTTATTTAACTAACTTCCCGACTAGCTAGAGATTTGAAACTTTCAGAATAGTTCAGAACACGGTGAAAATGCATTTTAAAAATATTTTAGCCAATTGTTTCGGGTTCCTGCTGCCATCGGCAGCGTTACCAGTACGCAGCTTGCAATCGATTTTTAACTAACTTCCCGACTAGCTAGACATTTGAAACTTTCAGGATAGCTCAGAACACGGTGACAATACATATTTTTAAATACTTTCAGTCAACTATTTCAGGTCCCTACTGTCTTCGGCAGCGTTTATATGATTCAACAGAAAATTTATTTAACTAACTTTCCGACTAGCTAGACATTTGAAACTTTCAGATTAATTCAAAACTCGGTGAAAATGCATTTTTAAAATACTTTTAGCCAACTGTTTCGGGTTCCTGCTGCCTTCGACAGCATTACCAGTACAAAGCTAGCAATCGATTTTTAACTAACTTCCCGACTAGCTAGATATTTGAAACTTTCAGGATATCTCAGAACACGGGGAAAATACATTTTTAAAATATTTTTAGTTAATTGTTTCAGGTCCTTACTGCCTTCGGCAGCGTTTAAATTATTCAACAGAAAATTTATTTAACTAACTTTCCGACTAGATAGATATTTGAAACTTTCAGATTAATTCAGAACTCGGGGAAAATGCATTTTTGAAAACACTTTTAGCCAACGGTTTCGGGTTCCTGCTGCCCTCGGCAGCGTTACCAGTACATAGCTTGCAATCGAATTTTAACTAACATCCCGACTAGCTAGGCATTTAAAACTTTCAGGATAGCTCAGAACACGGTGACAATACATTTTTTTAATACTTTTAGTCAGTTGTTTCAGGTCCCTACTGCCTTCGGCAGCGTTTATATCATTCAACAAAATATTTATGCAACTAACTTTCCGACTAGCAATGCAATTTTTAAATATTTTTAACCAACTGTTTCGGGTTTCTGCTGCCTTTGGCAGCGTTATCAGTACAAAGCTTGCAATCGATTTTTAAGTAACTTCCCGGTTAGCTAGGAATTTTATTGAAAATTCTATTATTATTCTATTATTTGAGACTTTTATAATAGCTCAAAATACGATAACAATGAATTTTTTTAATACTTTTTGCCAATTGTTCCGGATTCCCACTTCCTTCGATAGCGTTTATATGATTCAATAGAAAATTTAAAAACATGTTATATAAAGAGTTCTTTTTTCCTTATAATTATTTTATTTATTTATTTATTTATTTTTTACTATGGACATAGTCCGTGAAATAGCTTTTATTTCTCAGACATGCAAAGAAAATTCTTAGACTTAATCTCGTTAACGATTTAGTCAAGCGTACATTTAGGAGAGTATAGCCAGAAATGGAGGGGGGGAAAAAATCTTTAAATTACACTGTGTGATAAAATGCTACATATGATTTGTAACTTTAACGCAGCATTTCGCTTAATATTTAGAATAATGGCATGCTTTTTTGTATGAACTGTACGAATATATAAACAAATAATATATATATATATATGTATATATATTAAATAAATACATAAATAAACAAAACTTGTTATTTTTTTATTTACTTCTATTTGTTTATTTATATATTTATTTGGAAAGTTGTTTTGCTTACAAAAAAAAAAAAAAAAAAAAAAAAAAAGGATTTTAGCAAAATTTATAAAACTACTAAATTTTATAATAAATAAATAAATAAATAAAACACCATTCTGAAACATAAAATGCATAGATATATAATTTTCGCAGGGATATGAGTATTTATAGTAAATGTACAGGCGTACAGGGCATCCCATATGTCTGTAGACATTTTAAAAATTTATAA
Organism: Salticus scenicus; assembly: GCA_963930645.1. Classification (NCBI taxonomy): domain Eukaryota; kingdom Metazoa; phylum Arthropoda; class Arachnida; order Araneae; family Salticidae; genus Salticus; species Salticus scenicus. The sequence continues at coordinate 324,290,974 of OZ005651.1, read as the reverse complement.
CTATTGAAGGAATTGATAGAATTGAACGTGGCTTGCGAAAAAATTATTCTTGTGAAAGTTTTTTTCTTTTCTTTTCTTTTTTCTTTTTTTTTTTTTTTTTTTTTCTTTTAAATGAAATATAATAATTAAACTGTTTGTCGATAGAGGCGCTGCAAAAACTGTACTTATTCTCATGCAAATGTTTACTGGCATGTAAATACTATTCCATGTGTACGTCGTCACCACAAATTACAGTTTTAAAATTAGTTATAACACTGCTGACTTCAGCTTCAGTCGGCGGTTCTCACCTGAGGGAAAACATCTTCCCCAATAACGCTTTATCCATTAGAACTTCATGTATGCATAAGTAGAAGGCAAAATAAGAAATAAGCTGTTCTAATCACAAAATTGTGCAATTTTTAGGACTTTCATTTGCATATTTCTCTTTTACATCCTTGCGAAAAATTTAAATATTTGTCTAACTATCGTCGACAAAAAAATTGACTATATTTTTACCCCCCCCCCCAAAAAAAAAAAAAAAAAAAAAAAAAAAATTCTCCTTTCGCGAGAATGATTTTTTCCTTTCTTTACTGCATAGATTGAAATCTAGATACGTATACAGGGCAAAAATTCAATTGAATAAACTATAATAATAATAAATAAATAAATAAAAATAAGAAAGTTATTGTTGAAAAAATGAGCTGAATTTTACTATTATTATTATTATTAAGACTGGTGAATTTATAAGTTTCTTTTGACAAAAATAATTTTTTAAATGTGTGTCAAATAATTGGATATTAAAATTAAGTACATAATAAGAGTGGAAAAATCCTAAGAGCGTTTAGCTTGAAAGTACTTAATAAAATTTGAGAATAAATAAGAAATTTTTCGTAAAAATTATGTTGTCGCAATGTGACTGGGATAATTGCATCTCCAAATTAATTACATGTTACTGCAAATACAGGCGTCTTAAAGTAAGATAAAATGTGACTCAGAAGGCATTTAAGACATGTAAATGTCTAATAGATATGTAGACGTAATAGATATCCTAATTTAAGACACTTTTGTGTGTTGGTGGAACGTTGAAGTAAATGAAAAAACAACAAGTGTTTTAAACTAATGACAAGTGTTAATAACATGTGTCTTTAAACAAAAGTGCTCTTGAAAATAACACTTCATGAAAATTTTGCTTTTGAAAGCAAAATCAAAAGTTATAAAAAAGGTAATATTTATCAGAAATATGCATTTTTAGATGAAATAGGGGGACAATTTAAAGCTTTTTTTTTTTTCAAAGAGTAGTAAAATTCACGGGTTAGGTAGGGGGCCCGAGTGAGCATTGGGTCCTGGGCTCACTTTTGGCTTGATCAGGCTCTGATGAAAGAAATTATTTTATGGTCTGTAAAGTTTTAAATTTAAATATATGTTCATAACCACCTACTAAAAACATATTCTATAATACTTGTCAGCCTCCATAATTAGAAGCTGATCTGCAAGTAGCTGAAGAAAGATATGATGATTTAAGTGTCAATAAAACACATGAAAATAAAGAAGCGATAATTGTTCAACTTTCGCTTTCATTGGAGGATGAAGGAAGATAAGAGAAAGAAAATCTTTCTATAAATTCTATTTCGCTGAAGCGGGAAGGTATACAGTCGAGTCATTGGCACTTCGATATTATTTCCAGAAGTGAGAAAAAATATTCTTGATAAAAACCCTTGTTGAAAAAGATAGCGAATATAAGAAAAATGACCCCGGAAGAAAAAAAAAAAAAAGCTCCGACATAAAAAGAATTCTACAAATTGCTACGGTAAATTAATTACTATTGTTAATGTTGTATGCATTACATGTTATATACATTTAGTTAAAATTTAGAGAATTTATAAGAATTATAAGAATATATCTTTGATTGTCATGTACAAAGTATTTCATTTAGTAAGAAATAAAACACTTGAGGGAGGCGTAATATGAACTCTTAGTGACTTAGATTCAATAATAAAACATTTGTGAATAATTCTTATCCTAAAAACTTTTTTTTAAAGAAAAGAAAGAAAGAAAGAAAAAGAAAGGAAAGAAAAAAAGAAAAGAAAAAAAGAAGGAAAGAGAGAAAACCGTTTATCATTATTTAGATTTTTTTCAATGAAAGAGAACGTACAAGAACTTACTAAAACTTAGAGATTCTTAATTTTAGATTACGAATTCTCAAAATCAAAATTCTACTAATAAAGTTTTAATGTTATATAGATGTTGTAAAAAGCAAGACCAGTGCATTTATTTATTTATTTATTTATTTATTTAGCAATTTACAGATTTTGTTAATTTTATATCGAGCATATATAAAGTAAACAAAATTACAAATCAGTATATGTTTTTCTTTTGCATAATGAAAGACAATATGTTTAAAATAAAATAAAGTAAAATGAATAAATAAATAATTGTAGATACTTAAAAGTCAGTAGCTGACCATCACACAAAAGATAAAATCGTGATATTATCCGACTTATAATTTTCTGGCACGAGCGGAATTCGTTGCTGAAAACCGTATTTCTTGATTTGTTTGAATAACTGGTTTACAAACAATGATAGGAAGTTTTACATTAGCTAACAGATAAAGAAAATAATGGCTGCAATAAAAAAAAAAAAAAAAAAGTTCTGTGGATTCTTTCAGTAAATATAAATAGAATAAATTTACTGAAGGTTTTGTAAAAAGGCATGGTTTTAGCTATTATGATATTTCACATTTCTATCACAATGGAACTTAAATCCCTTAATATTACTCTTTCTTATTAAATATGGAGAAAAAGGTTTTAACGTTATCATGAAAAAGAAAAAAAAATGAAAAGAAAAGAAAAAAAACGCGAAACTCTCAATTCATTTTCGAAGTTAATATAAGAGATTACAGTGAAACCCCGATCTATCGTTTCCGCATTGATCGTTTTATTTCTACGGTCCCTGCACAAATTGTATTTAAATAATGCTAACGAAACTCGCATGTATCGTTCTTCAAAAAGTCATTTTCCCGCATTCATCGTTGTAAAAAAAAAATTCTGACCGAAATGAAATTGAAAATCAAACGATTCCATATGGCATTCAAACTGGAATTACTTCTTTTATCTTAAAAAAACTCTTTTCCTCCTTCACGGAGGATCAAAATTGTGATGGCATGTCTCCGGATCACCCTTAAAGGTGAGTTCCAGACCGTCGCCGTTTGCCTATATTGTAGCACTAGTGCGATGTAAAACCCAACCAATCTCAACTACTCAACCTTACAGTCGGCAACAAAAGTATCCGAGCACTAGCATTAATCCCTGTCTAAAAAAAGTACACTTAATACTGTTTGTTAAATAAATCCTTGCCGAGTCATGATCTTAGTCAATCTGATTCAACAAAGGTTTATTTAACAAACAGTATTAAATGTACTTTTTTGACATTGGAATTATTGGCTAGTGCTCGGACACTTTTGCTGCCGACTGTATGCTCTTGTAGGTGAAGAACAGAGATTGTGCAGATATTGTAACGTGTGTCTATGAGTTACTGAATACGGATTGTGTGTTGTTGGTTGGAGAATAAGTTATTCTACTTTGTGTAAAGAGGAGAATAGATGCATCCAGTATGGCAAGCTACTACATGTTTGCATTCCTGAGGCTGAGCCTACTCCTGTGCCAAGTGTGTCTGACGAAATTACGGCATTTGAAAATGCACGAATTTTTTCTATATGTGCATGAAATTACAGAAAAGGACCAGAAAATGTTGTAAATCTGGAAAATCCTCGTTTAATTTATAAAATGAACAAAAAATCCAACATAAACTTACTGATTTTTAAAATAAATATCATTTAATGCTCTACAACTTTGATTTATTTCTTTGACAGTTTGGAGAGTAATAAATTAGTTTTTATTAGTAGTATACTATATATATATTGCGTGTATTATTTCATAGACGTTGCTTTCTTCGAGTTTTGACTTTAACCCGCATTAATCTTTTTCCCGCTTTCATCTTTTTTTTTTTTTTTTAACTATATTATGATATTATCATTATAATCTGTCATTTTAAGAGAGACGCTTGAAATTAATATATGAAATTCTTTAACTTGAAATAACTATTAACTTGCATGAACATTGTAAACTCTCTGACAATCACGTCTCGAAAACCATTTTAAGATGGCTCATTTGACACAATTCTATTAAAATTATTTTAATTTTGTTAAAAAAGAAAAGAAAAGAAAGAAAGAAAGAAAACGGTATTCAAGTTATAACTTAAATAGCGGTCTCTATTTTTATTTATTTTATTTATTTATTTATTTTTAACTCACACAGAAAAAATTGTTTTGAGGATTAAGCAAAATTTTTGTGAAATATACCATTTATATAAATAGACTGAACAAAATTTTTGTTGTTTCTATAGTACATTTTTTTCTAAAATATCCGAATTAAAATCACAGGTAATTTTAAGTGTTCACAAAATGAAAAAAATCAAGTCCTTTCGGCACATTCGGAAGGGTAGGTTAATTTCTTTCACCTTATCAAGTAGCCGCCATTTTGAAACAAAATCGCGCTATAAATTATTAATGGACTTGGTAGAAATATTGTTTTAGGCTATGCACATATGGAGTATAAAGCAAATCAGTTCATAAATACCTTTTTATGTGAATTTAAAATTTTCAAGAGCAGGCGCTTGGAAACAAGATGGAGAGCCAACTTGGCAAACAAATGTATCAAATGTAGTTGTGAAATAAGTCTACTGTACAGATTTAGTCCAAATTAATTCAGAATCTCAAAAGTCATCGTGCTCAGAAATTAAGTGGCCGCCACTTGGATCAAAATGGAGGAGCAAGATGCTCAAGGAACTAATCCAAGATATTTGTAAGGTAAGTTCACTGTCCAACTTTGGTTCGAATAAATTCAGTATTTCAAAAGTTATCGCGATTACAATCTCAAGTGGCATATTTCCAGTGGACGCAACTTACAAACGAAATTGGAGAGAAACTTGCCCACCGAAATCATAGATATTTGAGTGATCAATCCATTTTTTAACTTTGGTTTGAACTGATTAAGTATTTCAAAAGTTACCGGGATAACAAATTTTCAAGTATCCACCACTTCGAAACAATGCAATAGAGCAAGTTGCCCAGCAAACTCATCCAAGATACTTGAATCATAAGTTCACTGTCCAACTTTGGTTCGAATCAGCGCAGTGTTTCAAAAGTTATTGTTATGACAATTTTTCAAGTGGCAGTCTAAAATGGCTGCGACTTGGAAACAAACTGGCGAAGCAACTTGCCCAACGAAATCATATTTGTATGATAAATTCATTGTCCAACTTTAGTTCAAATTAAATTAGTATTTCAAAAATTATTGTGATAAAAAATTTTCAAGTAGCACCGTGATTTCAAGAAGCCATCGCTTGGGGAAAAAAAAAAAGCTGAGCCCAGCGAACTTATCTGAGATATTCGAATGATAAATCCACTACCCAGATTTGATGCGAAATGATTCATTTTTGCAAAAGATTCATTATTGCAAATGATTCATTATTGCGATTTGGAATATTATTCCGGGAGTTATCGTGATGACAAAATTTTCATTATGTATATATAGATGTATATATAGATAGATAAACAAAGTGATTGCAATAGGTCGATTTCTAAAGAAATCAATTTAAAAGACAGGTCGATTTAGAGTACTAATAAATAAGACTTTTAAAATAATTTTAATTTTAAATAAGACTTTTAAACGAAAAACAAGCTGAAAAAAGCATACTTTACATGATTTTCTATAATGATTATAAATTTACAGAATAGATTTTTGTAAAGTAACGGTATTAAAATATGGTTTATAGAAATGCCTCTCGTAGGACACAATGCTTTGGAAAACTTTTGGGTGTCCCTGTACACAAACCAGTAAAAGTGTTCACACAATTTTCAATAGGGAACATCCGATAGTAAACTTGAATAATATATATCAGTTTCAAGAATCTCCATAAATATTTACGGGAGTTAAAGCGCGTACAGACAGACGGACAGACAGATAAACCGAAGTCATAAACACTTTTCAACCTTGTTGGAAAGTGTTAAAAACTAAGCTTTGTAGTGCAACAAATGTTGTAAAATTATGATAATAGCAACATTATAACGTTCTGCTGTGTTAATTTTACTCATTTGTCAAAAATACTAAAATAACCGAAAGTTAGCATTATACTATTAGTGCAGTTTTAACACTAAAGTACAATTTTAACACTTACAAAAATGCAAATTTTGTAAAAAAAAAAAAAAAATTACTCTACAAAACATTGTAGATCACATTTATAAAATTTCTACTGCATTGTTATTTTGTAAAATAAATAAAGTTTACTGATAATCTTTACTAATTTATTTCTTGAAATTCTGTTACCATTTTACATGACGGAAAACGCCATAAGTTATTAGGCAATTTCCTATCCTTTTATTGCCCATTTTATACTATATATGGGAAAAAATTGTTGCCAAAATTAATCATCACCTAATATACATTGTTGAATTCCGTTTTCACACTAAAAAAAAAAAAAAAGAAAGAAAGAGAAAAGAAAAAGAAAATCATATCCGTAAAATTAGTATTTGTTTTCTGAAAATTGGTTTTTTAAGACTTTTATTTATTTATTTATTTATTATTTTAGCTTAAAACTGCAAGTAATGAACAAAAATGCATTTTTTGCATTTTTTAGCTGTTAAATGAAGTATTAAAAGTGTTTATAAAATCAGTTTTCGGAAGACAAGCACTAATTTTACGGATATGAATTTTCAGAATATGAAAACGGGAATTAAAGAATACATTGGATGATGAGTCCTTCTGGTAAACAAATTTCCATGGGATAACATGGTGAAAGCATGTGTAAAATTACACTTCTTCCTTAACTCCTGAAAATCCTATTCAAGAAAGCACATTTTAAAATTTATTTTAGATAGAAATATCAAAATTGTGTTTAAAACTCAACTTGACAAAATATTATGTTTTAGCTGAGATATACCGGTATCTAAGGTAAGTGAACAAAAGTTAAATCACATGTATCGAAAAGTATTTCACCAGTTCTTTAACAATGTTATCTTTAACTGCTGCAGAATTGTTTGTATGATAGTTTAAATAAATTCATCTCAGCGTAAGATTTTATCCGTCACGGCATCAATTTTATTATCCGTTGAGTTGCAATTCCAAATAAGTGGCGGATTTAAGGGGGGGCTAGGGGGATGAAGCCCCTCCCCCCCCCCAAAAAAAGAGTACTGACATTCCCACTTGAATAGTACAATTGCAAACTTTTCATTGATCTGTTGATCTGGAATTACATCTTGAAAAATCTTAGCCCCCCCCCCCCCCCCAAAGTTAAGTTCTTGATCCGCCACTATTCCAAATGTTAAAATTTATGAATTATTTTACTCATTGTTATAAATTATATATTATTGTTTTATAGTGTATGTTGCGTTTCACATTTTCATCAAACGGTATTTTTTTCTAGTAGTGATCAGTCATTTCTTTATAGCAACTTCTTCCAAGTGTATCTCATCTCAAAATCGAGTCTGTAGTAATTTATGTTTTTCGGGGTTTTCTGCGAATCTTGCAGGAATACGGGCTAAGATCCCTTAGAAAAACCTCTATGGAGGGTATCCTTCCCTTCGACCCAGGTCTCTAGTGCAGACAGTTGGCTTTAACACCAACACACTGACATCTTGTGGGAATTTAAAAAACATTTTTATTTATATATCGTTTCTTGTAGAGGAAAATTGGAAATGTGATTCATTCATTTTTTTTAACATCTCAAACAAAATATCAACAAATTTAGCTTATCAAACTTTAATTTAATCTAAAAACATTTCTGCTACTTATAGTTCAGTCTTACTGTTAATATTCAAATAGTCAACCACGGATGCTAATGCAACTTAAAGAATTGCCTTTTCAAGGGTTATACGTGTTACTCTCTCTCTCTCTATCTCTCTCTTTTTTTTTTAACTATACCTTTTCCCTTCTATATCTTACTTTTTTTTTTTTTTTTTTATCTAATTTTTTATTACATTTTGTTCTACGTTTATATCTGTATGTAAAATTCATTTAAACCAATACTTGCTTTTCTCGTTGAGATAGTTAGATAATATCCTTCCTTGTATTTTTTATATACAAATCTTTTATTTGTTGGTGAAAAAAAGACAAATATGTCTGTGAACAGTTTTAAGTGAATTCGTAAACAAACATATTACGATGCAGTGAGCTATAGGTTTCTATTTCTAAACGAGGCTTCCATTTTCAGTCGAATACTTTAGTCATAATCGTATGCGGAAATAAATTTTAACTGTTCCTTTGTGATCTTCTTCATTTAACAAAAACAAAAACAAAAACAAAAGAAAAAAATAAAAGTAATAATAATAATAAAAATTAATTAATTAATTAATTTAAAAAATTAGATACCAGATTTTATGAAATGAAAGATTTCTTTTGCTTAATTTTTAATTGTAAAAAATCTTTAACAGTTTTGATCTTTAACAGTCTTACAGCTTTCTCTAAGTACTAAAAACAGCAGGAGGAAAAACGCTTAAATCTCTATAATAGCTTTAGGTATTCAATTTTTTCTTTTAATTTTTCTTGCTATCATTATTTAAATATGAAATGTATGTAATGTAAGTATAGAAATGTTGAATGGTGCAAAATATCCAATGCAATTTTAGAATATGCTGTCATTTATAAATCAGATTGAATCTGATAATAGATTTTTTTTTTTTTTTTTTAATTCTCTGCAGCTCTAATTCCTCCTTACAGCTTAATTCTTCCTCAGCGTTCTGAAATATATTTGAATATCTGCAATAGTTTTATGCTTTCAATGATTTATTTTCACTATTTGTTTATTTATTTATATATTTGCCACAATTATAAAAATATAAAATGTAATAACAGAGAATTCTACAATTACAGCAAATTCTCAAAGCAAAATTAGAACAAACAGTCATTTATAAATCAGTTTGAATCTAATAATAAAATATTTCTACGCCAAAATGTATTCGAAGTACTTTAAAAGCAGATTTTTAAATGAAATCATATAGTGTGGCACCCACACTACTTTCAACACAAATAACTACATTACTACACTACATTACTACAGAAATATTATTACAGTTTAAGGTGAAACATGAAATATGTATTTGAACAACTGAAAATAACATTAGAAATAATCTTATTTCAAATACATTTCTGTGCGAGGATGAGCTACCGCCTCCACAATCTCCCTTCCCTGTTTGAATATTATAATTGCATTCAAAAAACCTTAAGACTGTTATAAAATTAAGAAAATATTTCAAATTACTCAATGAATTGCAATCCACACCAATCTTTGAAATTTATTCGACTAATTTTAAATAGCCTATTTTATTATCTGTAAACTGTATAACGTACCAATCGGTATATTTGAATTTAGAATTAAAAAAAAAAAAAAAAAAAAAAGAAAAAAGAAAAAGAAAAACTTGAAATACACTTTAAAATCTTCCAAACATAGCACTAATATACTAGAAATATTTTGTGTGACCCTGTACGTGAAAAATAAATACTTTTCATACCCCATCCAACGTGAAACATGCTTTTGCGCATATAAAAAATGTATCTTAGCTTCATTTTGCTTAGTGCTGTCTAAAGATGTTAAACAGTACCTCTTGAAATTTCGCCCATAGACGCATTGTTATTTGAATACTTTTGTACATCTCTGCAACTGTACAGGAACCATTTGTACTATCTCAGTGAAAAGTTTTAAGTAGAGTCACGTATGTGAGACATATAGAATACTTAGTTTCGACTTCCTTCCCTGATAATATTTGTTTCTCGAATTATGCTAACAGACTCTCCCTATCACACACACACACACACACACACACACACACACACACAGAGAGAGAGAGAGAGAGAGAGAGAGAGAGAGAGGGAGAGAGAGACTGAGAGAGAGACTAACCACTAAAAACTTAATTTTTAAAATCTAGGATTTCAAACGTAGCAAAAATATAACAAAAACTGAATTTCGAAAATTTGACCAAAAAATAGTACCTTCAATTACATATATGAGTAAAAAAAAAAGAAAAAGAAAATCTGAAGGAGGAAAATAAAATTAAAATAGAAACGTGCAGAGATATTTAATTTAGGCATGCATTTATTTATTTTCTCTTTCAAAATATTGAAGTATTAAAAAAATTTCTCAATAATAATAATAATAATAAGGTTTTTTTTTTTTTTTTTATTCCCCGAGTTTTAAATAATATGGATACATAACAGATTTTAAGTAATCAATTTCGTGTAAAATAATTTCGAAATAGGGGAAAAAAAAAAAAAAAAAGAAAGAAAGAAACTGTGAAATAATATTCGTAACATTCAGAAAATTTATTTTAAACCTTCAAAACATCGCTAAATCGCCAGATTTTGTAACCCAAACGAAAAAGTCTCGAAATATAAGGTCAGTAAACTTAGACGTATACTACCAATTAATATTACCATTTTCCGTGAAAAACAAATATGTGCATGACCCATGTTTTAAAACGACTATTGTGTGACTCTCTTATTTATGTAATCAGCCCCTTTCAAAATCGTTACTCAGTTAAGATGATGATTATTATTGTTGTAATCATCAGTACACTGCTCTCTTTTTACACTTCACTGAGAGTCATGGTCCGGAAAAAATCAATTTCCTAAAAAAAAAAAGATTCTTTCTTAATTATTTTTTCGATAGCGGGATCGAAAAGTCATTTAGGTTGAAGGCGGAAATGAAGGGTTTCATTTGCGAGAAATGATAATAGCGAAACATATGATGGTGATAATGACAATATGGATAATAGATTCGAATGATCTAAAGGTCTTTTTTGATTTAGTTATTTATTTTGTTTTATTTATTATTTTATTAGAAGGTTTTCGTGGTTTTCTCCTAAACTTGAGTAAATACGTTCCAGGAACCCTTAGAAAGACCCCCCACGAAGGACATTTCACTTAGGCTGCGAAACCGCCTGTTGTCAATCGGCTTTAATACCTACACCATCACCACCTCTCTCAGAAATATTTTAGTACAACAGATTTTTATACAAATTACGATAATTAATACCCTTTATTTTACTGCCTATAAAGGCGCCAAAAAGTATGACTCAAATAAAGGAACATTTGGTATAAAAAATGCTAAAAGAAAAAATATAGCTATTGCTTGTCCTTTATAAGAGAAATATGTGATTTAAGTGTCATAGTAGTAAATGCACTAATTCTAAGATTGCGTAACTCGTAAATCAAAAATTACAAATTTATTCGTTTACTGCCACATACATATTTTTGCCAAGTAAAAGGGTTATTTAAAAATATATATTTTTTGGAATCCGTTAAAATCCCTTCAAAAGAATTGTTTTCTTCATTTTCTTTTTTTCTTTTTTTTTTTTTTTTTTTTTTTTTTTCCCTAATAAAGAATATACCGGGTCACGTCCCCTCCGCCATTCAATATTTTTGCTGGAAAAAAACGACAAAACATTCCCATCATATAATTAAATGCACGTAGATTTTTTTTTTTTAAGTTATTTGTAGAGAACATGCATTTTGGAAAAGGTCTTCAGTCAAATTTCTACAGCATCTGTCAGCGTTAACGCTTAAAATACTAACTCATATAGAGTTTTTCCATGTAGAACGGGTTTATTCGATCGCACAAGTCAGAATAGCTCACTGCACATACTGATGGATATTAATAAATAGTATTATTCATGCTATAGTCCGGGAAAATTATACACTCTTGTAATTCGAACCGAAAATTTCATTACACAGTGGGGATCTTTTGTTTATTATTATTATTATTATTCTTTTTTCTCCATATATTTCTCTCACTCTCTCTCTTATTTATTTATTTATTTAATAAAATACACGGTTATCTTATTTTGGAAGGAATAGTACACTGTAAAAAAATATAATAATAATAATAATAATAACAAGACTATGGATGAAATTCTGTCTATAACAGAATTTAATTTAGTACGACATGACTAATGATATTAGTGTTTTAACACCCTTAAAAAATAAAATAAAAAGTAATAGAGGGCGCTCAGTGAAATTCCTAAACACATATTCAAATAGTATATTGATTTTTAATTCCAAATAAATTATTGGAATTTGAATGCATTGATTGTATAGCATCTTCCCCTAATTGCTTAATACTTATTTACTAAATATTTTAATTTTTAAAATAATCTTAAAAACAATTTATCATTTATTGTTAATAATTAACAGCGTCAATTTCTACAGAACAAAATATAATATTTAAAATATATAATCCATTGACATTCAGCCAAGATCCGTTGGCTATGTGGTCAGAGAACAGAACTACGAACCCGAAGACTGTGAGTTCGATCCTCACCGATGGTAAATTAAATATATATATATATATATATATATATATATATATAAATGTTTTTACGGATTTCACAAAATATTTCAAGATAGAGTTGGTTTAAATTGAAGAATTAAATAGTAAAATTAGATAGAGAATATTAGAGCATTAGAGTAAGAGAGAAAATAGAGATAGAGTAAGAGTATTAGAGAATTAAATAATAAAACTGGGTATTAGCAGGCATTTTTGAAGTAGAACACTATAAATTGGTAACTACGCAAAATAGCAGATTGAAAGAAATAGTCTTGTCGTACTAAAAATACTTGAAAACACTAATCTAAATATTCAGAAATATGTAGCCACGAACCGTTGGCTGTGTGGTCAGAGTACAGAGCTACGCACCCGAAGGTTGTGCGTTCGATCCTCACCGATGGGAAGAGAAAAAAATACATATAGATGTTTTTACGGATTTCACAAAGTTTGAAGATAGAGAAAGAAATTAAATGGTAGAACTGGATATTGGAAGGCATTTTTGAAGTGGAACACTATAAATTGGTAACGACGCAAAATGCCAGACTAAAAGAAATAGTCCTGTCGCACTAATAAAAAGACATTTTAATTATAATTAACATGAGCAAAAAATGAAAAAAAGAATATTTAAAAATTTGTGGAATATGAGTAAAGAAATAACGGAATATGAGTAAAGAAATGTATCGTTAAATTATTTATGAATATTTGTTTCGGTATGAATTCCACAAACTTCTAGAAGTAGAAAAAACTACTACATTTAATCACTCTCACTAGAAATTAAAACCTCGAAAATCGCAAGCAAGATTAAAATCAAAAAACGAATTTACAATGGTATTTTAAAAACAGCAACTGCAACTTTGCTATTCAAAAATATGCGAGCGTGCTGTTAGTAAAATCATATTCCCACCACTAAAAAAGTTTTTGTTCAAATTGTGACTATAAATATCGACTTGCGCAAAACTACAGAGGTGTTTTCGAAGTGGAACACTATAAATTAGGGCTGGAGTATTTATCAATATATCCCCAAGTATCAATATTTTTTAAATATCGCAATAACGATATTAAAGATCTAGCTCTGCTGATATATCCCTCTAACGATATTTCTTTAGCGCAAACTCAGCGATCGCTCGAAGCGCCGATAAATAATGTTCCTCACTAGCACCTATCACCAGTCACCACGCTCGGAATAAAGAGAACGCCGAATAGCTTATTCACAGTGTTTTCTAAAAAAACAAACAAACCGTTTGGCTAGCGGAAGTGACGCAACCTCTTGTGCGCGCCACAAACCTGCATCACCGCGCGCCAAGCAAAGCCCGAAAAAAAAAAGAGACCTGAATAGCTTATACTAATGCAACCCCCTTTTTCCCCTGCTATTACTCACTGACTAAAACTCCCAACCCCAAACAATCCTTCCTCTCCAATCCTCTCTTTCCATACCGCAATGTATCTATCTACTTTCTTGAAAATATCACTGTCCAAAAACAAAAAGTCAATGATATTCATCAGGAAAATTAAACTATCACAGTATATCGACTTCCCATAGTATATCGACTTCTTAGAGTATATTGACTTCTCATTCTACATTCATGCATTTCCCTGGCTCTAAACGATAATATGAAAGAATTTATACTACCGTTAGTATAAGTTCTTTGATAATATTGCACATCATCGCTCGTGGATCGTAGGTGTAATACCGCAGACAGGCGATATAAAAACAAACGCTTATTATGAGTATGACGAATGAAAACGATATCTTTTCTTTTAGCTCATTTCCTGCTATTGGTTCATTGATATTGGTTTATTTCAAAGTATCCATATCTTCTGGCCAATAAGATGCGACATGTGTTTGACTCGCTTTGGGCTCAGTGATGCCAGATTGGGGATTTTGTCCCCATTTTGGGGATTTTTGAGGCTTTTGGACCAAATGTTTGTGGGGACTTTTTTGGGGAATTCTAAAATTTTTGGGGACAAATCTGGGGAGTTCTTCAACTCTCTGTCAATGTTGATAACGTAACGATTTATCCCTACGACTGGAGACTTTCAATATCTTTATTGGTATTTGGGGATTTTTTTTTTTTTTTTTAATTGCCTTCTTTTGGGGAAAAATCTGAATTTTTATCACACAAAAATCTGCTTGATATTTTTTTTGAAAAAATTTTTATTTCCCCTTTTTTAGTAGAAATCAAATTGGGGATTTTTTCGAAAAGAACCTCCTGAATTGGGGAAATTTGAAGACCTGTTTGGGGAAATAATTTTCGACCATCTGGCATCACTGTTTGGGTTGTACATCAGTCCCTTTCTCCTTTCCCATGTTATCGAATGGGATTTTCGTTGCTTCGTTTTATAAAAATATCTCATTCAAAAATGAAGTTTTTCGAATTCTGTTTTTTGAATATTACTCTTTGAACGGGTCGCCTTTTAGCTTGGTGAACAATTTTTCGAAAAAAATAATTTAAATATTTTATTTCAATAAGTAAATTATGGACTCTAACTGTGGATCTCTAAGTAAAATATTTAAATTTATTTTTTCGAAAAATTGTTCACTAAGCTAAAAGACGACCTGTTCAAAGAGTAATATTTAAAAAACAGAATTTAAGCTAAAAGACGACCTGTTCAAAGAGTAATATTAAAAAAAAAAACAGAATTCGAAAAAGTTCATTTTTTAATAAAATATTTTTATAAAACGACGCGACAAAAATCCCATTGGAAAACATGGGAAGGGAGAAAGGGTGCTATCTGACTGATGTAAAATAAAGTTTTATCTTCAGTAATTTTACAGTGACAGTTTCTTTATTAAATTATATAATATTGGATAGTTTATTACTTTTTTTATGTAGCATTTATTTTTTCTCTTTCCTTTTCTTTCTTTCTTTCTTTCTTTTTTTTTTTTTTTTTTAAGCCGTACACGTAATTGCAAAATGAGTTACTTTAAGTAACAAAATGAAACTTTAACATAATTTTCTTTAAATAATATAATTTTTATACTGACAATGTATATATATATATATATATATATATATATATATATATATATAATGAAACTATTACGAATGTGAATTGAACACATATACATTTAAAAAATATTGTAATGATTTGGTAAGCAGATACAAAAATAAAAATGACAAGTAACTGACATTTAGGATGCATATAAGAGTTTTAAGTAAAAAATATTACTCTCTACGACCAAAAAAGGTGTATCCAATGGCAATTCTTAACTATTTAGAATGATTTTCCTTTTTAATTAATACCTACATCTTAAGACAATTTTTATTAAGCTTTATTTTTAGTAGAATTATGAATTTTGATATGCTTGGTACAAATAAAACACAGATCGCATATTAGCTGTGTTAAAATATGATTTTAATAATTAAAGCTTAAAATGGGAAGAATAGAGGACAAACTATACAGAGGTATACTAAAAAGCAACAGTATAAGTTATAAGAAACACAAAATATTGATTCACTTTTTATGCATTTTTTTTTTTTTTTTTTTTTTTTTTATGATAAAGTTATGGTAGTAATATACCAGAAAATACATGGAAAACACTTTATACTTGTATACTTTAAAATTCGTGTGCATATGTCTTGAAAGAAATATCGCAATATATCACATAATATCGATATTAACTTGGTGATATATCGCGATATTTAATTTCTGATATCGTCCAGCACTACTATAAATTGGTAACGACGCAAAATGCCAGATTGAAAGAAAGAGTCCTGTCGTATTAATAATGTAAAAGGAAAAAAAAAAAAATTGAAACTTAAAATGTATGTGTGAAATTTACGTACTAGATATTTAAAGTACTTTTAAAATGCGTACATACGAGTTTACATTCAAATTTTATTCAGAAATCAATGTATAGATTTTAGAAGTTATTTTGCGCATTTTATATATATATATATATATATGAATAAAACATACAAAGGCTAGTATTCTAGAGTTAAACTAATTAAAAGACAGCATATATAAAAATATGTTTTTTGGTTTCAGCCGAAGTAAAATTGAATTACGTATACGTATTAAGGCCTATTGCATAACATTTTTCACAGTATTTATTCGCAATGCTGTAAGTTAAAATTACAAATAGAAAAAAATAGAAGTTTGCTTCGTATTATTAATTTGATGTTTTAAAAAAAAAAAATCTTAAGAAGTTAAAATTATTTTTTGCTCTGAATGTGTACTGAGACTGACTGGGGAAAGTAAATGTATAATTATTTTATTTTAATATATGATCGAGTAATGTTTAAGAATAGTAAAAAATTAACGTTGCCTTGGTATGACAAAACTTAATAATAATATTTTTGATGGTCAGCTATAACAAAATACTTATTTTCAATAACATGAAAAATAAAAATGTTGCTTAACTTAAATAAAAATAATAATAATACACCAACTTAATACTTCAGTCTTTAGATTTATTTTTATAAATCAAAAAAATAATTCGTTATAAATCAGATTTTCAAATTTATTTAAAATTAATATGAAATATTATTAAAGTAAAATGAATAAAAATACTAAAGTAAAATAAATTGATTTACCTTTAACATTCAGTAGTCGCTGGAACTGTGGGATTCAAAAGGGGAGAGATCTAAACATTTTCTGAACACTAGAATTTAGGTTAGAAGTAAGGCTCTATGCCCCCCCCTCCTTTCTGAGCCCTCCTAGTCTTTTTTCCAATCTAAAAATAAATAAATATCTTCAAGGTGGAATGAAATGCATGACAGGTTTCGGGGTGATTTTTACTTTTTTTTTTTTCTGTTTTAAGTTTAGAGTACTCCAAACTTAATTTACGGTTTTGTTTTGGATGTTTCTAACAGATTTGCACATCTGCGTCTGTTTACAAAATAGCAAAAATTGCTTTTCTCGTTCGCCCTATTCATAGAAGAGAAATTTTTTTCATTGTCAAAATTCACTAAAATAAACAATGTGCGCGCTAAATTGTAACCATAATTTAAAATATGAAACTTATATCTACTTTATCAATGGAAAAAAAAATACATATATATAATATAGATCCTGATAAATGCTGTTTAAAATAAGCATTCTAGAAATATTATGTGAATATTTATGCGGTTTTGAAAAATACGAATGCGATTTAAATTATTCCGAGTATAGAATTTACGTCTTTGTTTTTAATATCCGTAGTGTTTGAATATATGCAAAACTGAAAATTAATACTTATTTTTTCAAATTAATAACGATAATTTAAGTCATTAATAAAATAATTATATTTGAAAAAGCCATTATATATATATATATATATATATATATATATATATATATCGACTGTAACGTCTATTGTCGTAACGTCTATTGTTACAAACAGAATTTTTTGAAAACTCATACTTGCCAACCATCTCATTATGAACCGTACAATTTTTAGTACCCGCCTTTTTTTTCACACCAATCATTTTTTAGAATAATTTTAGTCTTATTTAATCGTAACAAAACTTGGAGAGAATTACTCTAAAAATATAATGGTGTGAAAAAAAGGGGCGTTTTTTTCAGGGGCGTTAACAATTGTACGGTTATTAATGATATGGTTGGCAAGTATGAAAACTTAAAAAAGTTACTACGTTTCACATTCGAAATATAGAATCTTCAAAGAATTACAGATAAGAAAAACAAAATTAAATAAAAATTAAAACAAATATAACTTACATCAGAATCTTTGCTTATAAATAATCATTTGTAATGCTTCTCATACAGGGGAAAAAAATGAAACATGGCGGATTGTTGAAAACTTTAATTCTTTCTAATCTGATTTGTGTATCTAAGTCATGTGACGTGTTGACGTCAGGTGGAGTATGCAAAAAATACACATAGTGCTTGAAATTTTTTTACTTCACACGTGATTGAATTTTTTACATCATGCGGTGGTTGAATACTGCGGTAATTTTACATTTTTTTACAGTGTATATGTTCTAAAATACTTAAATACATAAAATTTACATATGTGATTCTGAGTTTTTAATGTGATTTCATGAAAGAGAGCTTAATCCTCCTGTTTACAATTTTTCCCTTATGAAAAAATATTTTTGGCCAATCTCTAGTATCAATTTTATTTATTATATGAAAAAATAATTTCAGTTTATTACATCCATATTTAAATAGACCTTTTATCCATAAAAAACAATATTCTCGAACTCGATTCAACAGACTTCAACGTTCGATGAACTCAGATTTTCATACACGGTTCACGGTTCGGAGATATCTAGAGAAATCTTGTAAATAGAAAAAGGAATAGTTTGTTTACATAGATTATAAAAAATAAATTGAAATGCATTACTTTATTCTGTTATTATTGAGTATTATTATAATAATTTTTCTTGAATATTTTACATTATTGTTTTTCAGACTTTTTATCAGCCATGGACTGCGTCAATAAAATTTATCACGAAGAGCAATTTGAGTGGAGCATACAGGAATTAAATTGTTTTCCAAGATATAGAATAGGGAAGAATTCATCATGTTACACAGTCTAGAATTAACACTTTTGGAGGCCAAATGATAATTGATGCTGATACGAAGACCACGAACAAGGACATTTGAAGCCTTTTTGGATGTTGCAGATAGCGAAGAAAATTTCAATACAGTCGTCAGCAAAAGTATCCGAGCACTAGCAAAAATGCCTATATAAAAAAAGTACTCTTAATACGGTTTTGTTAAATAAATCCTTGTCGAATCATGTTCTAAGTTAAACATTATTCGGCAAAGATTTATTTAACAAAACCGTATTAAGAGTACTTTTCTTTTCTTTTTTTTTTTTTTTTTTTTTTGTATAGGAATTTTTGCTAGTACTCGGATACTTTTGCGGCCGACTGTACAACTATATATTTCAAAGACAACTATATATTTCTATTATAAACAACTATATATTTCTCAAGACATCAAAAGGGACCATGGAAAAATTAAATAAAACGCAACATCGATTCTTACCGGAGTACTCTTCGCAAAATTCCACAGCAGTAAGACAATCTATAGTGCTTGGAGAAATCAAAATGAATCGTTTGAAGCACTGGATTTCCTGTACTGGAGCACCTGCCCTTTCTCCTTTCCCATGTATTTCTATGGGATTTTTCTTTCTTCCTATTACGAAGATAAGCTTATTCAAAAATGAAGTTTTCGAAATCTGTTTTTTTTTTTTTTTTCTTTCTCTCTCTCTCTCTCTCTTTTTTTTTCTCTTTTCTAATATTACTCTTTGAACATATCTCCTTTTAGCTTAATGAGTAATTTTTTGAAAGTAATAATAATAATAATAATAATGTATATATTTTATTGTATTAAGTAAATTTAAAACTCTAAGTTTGGATCGCTAAACGAAATACTTAAATTTGTTTCTTTTTTTCAAAAAATTGCTTACTAAGCTGCGTATTCAAAGAGTAATATTCAAAAAACAGAAGTCAAAAACTTAATTTTTGAATGAGATAGTCTTATAAAACGAAGCATCGAAAATGCCATTGAATAACATGGGAAGAAAGAGGGAAAGGTTCTACAAATGAGCAATTTCATAAATATATACATGTGTGTGTTTAATACCCAAATGTCTGTAGACTATATTGTTAATCTTAGCAGTTTGCACTGAATTCTATTATATAGTTAAGTTTCAGTATAATTTGTTGTTTTCCTCAGTTTAACTCATAACCAAAAAAAAAATTTTTTTTAATTGTGTTGTTTTCTATCACATTCATGTCGACAGGTGATGACACTGTAATTTAGTCATATTGAGCAAAAAAAAAAAAAACTATATTTATCTAATATTGGTTTTTTACATTTTTGTTTACACTGCACGCTTAACTAACATAATTACTTTCGTATTAAGCATGTCTCATAAAATCTTTATATCCATTAAAATAATAATAATAATAATAATAATAAAATACACGTTTCATATGAAACTACACCGAGTTTCTCATATAAACTATGCTTTCCATCTACAGTCGGCAGCAAAAGTATCCGAGCACTAGCAATAATCCCTGTCTAAAAAAAAGTACGCTTAATACTGCTTTGTTAACTAAATACTTGTCGAGTCATATTCTTAATCTAAGAACATGATTCGACAAGGATTTCTTTAACAAAACAGTATTAAGTATTTTTTTTTTATATCGGAATTATTGGCTAGTGCTCGGGTACTTTTGCTGCCGACTGTAGCTGTATAAAAAAATATTCTAAATTTTATAACAAATGGGTGCATAAAGGGCTTAAAGTATAACCTCTGACCACAGAGATCTTTTTCCGTTTATACTTGTAAGTGCACTCCTATTAAAAACAAAAATAAAATCCTTGAAATTCTAAAAATAAATATTAAAAAAAAACTTTATTCTTTCATTTTCTTATTTGTGACTGTTTAATCTTAGTTTAATCTTTTTTTTTTTTTTTTTTTTTTTTGTGACAATCTTATTTTATTATTAACCAAATGTTATCGAAATAATTAAAACTGTCCAAATAATAGATGCTGTAGTAGGTAGACATGTGCCGGAGCTACGTATCCGTATCGGTATCCGCGGATATCCGCAAGAAATAAAAGATCCGTATTCATATCCGGATCCATATCAGCGAGAAAAAATATCCGGATCCGGATCCGTTTTTTTTCTTCAACGGATCAAATACGGATTTTCTGCAGAAATTTCCGGAAAATCAGGAAGAAACTGTTCTAACTCATTATAAACTATCTTTAATGCATAACTGAAAGAAATACAGTATAGCCTCGCTTTTACGTTCTCGGAATTAACATTTTTCCGTAATTTACAATTTTTCTTTTAAATCCCTTCATTTTCCTTATTTATGCAATGAACTCTCGTCTTCACTTTTACATGACGAAATTTTGAATTTCCCGCCGTTTGCACTTAATATATACAGCGTTTATAAAGGGAATATATGCTGTGATTTATTAAATATATAATATAAAATAAAAACATCTGAGAGACGGATTCAGTAAGGCGATGATATTATTCTTTAACAAATAAATAATGCACCAAAATCTATATCGGGTAGCTGTTTATATTATACTTAAAGCGACAGTTAGAAAACAGGTGTTTAACTGTGAATCATTAGAAATAAAACATTCATTTTTAAAAGATTGATCATGCATTATCTATGAGACTGTAAATTTTAAGAAAAAGAAATTAATTACAAAAAGTATTACATATGGTTTACATAATATATAATTTTCTCTTAAAGTAATACTTAAAAAGTAAATATGTGAAAATGGAAATGTATAAATAATGAATAGTTCCGTAAAAGTCTAAATATCTAAATAATCTCCTTCTTTTTTCAGTAAAATTTACATAGATTATATAAGTTTTATTTAATAAAATGTTATTAGTTCATTGAAAATGTGTTTAAATGAAAATTTTTGGAACAGTTTTTTACTTTCTCTTACCAATATAGATGGCAGAGTAAATATTGTTTTTGGATCAAATTTTCAAAATTGAGTTTTTGTTATATAAACACGTTTTGAGGTCCCATGAATCCGAAAAACATGTTTTTAGCGGTTGGTCTGTGTGTGTCTGTTATTAGAATATCTCACGAACAAATAGTAGCAGGCAATCAAAAGTCTGTATTCTAAATCTGTATCATATAGTGATTCCACACTAAATTTTTTGTTAAGATCAAGTAAATGGTTCATGTACAGCGACATCCAAGAGAATTCAAATATATTACTTCTATGGGGGAAGTTTTTGGTAATTACAGTGCAACATCTATAGGCTGCTTTAAACAAAATGGAATAAACATACTTTTTTATATTCATAAATACATGCCTCGTGCAGATTGTGGAATAGAAACCATTCATCATTTGTTTACAGGGCTACTTAAAGTATTTGGATGTATTGGGACTATATTTGGGAATTGCTGGAAATTTATTTCATTTTGTGTTAGGTGTTTTTCATATAAAACTAAATTTAAGAACACAATGTTGTTGTTGTTGTCGTGTGCCACTCGGAAATTCCGAGCCCCGGTAGTGGAACTACCGGACTTCTTTTAAGGCAAGTCCGGTAGTTCCACTGCCGGGGCTCGGAATTTCCGAGAACACAATACGGTGTGCATATAGTTTATAGACAATGTAGACATTGAAGGAAAAAAAAAAAAAAAAAAACATGTATTACTGCTTTGTTTGAGATGCAGATTTGTCTTTTTTCGGTTTTCCTTGTCTCATTTCCAGTTTATTTTATTTTATTTTTATTTTTATTTTTTATTTTAACCAAAAGTTAAAATATGAAGTTCTAATATAAAGTTTCGTCGTTCTATCTTTAGATTCAGAAGATTCATCAGTCCTTATTAGAAGGTACACGCCCACCCCCCTATACACACGCATACATACATACACAATGAATAATTTCCAAAAAACCCTGTTTTGGACCTTAAAACATGCAAATCAGGTGAAAAATCGATATCGAAACTGAATACCTTACTTCCATTACGTACGGTAAACGGGTAATGGAAGAAAATTTGTTACATATGTACTTAATTATTATAGATTTTAGAAGGATCCGTATCCGTATCCGTATCCGCGAATCTTGAAATAAGATATCCGTATCTGTATCCGTATTTGCGGATAAAAAAAACTGATATCCGTATTCATATCCGCATCCGCGGATCACAGTTTTTGACGATCCGGCACATCCCTACTTTGTAGCATCCTTTCCTCTAAGAAAATAGCATTCTTTTCAGAAAGCAATTAACAAATGTTAAATAATTAACCATAATAAATAAATTTAAAATATTCGAGTAAAAACTTTAAGGTTAACATTTCTTTATTTTAATTTAAAATAACTGCACGCAAAATTGCAGCTCAATATGATAATCAGAGGTGGAGGAAAATTCTTTATCCTTTTAGATTTTATCTTAAAAAAACATGTTTTTTATCTAAAATAAATATAGTTTAAAAAAACTAAAAAACACGCTTTTAAAGCACATCAAACTAAAAAGTGAAAAATAATTCTTAATATAAACTGAAAACAATAATGAACGAAAAATACTAGTATAATTGTGAAAAAAGCGTGGGGTGCTTTGTGCCATATTTTTCGTGTATCGAGCAACCCACGCTTTTTTCACAATTATACTAGTATTTTTCGTTCATTATTGTTTTCAGCTTATATTAAGAATTATTTTTCACTTTTTAGTTTGATGTGCTTTAAAAGCGTGTTTTTTAGTTTTTTTAAACTATATTTATTTTTCACTTTTTAGTTCGATGTGCTATGAAAACATGCTTTTTAAACTATATTTTAAACTATATTTATTATTTTATTATTTATCACATAACAGCTACAGTACGTAAGCTGCAGTGCTATGAAAACATGCTTTTTAAACTATATTTTAAACTATATTTATTATTTTATTATTTATCACATAACAGCTACAGTACGTAAGCTACAGTACGTAAGATTAATAGCTACAGTACGTAAGTTTTTGGTTAAAATATTTACACAGAATCGAAAATATCCCCATTCTACTTGCAGGCCTCTTAAATCTATCTGTAACAATTTTGAACGGCCTAACTGTATTTCTATTTGTTTTTGCCCCATAGCCCCCCCTTACCCCCTACCCGCCCCTTCTAATAATTTTACAAATTCAAAAATATCCGCAATCGATTTGTAAGTATTGAAAACCTCTATGTACCAATTTTGAACTATCTGACACAATTTTTATTTTTTTGCCCCTCTTCTTGCCCCTCCCAATAACTTTACACAATCGATCTTTTATACGTTTCTCATTTATACGTTCTTCTCATTTATACGTTTTTCAACTTCGGTCCCAAATCATTCCATTGAATTCTAATGTTAAAATATTTCGTTTATACGACACAAGTAAATTCTTAATTTCACTTATACGTTTTTTTTTTTTTTTTTTTTTTTACCTCCTTTTTAGAATCCCAAGTTTGAGTTTCATTTCAGGATTAATTAAAAAAAAAAAAAAGATGAAAGCTTTTTACGTTTCATTATCTTTTCTTAGAACTATCTGTGTTTATTTGACATTACGGTTGGAGAAACAGGTTTTTTTTTTTTTTTTTTTCCCCTTCCTTTTAATCGTTTGCAAAAATGTCATCTTCGTTTAGAGAACGAAACGCTTTGTCTTTAAAGGTTAAAATCGAAATCTTGAGAAAAAAATTCTGAATTTTTATATTTTTCATTTTCATTTAATTTTCATTCTACCTTTTAAAAATATTTTAAATTTAATTAAAAATATATCTTATTCGAATAAAGGAAATCATGAATATTGATTAGACTTTTATTATTAATATGACACTTTATTGTGTATTAAGGTTAAAACGAACTTTCAGTTGTACGTTTTTTTCAGTTATACGTTTTTTAGGAACGGGCCCTTGAAAAACGTATAAACGGTGCTCCACTGTGTCCCCATTCGACTTGCAGACCTTTAAAACCTATCTGTACCAATTTTCAACGGCCTAACTGTATTTCTATTTGTTTTTGCTCCATAGCCCCCCCCTTACCGCTCCACCCCCCTACCCGCCCCTCCTAATAATTTTACAAATTCAAAAATATCCGCAATCGATTTGTAAGTATCGAAAACCTCTATGTACCAATTTTGAACGATCTGACACTATTTTTATTTTTTTGCCCCCCCTCTCCCCCTCCCCCACTTCTTGCCAAACCTAATAACTTTACACAATCGAAAATATCCCCATTCGACTTGCAGGCCTCTTAAATCTATCTGTACCAATTTTGAACGGCCTAACTGTATTTCTATTTGTTTTTGCCCCATAGCCCCCCCTTACCCCCTCACCCACCTACCCGCCCCTCCTAATAATTTTACAAATTCAAAAATATCCGCAATCGATTTGTAAGTATCGAAAACCTCTATGTACCAATTTTGAACGATCTGACACTACAGTGCGTATCGAAATGATAGGTCCATCCGCATTTTTCAAAATTTCGGCTCTTAATTGAGAATAAGAATCACTTTTTTGGTAGAGATAATTAATCAGTAATTGTTTTAACTATTTATGAAGAAATTTGTTAAAAATAAATAATTCCTTTTTATTTTATACAAATTTTCATTTTCAGACCGTTTCGAAAAGATAGGTCCGCCTCCAGAAATTTTGCACCAATAACGTTTATTTCCAAAAAATTTGCATAAATATCGTTGCTTAGTCTTACTGCGGGATTTTTGCTGGCTGCTGTGGAGGTATTTAAACAGATTTGAACATCACGTTGTAATCAAACGAAATGGGTCGTCGTTGCAGTCTTTCGCTGGTTGAGCAGGGGAAAATTGATGCATTTAAAACGTGTGGAAAATCGAATAGAGAAATAGGTAAACTTTTAAACAGATCACATAATGTTGTAAACAATTGTTTGCGACTTGGAAATGCTTACGACAGTAAAAAATCATCTGGCCGCCCATCAAAAGTGACACCCCGACAAAGAAGGACTATCGTAAAGGAGTTAAAATCTGGAAATATGAGTTTATCCTCTATGGCCAGACAACAAAACTCTCCAATATCAAAATCTATAGTCCATAGAGTGGTAAAGAAGTTCGGCAATATAGTTTACGTGAAGAGGAAAGCGACTCCGAAATTGACTAAAAAGCACAAAGAAAAGAGATTGAAATTCGCACATGAAGTGATGTCCTGGAAACAAGATTGGCATCGTGTGATATTCAGTGATGAAAAGAAATTCAACCTGGAGGGTCCAGATGGCTGGCAGTACTACTGGCACGATCTGCGTAACGATAGACAGATATTCTCGAAGAGGCAAGCTGCTGGTGGTTCCGTTATGGTATGGGCCGGATTCGGAGGTGCAGGAAAAACTGATATAGCATTTGTAGACTATCGTTTGAATGCTGCAGGCTATCAACAACTGCTTGAACAATATTTTCTTCCACAAGCAGAGCACATTGGGGGCCCATTATTCATGTTCCAACAGGACAATGCTCCTGTGCACACTGCAAAGTCCACTTTCGAATGGTTTCTGGCTAATGGTGTACATGTTATCGACTGGCCACCTTGCAGCCCTGACCTGAATCCGGTAGAAAACATGTGGGGTATACTTGCAAGAGCGGTGTATGCAGGCGGAAGGCAGTACAACAGTACTGCAGACTTGAAAAAGGCTATTTCCTCCGAATGGTCAAAAATCGAGAAAATGTGTTCGCAAAAACTTGTAGAAACCATGCCGAATAGGATTTATGAGCTTATTCTGAAACAAGGTGGAAAAATTTCTTATTAATTCAACATTAATTTGATGATTGGTTCAGTGGACCTATCTTTTTGAAACAGCTTTTTCATGTAATTTTTGTTTTCCTTATTATTCCTATTAATTATATATTATTCATGTATTATTTTACATTGAAGGAAGTAATGTAGTTTATAAAATAGTACTTTGTACATAATAAAACCTTTTTTACCAACACAACTTTCGTTTTTACTGGTGGACCTATCATTTCGACACGCACTGTATTTTTATTTTTTTGCCCCCCTCTCTCCCCCCTTTCTTGCCCCTCCTAATAACTTTACACAATCGAAAATATCCCCATTCGACTTGCAGACCTTTAAAACCTATCTGTACCAATTTTCAACGGCCTAACTGTATTTCTATTCGTTTTTGCTCCATAGCCCCCCCTTACCGCCCCTCCTAATAATTTTACAAATTCAAAAATATCAGCGATCGATTTGTAAGTATCGAAAACCTCTATGTACCAATTTTGAACGATCCGACACTATTTTTATTTTTCTGCCCCCTCCCCTCCCCCCCTTCTCGCCCCTCCTAATAACTTTACACAATCGGAAATATCCCCATTCGACTTGCAGACCTTTAAAACCTATCTGTACCAATTTTCAACGGCCTAACTGTATTTCTATTTGTTTTTGCTCCATAGCCCCCCCTTACCGCCCCACCCCCCTACCCACCTCTCCTAATAATTTTACAAATTCAAAAATATCCGCAATCGATTTGTAAGTATCGAAAACCTCTATGTACTAATTTTGAACGATCTGACACTATTTTTATTTCCCCCCCCTCCCCTCCCCCACTTCTTGCCCCTCCTAATAACTTTACACAATCGAAAATATCCCCATTCGACTTGCAGACTTTTAAAACCTATCTGTACCCATTTTCAACGGCCTAACTGTATTTCTATTTGTTTTTGCTCCATAGCCCCCCCTTACCGCCCACCCCCCTACCCGCCCCTCCTAATAAATTTACAAATTCAAAAATATCCGCAATCGATTTGTAAGTATCGAAAACCTCTATGTACCAATTTTGAACGATCTGACACTATTTTTATTTTTTTGCCCCCCCCTCCACTCCCCCCCTTCCACCCCTCCTAATAACTTTACACAATCGAAAATATCCCCATTCGACTTGCAGACCTTTAAAACCTATCTGTACCAATTTTTAACGGCCTAACTGTATTTCTATTTGCTTTTGCTCCATAGCCCCCCCTTACCGCCCCACCCCCCTACCCGCCCCTACTAATAATTTTACAAATTCAAAAATATCCGCAATCGATTTGTAAGTATCGAAAACCTCTATGTACCAATTTTGGACGATCTGACACTATTTTTGTTTTTTTGCCCCCCCTCCCCTCCCCCCCCTCTTGCCCCTCCTAATAACTTTACACAATCGAAAATATCCCCATTCGACTTGCAGACCTTTAAAACCTATCTGTACCAATTTTTAACGGCCTAACTGTATTTCTATTTGCTTTTGCTCCATAGCCCCCCCTTACCGCCCCACCCCCCTACCCGCCCCTACTAATAATTTTACAAATTCAAAAATATCCGCAATCGATTTGTAAGTATCGAAAACCTCTATGTACCAATTTTGGACGATCTGATACTATTTTTGTTTTTTTGCCCCCCCCCTCCCCTCCCCCCCCTCTTGCCCCTCCTAATAACTTTACACAATCGAAAATATCCCCATTCGACTTGCAGAACTTTAAAACCTATCTGTACCAATTTTCAACGGCCTAACTGTATTTCTATTTGTTTTTGCTCCATAGCCATTTGTTTTGCTCCCTTTCTGTCCCACCTGGGGGCTGAATTTCTAAAATTCCAGAAATTGGTTTTTAGATAGTTGCCTTAGCTATATTTTAGAGCAAAAATTTCACGTATATCTATTTTTCTAAAAAAAGTCTAGTTAAGGGCCCTCTTCACTCACCGCTACCGGAAGCCGAACCTAATGTTATTCTATGGGAAATTTTTCTTTACCAATAACTTATTAAATAATACATATTTTTAAATTCCGTTTTCGCATTCTGAAAATTCCGAGCTGTTAAATTGACGCACCTTTTCTAAAAAATTATTTTTTTATTTTTTATATTTTATTTTGTAGCTGCAAATACGAATTTTCAATCTGTGATTTTTTTTTTTCATTTTGCAATTTTAAGATAAAATATAAAAAATTAAAAAAAAAAAATACATTTTTAAAAAAGGTCCGTCAATTTAACAGTTGCGAATTTTCTGAATGTGAAAACAGAATTTAAAAATATGTATTAGTTAATAAGTTATTTGTAAAGAAAATTTCCCCATAGAATAACATTGGCTCGAGCTTCTGGCGACGGTGATTGAAGAGGGCCGTTAACTTTAATGCTCGCTCATGTCTTCTACACCCCCCCCCCCCTTTCTCCCGAGAAAAAAATTAGCATGTTTTTATAGTTTTGTTAATCGTGCTAGTTATATTTATTCCAATTATATTTCACAATGATAAGAAAACAAATATCGTTAGTATAAATATAGTTTAAAAAAACTAAAAAACACGCTTTTAAAGCACATCAAACTAAAAAGTGAAAAATAATTCTTAATATAAGCTGAAAACAATAATGAATGAAAAATACTAGTATAATTGTGAAAAAAGCGTGGGGTGCTTTGTGCCATATTTTTCGTATATCGAGCAACCCACGCTTTTTTCACAATTATACTAGTATTTTTCGTTCATTATTGTTTTCAGCTTATATTAAGAATTATTTTTCACTTTTTAGTTTGATGTGCTTTAAAAGCGTGTTTTTTAGTTTTTTTAAACTATATTTATTTTTCACTTTTTAGTTCGATGTGCTATGAAAGCATGCTTTTTAAACTATATTTTAAACTATATTTATTATTTTATTATTTATCACATAAATAGCCACAGTATGTAAGTTTTTGGTTAAAATATTTGCACACAATCGAAAATATTCCCATTCGACTTGCAGGCCTCTTAAATCTATCTGTAACAATTTTGAACGGCCTAACTGTTTTTCTATTTGTTCTTGCCCCATAGCCCCCCCCCCTTACCCCCTACCCGCCCCTTCTAAAAATTTTACAAATTCAAAAATATCCGCAATCGATTTGTAAGTATTGAAAACCTCTATGTACCAATTTTGAACGATCTGACACTATTTTTATTTTTTTGCCCCCCTCCCTTCCCCCCCCCCTTCTTGCCCCTCCTAATAACTTTACACAATCGAAAATATCCCCATTCGACTTGCAGACTTTTAAAACCTATCTGTACCCATTTTCAACGGCCTAACTGTATTTCTATTTTTTTTTTTGCTCCATAGCCCCCCCTTACCACCCCACCCCCTACCCGCCCCTCCTAATAATTTTACAATTTCAAAAATATCCGCAATCGATTTGTAAGTATCGAAAACCTCTATGTACCAATTTTGAACGATCTGACACTATTTTTATTTTTTTGCCCTCCCCTCCCCTCCCCCACTTCTTGCCCCTCCTAATAACTTTACACAATCGAAAATATCACCATTCGACTTGCAGGACTCTTAAATCTATCTGTACCAATTTTGAACGGCCTAACTGTATTTCTATTTGTTTTTGCCCCATAGCCCCCCCTTACCCCCTTACCCCCTCACCCACCTACCCGCCCCTCCTAATAATTTTACAATTTCAAAAATATCCGCAATCGATTTGTAAGTATCGAAAACCTCTATGTACCAATTTTGAACGATCTGACACTATTTTTATTTTTTTGCCCCCTCTCTTCCCCCCTTCTTGCCCCTCCTAACAACTTTACACAATCGAAAATATCCCCATTCGACTTGCAGACCTTTAAAACCTATCTGTTCAACGGCCTAACTGTATTTCTATTTGTTTTTGCTCCATAGCCCCCCTTACCGCTCCACCCCCCTACCCGCCCCTCCTAATAATTTTACAAATTCAAAAATATCCGCAATCGATTTGTAAGTATGGAAAACCTCTATGTACCAATTTTGAACGATCTGACACTATTTTTATTTTTTTGCCCCCCCCCCTCCCCTCCCCCCTTCCACCCCTCCTAATAACTTTACACAATCGAAAATATCCCCATTCGACTTGCAGACCTTTAAAATCTATCTGTACGAATTTTCAACGGCCTAACTGTATTTCTATTTGTTTTTGCTCCATAGCCCCCCCTTACCGCCCCACCCCCCTACCCGCCCCTCCTAATAATTTTACAAATTCAAAAATATCCGCAATCGATTTGTATGTATCGAAAACCTCTATGTACCAATTTTGAACGATCTGACACTATTTTTGTTTTTTTTGCCCCCCCCCTCCCCTCCCCCCACCTCTTGCCCCTCCTAATAACTTTACACAATCGAAAATATCCCCATTCGACTTGCAGAACTTTAAAACCTATCTGTACCAATTTTCAACGGCCTAACTGTATTTCTATTTGTTTTTGCTCCGTAGCCCCCCCCCCTTTCTGCCCCACCTGGAGGCTGAATTTCTAAAATTCCAGAAATCGGTTTTTAGATAGTTGCCTTAGCTATATTTTAGAGCAAAAATTTCACGTATATCCATTTTTTTTTTTTTTTTTTTTTTTTTTTGGGATATGCTAAGTGGCTCAGTGCCACCTAAGCTTCTTTTACTCCTAGCAATTAATACTAAGCATTGTTAGTTACAATTTAAGCACTAGTTTACTTAACCTAAATAGCTAGAAGAAGGCCTGTGATCAGTTTAGTATAGTAGGAAAAAAACACTACAGAGCAAGAAACTACAATTTCAGAAATACTGATTATATTTTTTTATTACATGTAATTTTAACATTTACACTTTCGGGAAATCATTGACACCCGGAATGTTCTTATAGTTTCAAGAGAATGGTTAGGTTATTATATAAATAATTTAAGATATCATCAAATTTTAGATCACCAACACCATACGAAAAAAAAAAGAGAAATTGGACTCACCCCGTTTTAGCAGTTGGGCGATGATACTTAAGGGCAGATCCATGGCCTTTTGCACTCACACACAGGACAAAAAAAAATGAGTTTGTATTAATCCATGAGAAGGAGGGTCCGTGTCCTCTCGATTCACTCTATCTTCTCCGAATCCTCTTCTCTCTTATTTTCTTCCCATAAAAAAATCCTCCATTCCCCCTTTTTTTTATCTTTTCTTTTTCCCGCCTTCTTACTCTTTTTTCTTTTATTCCTTTTTCCAATCTTAACCAATGTGAAAGTATACCATTTTTATATTATTTTTTCCTTGATCCTCAATGGTCAATATTCCGTTTTTTATTGGTTTCTTTTTCCGCCCCTTGAATTTTTAGTGGTCAGTCTTCTACCTTTTTTAAATCACGCACCCCTTCATCAAGAACCAAAATTACAGGGGATCTTTTTGCTCCAGGAAAAATAGTCAGGTGAATTTATCTGAACCTATCCCAACATTCTCAGGTGGCTAGAAAAATTCTCAGGTGGGCCATACGCGTGTGAATCCGCGATATACTCTTTATATAATAATATTTTATAGCTTTTTGGGAAAAAAGGCTGTTGTGGGGGGTCTTGTTTTTATTTTATGGGGTTTTTTTATATAGCCTGGGCAGTTTTCCTTTTCTGTTTCCCTGGTTGTAAGTTTCTATCCATCAAGCGTTTTTGTAAATTCTCTAAACTTTTATAATTGGCATCTGAACTTTTATACAGAATGATGCTTTTTCTTCTAAAAGGAAATAGGTGGGTACCTTCAAGCATTTTTAGGTGTGTTTCATGTCTGACATACCGTTTTTATTCCCACACTATTTTTATTTTGTTCCGGTGCCTCCTAACATATATACACTCGACTTGCATAAAAAAAGAAAAAATTTTAAAAAGAAAAAAAAATATTAAAAGTCCGGATTTTTTTTTTTTTTTTTTTTTTTTTTGCAAAGCTTCTTCTAATAAAGAAAATTAAAAGTAAATTTAGATAAGTAAATAAAAAATCGGGATGAATCCAATTGTTGAAATTTTTCTCCTTCCTCTTTTTTTTTTTTTTTTTTTTTTTTTTTTTTGTTTGTTTTTGTGTGTTGGTGATCTTGACATTATAGGTATAATTGAACCAGCAAGAAAATCATGTAATAATATTATGCTAAGATACTGGAAGTAAAAGGGTAAATAAATACAATAAATGATATACGAATATATAAGAAGCATAACATACATAGAAGCATAACATAAATGCACAATACTTAAACTAAAGAAAATAATACACACAGAGAGGACGGAAAAAATCATGCATAACATACATTTTTTTTTTTTTTTTTTTTTTTTTTTTACTAATAAAGTACAGAGAGAATGAATAAAAGTATTTTAGAGATACTAAATAATACTATTAAAACCCGAAATAATATTAAAATGACCTTAAATAATATGGAAAAAATCCATGCATACTGTATGAAAGTACGATAAATAAAGTCATGCATAACATACATTTTTTTTTTTTTTTTTTTTTTTTTTTGATAAGTTAATTTTAAACGAAAAAATAATTCACTCGTATATACTAAAGGGTTAGTCATGCACCTCTTTGTGTTATAAGAATATTTAGGAAGTCTAAATGAGAGGTGAAAAAAAAAAATGCGCGAAATGGAATATATAAGCATAAACATATAATGAAAGTAAGAAAATTGTTACATTTATAATAAATAATTAGATTAGATGCCTATGTGAAATGAATATATCCCTAATATATATACATATATATATAATTTTTTTTTTTTTTTTTTTTAAACTCTTCGACAACAACATGTTACAAATGCCGAGAATATTGTAATGCAAATCCCCAGTATGATTATTATTGAGCTAATAAATTTTATGGAATGTAGGGATATATTCATTGCTGGCATGTTGAAAAAATTTATCCAATTGTTTGCAGTTTGTGCACTAGTGTGTACTGTATTGTTCGTGATTATACTCATTAATTCAATTGATGGCTCCTCCAGGCAAAAGTCTAGCACTTTGCACTGCATAATTTCTTTGGATCGTAGACATAGTTTTTCTTTGTAGCATTTTTGCTTTCCTGAGAATTTTATTGTGTGCTCTTGTGCCTCGGTTTGTAATAAAAGGGCCTTTGTGTGTAGATCTATAGTTTGGAAAGTGATAATTGCAAGTCCTGCTTGACATGTGCTGAATGCTTGGATTTGCAGGCGCGCAAGAATGGCACATTTATAGCACCCTCTAACTTCAAAAGGTGCTTCTGTAATTTTAGGGCACACCGTATTTACTTGAGTTTGTATTTTGTAATCTTTAAAGAATAGTTGTATTCGAACAGGACTTGACATAAGTAACGTAGAGGTGAGTTTGCCTTCCTTTACTTGGAATAGATGTAAGTGTCGCTCTATTGGAAGTGCAAATTCTTGCGTGTCTTTGAGTTTAATTAACGGGTCAGTGCTAGAACTACATCTCAAGGTGTCCTCGAAAAAGTCACACGATGTAATGTCCTTATCAAAGATAAAGTCCTTTGTGTAAGAGCTATTAGCCTGGATGCTACCTATTGTTCCTGCCTTCGGGCGATTTTTCTCCGATGTCGTGACTAAGTACGCCTCTTGTGGGTTTCCTACCCTTTGCACAAAGGATTCGCTAATGAAGACTTGGGGTTGATTATAGGCTCCGAGCAGAGACACTTTAATTCCATTTTTCGTATAAACACTCCCAGTAAGTGATATATGTGATTGTGTTAGATTCTCGAGATGAGTTAGAGAAATATGATATGAGCATTGTTGACCCGTGATCTTTGATACCTCATAACTGTTTATGAGCTCTGGTTCAAACCAAATTCGATAAAAGTTGCACGCTGGTCTGGTTAGTATCGTACACCCGGTTCCCAGGCCGCCAGCTACACAGTTTGAGATCCCTGGGTATTCTTTGCTATCCGGAGTTTCTGCTTCAAAATTGAGTCCTGATTTTCCGAGCTTTTCTCTTAAACAGTGAACGCCTTGGCCGCAATACTCATTATATATACAGGAGATCTGGGAAATCTGTTTTTGTCGGACTGGAAAAGTGAAATATTGTCTTGTTGTGGAAAATGAACACTTCACTGCTTGGAGTTTTATTTTCATTGAAAAAAGTGATTGGTCTTGTTTATCAAGAAAATAAATGCATGATTCAGAATCAATCGTCGGGAGTGTGATTTCCGCTGTGGTGTGTAATTTACACACGGTTAAACCGTCCGAAGACTCTTGGCACGCACGCAGTTCAGACTGTATTACTGCCTGAGTGTTACAGTCTGAAAGGACTGGTGATATCATTAAACACAAGGATATGATGACAAGGTGTGAAAAGGGAATTTGTGCAGCTTGTTCACCATGGTGTTCTAAGAATTGATACATTGTGACTATTATTTGATTAATAGTTGAGCCACAATAAGATCCGAGCAGCAATGAAAAACGAGCACAGATTTTTAATACTCTCAATAAGGTCCAAATGAGTATCAGCAAACATTGTAATATGTACAGAAATGCTTTCAAAAGGGTTTTTAAACACCATACAAAACCCATGAGAATTAAAATTAATGATATGTAAATAGAATATGTTACGTAACTTGGATAACATTTTAGGTATTTTACAACTTTGATACACATGTAACAATGTCTTTGTTGACAAATTTGTTTTCCTGTAATATGTACTAATCCTGAGACTGTATGCCCTTTCATATTAATGTATGTGATATAAATCGTTGTCTTAAAGGCTAAGATTTCGTATGGCAATTCTATTGTGAGATCCTGTGGTACGGTATAGATGGCCTCAAAGTCAGTCGTTTTGATGATAACCTTTCCGTTTTCGGGTAAAATAAGTAACGGATCATTGAAAGTTATTGATAGGTTGTGGTTGGAAAAAACTGCAGTTTCACTTTCCAGGAGGTGCCTTGAGTGGAAGGCTTTCTTTCTCGGAAATGATTTTTTGAAGAAACATGTGTGGAAAGTGATTAGCTTAGGGTTCAGAATCTCTTTTTCCTCAGCGATATGTATAAGTACTGTTTCCTTTGAAGTATTGTCGGAGTTGTTAACTTGTTGCAGAATGAATGATTTTGGCTCTAGGAGTTCATCCTCTGATAATATCAGAGTTTTCGATGAAACAATGCAGTTTGAGCATTTTTGATAGATGCAAGCAGAAGGGGGAAGCATGATCTGCTTCACAGCTGATTTAGTGAGTTCCATGCATATGTATTGATTTTCTTTGAATTCACAATGTTGGACGTGGCTGTGTCGGTAGGGCATTACTGAGTGTAGTAGAAATAAACAAATGAGTCCTAAAGAAAGGAAATGAGACCAATTACCCTTCATATAATGTGGTGATCTAGTTCATTTTATTTTATTTAGCTTTTATTTTATTTATTTATTTATTTATTTATTTATTTTTTTTTTTTTTTTTATTTTATTTTTTTTTTTTTGAGAAAATGCATTGAAAAGGTGAGATAATTGATTTAAGAATTTTAGACTGTCCTTCTCTCTTTCCTCTTTTTTTTTTTTTTTTTTTTTTTTTTTTGTTTATTTATTTATTTATTTATTTATTTATTTTTTTTTTTTTTGCCAAAAGGGAAAGAAAATGAAAAGGAAGGAACGAAGAAAAAAAAAGAAAAGAAAATTTAATCCAATTTCTCACTAAGCTTTTGTAAAAATGCAATTGGGGCAGGAGTTTCTTCATTGTAATTATGAGGGGTTTCTGTTAAAGAAAGTGTCCATTTGAAAATTCTATCCGCTAAGTTAGGGGCTTGTTCAGTGGAAACTGCAGAAATGCTACTATTGTGTGAGTGTGACAAAGATCTTAAGGGATATCTGTGAGTGTGGGAGGGAGGAGGTTCTGTCGTGCTATTTTCCAAATGCTCAATGTGATATATTTCCGTAGAGTCAGATTTAGACGGAGAAGGAATTGCATTTTCCTTAGGCAAAATAACACTCGTTTCTCTAGACATACAGTCATTTGAAGTTTGTGAAGAAGTGTCCTGCATTGAGAGTAAGTAATATGGGAGACTTTCACTTGATTCATCTCCGAAAGTCGCATAAGGTTTTTCATCGTACTTGGGAAGGGCCAGTGGCGGTTTGTTTTCATTCTCTTTTACTATATACGTAGAATAATCAAGTAGAGGGTTTCTTTCCGTATAAGGAATTAACCTCAGGGTATTAACTTTGATCGGTTTTGCTTTTGGATCATTTATGTGTATTACCGTGATTAGGACTCTATTGTGAATTTCGAGAACTCGATATGGTCCACTGAACTGTCTTTTCTTAGGGAGCTGAGAATGTCTGTCACATTCTGGAGTATAAAGGAAAGTTAAATCGCCTACTTTAAAGTCTCTGTATTTTGCTTTTTTGTGTTGATAGCTCTCTTGTTTCTCTGCATTCTCAATT
The DNA here is from genome assembly GCA_963930645.1 of Salticus scenicus. Classification (NCBI taxonomy): domain Eukaryota; kingdom Metazoa; phylum Arthropoda; class Arachnida; order Araneae; family Salticidae; genus Salticus; species Salticus scenicus. The sequence goes on along the minus strand of OZ005651.1, from coordinate 324,254,096 downwards.
AAAGATTTTTGAACGTCTTTAAAATTTTTTTGATATTGTATAGTTTTATTAGTTATGAAATCACGGTAGTTAGTAGGGGTCGTTTTTATATCTTCCGATAGAATGTCCGTGGGAATTGTAGTGTCATAAGATAAATGTAAGAAAGAAGGTTTTTCATTTATAGTTGAATGAATTGTGGAGTTATAAAATAATTCATAAAAATTAATATATTCATCCCATTGTTTTGTATCTTGCGCGAAAATAGAGAGAGATTTTTTTATATTCGGATTAATTCTCTCACACGCGCCATTGCTCATGGGATGCAGTGGTGTGGTATTAATTTTACTGACACCTAATTTTTGGCATAGAATTCGAAAAACTTCACTCATATATGATGATCCTTTATCGGAATATAGGTATCTAGGGAAACCAAAAATACACGCATAATCCAAAAATTTATTTGCAACTGTGTTTGCGGACTGGTCCGGAATTGCAAACATTTTTACAAATTTTGTGAATTTGTCAACGAAAGTTATGATGTAGGAATTTCCTCTATTGGTTGTGGGGAATTTTCCTAAAAAATCCGTAGATACAAATTGCATAGGTGCAGAAGGGATGAAATTTCGTTGTATAGGAACGGGAGCAAATCTGTTGGGTGATTTAAATGATATGCATTGTTTGCATGTGCTTACAAAATGTTTCGTGTCAGCATATAAGCCTTCCCAGTAGTATTTCTTTCTAATGGCATTGTATGTTTTTATATGTCCAAAATGCGGTGAATGTTTAATGGTGAGAATGTGTGGTTTGAATATATCGGGGATAACAATTTGCTGAACCTTTTGCGTTCCTCGAAGTCGAGGAATATAAGCCGTGTGCATTAGTAAGTTGTTTTTTATCCAATATTCACTTTTTTTTGATGATGGCTGATTTTGTAACTGATTTATTAATTTTGACAACTTAGTGTCTTTAAGTTGAGCTTCCTTAATGTCTTCAATGGTAGGTAAATCAATTTGAATAGTATTTATAAAATGGTTATCTAATTGTGTATTCTGCGCCATTTCCGATGTTAAGTTTTTGTGTGGAAAATGCGCTTTTGTGTAAAATAGGATATACGGCTTCTGCTGTAGTACTTCATTTAAGTCTACTCTTTTGACAATAGAATCGTCCATTTTAAACCAATGATCATTCGGATCCTTAACGTATGCGTAATAATGCCCTGAGTTGGGAGAAATCCCATCATGTACAACTATAGCATTTAAATTATAAAAATTCTGAGTGTAATTGTTCTGTGACATATATGGTGCAATATCTAATTTATTTGGAAAATTTATGTATTGATCTAATTTTTCTACTGATTTAGTGGTTGGATTAAACCTAAATCTATTAAGCTGAAAAGTGAGTACGGGTGGCGCTTGAAGAATTTTCGTTTGTTTAGTGATTTGTTGATACAGACAACATTGAGGGCAGAATATGCAATTGTCTTCTGATAAATTTTCAATATTCGTTAATTCCCTGAGTGAGTCTTCTAACGAAAACGTATGTTGAGTAATGTTACATGCTATATCTAAAAACTTTTGTGAGTTAGAAAATGTTCGATTGCATTTTACGCACATAAAATCTGAATTAATGGTTCCTGCAAATGTTTGGTCAATAACCGTCTTATTGTTTTCCTTAGTGGCTGAACCCTGTTCAGTGTTATGCATTATGCATGCAGAATGCAATTTGTCTAGAAAATACCTAAGATATTCATGTGCGTCGCCCTGTACACCATATTGGAAATGCGGCGCTATCAAATGTAGACAGTTATGCATGTCTACCGGATCAATCACATGATGACTTTTTTCTTTGACTATGTTTACATGTAATTTGAATTTACAAAGTAAGCAGTTATGAAAGTCATTACATGGTACATGATAATTAATGTCAAAGATTTTATTTACTAGTGGAGCACAGTAAGTCAAGCATTGCAAAATACTATTCATGAAGCAAGTGTTTCCCTTGTTCAGTAAACCTGGTCCTATTTTATTTTCCGTATTATAGTTCATGTTTGCATAGTGAATTTGATTTATCTGAACAGTATGTGAATTTTGATTTCTAGGTTTAGGTAAGTTTTTCTTTAGAGTATTCAAATGTGAATTTTCCTGTTTGGAATTTTGATTTTGTGAATTAGTAAGTAAATTCTCGTTTGAGCTCTCCGCAAAAAAGTCTCTAGATAAAATATCTGCTATTTGATTGTCTTTAGTGGAGATATGTTCAAAGACATAATTATAGTCAAATAAGAATGCAAACCAGCGTGTAATTCGATTTCCTGGCGATTCGAGTTTTGATAATTTTGTAATAGCTGCATTATCACAACGTATAGTAAATTTCCTACCATATAAATAATATTTAAAGCTTTTGATGGCTTCTACTATAGAAAGAAGTTCCTTTTCCATAATTGTATAATGAAGTTGCGCGTTATTTAATTTCTTTGAAAAGTACGCTATGGGATGAATAATGCCATGTTTGTCTTTTTGACCTAAGCATGCACCTAAAGCGGAGTCACTGCTATCTGTGGAGAGAATAAAGGGTTTGTCAAAATCGGGGTGTACTAAGATAGGGGGTTCGGAAAGTTTCTGTTTTAGAATGTCAAAAGAACGCTGGGCAGCGGGAGTCCAAAGAAAGCGCTGTTTCTTTTTAGTGAGGTCTGTGAGTGGTATTGTTAGTTCTGAAAAGTTTTTAATAAATCGTCTGTAATATCCTAAGACTCCAATTAAACGTCTAACTTTACGAACGGTATTGGGGATTGGAAATTGCGTAATTTTTTTTATATTGTCATCCACTGGTCGAATATCAAATGCTGTAAGTTTGTGACCTAGAAAATTTATTTCTGGTAAGAGAAAACAGCATTTCGCGGGATTTATAGTAAGTCCAAAGAGCCTGATTCTTTCGAAAAGTTGCCTCAATTTATAAATCATGTCATCTACACTTTCAGATCCTATACAAAAATTATCAATGAAATTTGATATTTTTAAATTTGATATTGGGGCTAAGAGTTTATCTGAGAGTTGACTGAAACATTCACTGGAGGCATTTAATCCCTGAGGAAGTACTGTGTATCTGAAACTACCATATGGGGAATTAAAAGTTGTCATATCTCTGTCCTCTGGTTTTAAAGGAATCTGCCAAAATGATGAGGAAAGATCAAGAGATGTAAAATATTTTGAGCCTCGTAATTTTTCAAGTAAATGATGAATTATTGGCAGCTTATACCGGGGATATTTTAAATGCTTATTTAAAGCACGAAAATCATTGACAATTCTCCAATTTTGTTTGTTTGGTTCACCTACATTATTCCGTTTTCTTATCATTAAAAGTGGAAAACTGATGTGGCTATCTGATCTTTCTATGATGTTTGCTTGGAGCAAATCATCTAGTTGACGTTTTAATTCGTCCTGTAATGCGTGTGGGACTGGATACGGACGTATAGATGGCAATTTTGAAATGTCTACGTGTAAAGTTGGTGTTATCATTTGTGTTCGACCTATGGTTTGGATTCGTTTGCTGAAAATATCAGCATATTCAAAAAGGAGAGATAAAAGTTTGTTTCTAGTATAAGTATCTACTATATGCGTTAAATTAAAGTCTGTCTCTTTTAATTCTTTCTTTCTTAATTCTGTAATTTGAGACATATCTCTATGTATTTTCTCTTCTGAAATTATTCCTAGACGTGAGTTTTTATTCAAAGCTATTTGCTGGGTAGTTAAGTTAGAGATTAGTATTGATATATGTTTTTTGTCATTATCTATTGGTAAGGCTTCCGACATATTAATGTTCACATTATTAAGAATGCGTGTGAAATTTAAAGAATGTATTTGTTTTAGAGGTGTGTCAGTCTTTAAGAATATTCTACGAGTCTCTTTAGGCAATAAAATTTGTTTCGTCTCCAGTCTCGCAAAATTTTGAGGAATTGCATTATGTATCGGATGAGAATTTGCATCACGAATTTTTACGATGGTAGATCCGGATCGTAATGTGTCAGAATCTAGACAAATAATACATTTGTATAATTTTAATAGGTCATAACCAATAATCGCATTGTACTGAGTTGAGAGAGAATTTTGTACGACATAAAATTTATGTGTAATTTCTTTGTTACCTAAACGTATAGGAATTATGTAACATCCGACAATTTGCATATAGTTACCGGAAATGGATTTTATTTTTACATCAATATCACACGAAGTAATGGAAGAATGATGCTTTATTTTGTTAAAAATTTTATTTTCTAGAATCGAACAGGAAGCTCCTGTGTCTAGAAGGGATGTTGCATAATAATCTACAAATAGAATATCTATTACTGGTAAATACTGGTGCTTGAAGTTGACAATAGGAGCATTTGTATTAATCATAAGCGTCGGTAATTGCTTGTTTAACCGAATGTAATAATTATCCGGTCTTTTACAATTTGCAATAAATTCACTATTTTGGGAATTCAGGGTGTCCGACGCAAATTTTCCCCCCGAATTCCTTAATCGTTTAAAGGACGGTTGTTAGGAATTCTCTGAGAGTTGAATCTCCTTCTTTCGTTCGAGGGAATCGGGAGTGTAGAATGATTATAAGATACATTGCCTTGTTGTCGAGGGCGATAATAGCATCTGTCAGGAGTGTGATTTTGCCGTGAGCAATAGTTGCATGGTGGAAAATTTTGCCTCCGAAAATGTACAGAGGGTCTGAAATGAGGCTGTTGAACTCTCGGTTCGCTATTCATGTTCGTATACCGGCCGAAATTTTGTCTATTGTGATGTGGTTTAGAGAATGTATTTTGTCGAGATAATGATTTTACTCTCAATTCATCTATTTGCTTCGTGAGAGAAGCAATACTCTCTTCCGTTTTTTGAGAATGATAACTTAGAAGTTTTATTAAGGCGTCTTGGTCTGTAGTAGCATTAAGATTGGGATTGCCCGTTAAATTATTTATCGTATTAGGTGTTTGTTCTTGAGAGTCATTTGTCTGAAGTAATTCTACGAAACTTAATGCCTCTTTAAAAGATTGTGGATCTTTCATGAGAGTGGGTTTTTTAAATTCAGGCCTTAGGCCTTCTAAAAATTTTGAAAGTTTAGATTGCTCAAATAGAGCCTGTACATCGGGATTAGATATATTAAAATTTCCGAAAAATTTTTGGGTTACATCTGTAACTCTAGAGGCATACACTTTTGCTAATTCATTGGGCTCCATACGGCAATTTGCAAATTGATGTTGCCTGGCAGCTAAGCTCGATTTTGTATCAAAATACTCTAAAAATTTTGCTTTAAATTCCGGGTAGGATGTTTCCTGAGATAAATCAGGATTATTAATAATATGCGACAGCGCATCACCCCTAATTCGACTCTTTAAAATTAGCAATTTTTCAGGGTCAGTGCATTTTGCAATAGATAGGACTTGATCAACATTATCGATAAAGAACTTCGGGGTAACAGCACTTTGGTTGTCAAATTGTGGGATAATGCTGTGGAACCCCGCTAACTTAGCTACTAATGCCCCTGAATTATTTTGAGTGTTGTTGTGTTCACCGGAAGTTGGAGTGTCCGGCATTTTGAATTTTCAAATGGACAGGTAAATAGTATACAAAATTTCTATAGTAAAATTTTAGTAAGGAATTGGGAGTGGAGACTCAATGAATTGGATTAAATTATAAAATTCTATTAACACTAGACTAAATAAAGAATTCTTACATACACAAATAATATCACAATAAAGTAAAAACAGATTTTTTTTTTTTTTTTTTTTTTTTTTTATAACCTGGAATTTAGTAAACTGGTAGAAAATTTGTTTACAGTACCCCCCGTTATTTAAATGACAATGAAAAGGAGTAACGTTAAAAGCTAGTTAATGTTAACACATTATTTAAGAAATGTTAATAAACTTATGATAAATGGGAAAATAATTATCAACAAGCAAGGATCAAATTCACGAATTGAAAGAGATTTGAAATAAGTAGTAACGTTAAATTGGAAAGTACAAACATAAAGTAAAGTTAGAATAAAATATGTAACATTCGTTATGGAAATAGATAAGTACTAATATGAAGGGAAAATCAGAATATTAATAGAGATTTAAAAAAAAGAAAACAACTAATCTTTGATAATTAATAATATAGATTCAAAAGAATGCAAGATAAAAAGGCAACTAAAGAAAATGAAAGTTTAAATGCAAATTGTTATTAAAATATTCCCAAAATAAATACCGGAGAATGTTGTAACAACAGAAAAAATAGATGCAATAACACTAAAAAAAAAGAAACAGAAGGAAATATTGTAACTAGCAAATGAATTATTTTTAGCTAAGTACTGGGATAAAATAGAAATATCTATATTTCTTTTAATCAATGGTAGCAGATAACTAAGTTTTTTTTTTTTTTTTTTTTTAACACATATTACTTTCAAGTTTTTTCTGCATCATTACCATACCTCAAGTATTTAAATAAAAATATTTTACAAATATACAAATAATTAAATAAGTAACAGTTTTTTTTTTTTTTTTTTTTTTTTTTTTTTTTAATGCATTAAAAAAAAAGAGAAAATCAGCAGCTTTAGGTTTTTGGAAAAAATTTAATTTACTATTTCTTTTCCGAAATATTTACTTTTTTTTTTTTTTTTTTTTTTTTTTTTTGTTTAATGTCTATAAATGCATTTGTTGCATCTAAATATCATTGCTTATTATTTATTTATTTTAATTTTAATTAATTAATTAATTAAATTTATAATTTGCTCCTAATTGATAATTTATTTATTAAAGTTTCATGCTCTGTATTATATTTATTGTATATATATATATATAATAAAGTTTTAAAATTTCTAATTATTACCTAATATTAATTTAAGTATGTTCGTAAATGGTCACGCACCATTTTGCTAAGTGGCTCAGTGCCACCTAAGCTTCTTTTACTCCTAGCAATTAATACTAAGCATTGTTAGTTACAATTTAAGCACTAGTTTACTTAACCTAAATAGCTAGAAGAAGGCCTGTGATCAGTTTAGTATAGTAGGAAAAAAACACTACAGAGCAAGAAACTACAATTTCAGAAATACTGATTATATTTTTTTATTACATGTAATTTTAACATTTACACTTTCAGGAAATCATTGACACCCGGAATGTTCTTATAGTTTCAAGAGAATGGTTAGGTTATTATATAAATAATTTAAGATATCATCAAATTTTAGATCACCAACACCATACGAAAAAAAAAGAGAAATTGGACTCACCCCGTTTTAGCAGTTGGGCGATGATACTTAAGGGCAGATCCATGGCCTTTTGCACTCACACACAGGACAAAAAAAAATGAGTTTGTATTAATCCATGAGAAGGAGGGTCCGTGTCCTCTCGATTCACTTTTTTATCTTTTCTTTTTCCCGCCTTCTTACTCTTTTTTCTTTTATTCCTTTTTCCAATCTTAACCAATGTGAAAGTATACCATTTTTATATTATTTTTTCCTTGATCCTCAATGGTCAATATTCCGTTTTTTATTGGTTTCTTTTTCCGCCCCCTTGAATTTTTAGTGGTCAGTCTTCTACCTTTTTTAAATCACGCACCCCTTCATCAAGAACCAAAATTACAGGGGATCTTTTTGCTCCAGGAAAAATAGTCAGGTGAATTTATCTGAACCTATCCCAACATTCTCAGGTGGCTAGAAAAATTCTCAGGTGGGCCATACGCGTGTGAATCCGCGATATACTCTTTATATAATAATATTTTATAGCTTTTTGGGAAAAAAGGCTGTTGTGGGGGGTCTTGTTTTTATTTTATGGGTTTTTTTTATATAGCCTGGGCAGTTTTCCTTTTCTGTTTCCCTGGTTGTAAGTTTCTATCCATCAAGCGTTTTTGTAAATTCTCTAAACTTTTATAATTGGCATCTGAACTTTTATACAGAATTGTTAAAATGAAATTTTAACAGTTGTGTTTTTTCTATTGTTTTTAATAATTAAAATAGCTTATTTGTAATTTTTTTTTTGTTAAAAGGGAAATATTCTGGTTATTAATGTGTGTCAGTCTTTTTTTCCCCTCCAAAATTCTTTCGCATTTTCAAAATCGTATCTCTTTTCAGTGCAAACCCTTTTTCCGACAAGGAATTTGTCCTCAACTATTATTTAGTTTGACCTCTGGTCGGAGTACGTGTTGCTAGGTCCGTCTTGACCTTCAGGGCATCCCCTGCGCTCATGAAGGTCAGTTCCTCTTCTCGCACTTTTGCACTTGACCGTGTTCGGTTCTTTATCGATTATTATAGGTTAGGGTTCAGCTCCTATTTCGACAGTGCAGTTGCGTCCTCTGATTTGCCGAGCTGTTTCTCCCCCGGAATTTTCATGCCAAAATTGGCAACAGTAAGTTAGCGTCCTTTAGATGAGCGCGGAAATTTTTTAATTGAGGCGGTGGATGTGAATTGTGTAGGACGATGTAAGCTGTGATTATTCTTAAAAAAGGGCTTTTGCCCTGTGTGTGGCCCTCGTGCCTTCACGTTTTAATTCTGATTGAGTTCAAGATCAGGACTAATGAACAAAGATACCCCTTAACTTATCGTCTGTGAAAAAAAAATCAGGGCGGTTGCCCTTCAAGGCCTTTATTTTAGTGGACTTTTCATCGCCGATTTTTGTAGACTCAACAGTTTGGAGTGTTACTTTTGCTAAATGGCTATCTTCAATTGTAATTGGTCGTAGCATCCAAAATGTTCTATCTCTGGTACCCATGACGAAAGGAAGTTTGGTTTCTCAGATCCCTTCTCACGGTAGTCCATATGGAGTTCAGACTTAGCTCGATGGTATTGAAATGGCTTACCCGAGGAATTGATGTTTGTTCTAGAAAGTTAAAGAAAGTTTATTTCCTGGAAGGTTTAAGAGGCAACGAGTAGACCGGGCTGCCGTTATGGAACTTGAAGGCTGAAGGTTTGTGCCTAGACCTTTTGAAGTGAGGTTTGTGTGGGGAGCCATCGGAAAATTTTATGAAATTGAGAATCCAGAACCTGTAATCGAAAGTCCAAAGAGAGTTTCCCATGGACGAAGCCCTAAGGGATGCCCAGTACCTCCATTACCTCTTCAATGAATGGAGTCCTGTTCAAATAAGTATCACCTTTATTTATTTTACTACGTATAAAGTGTTTACTCTGAAAATTTAAACTTTTATTAACATATAAGGATGATTACTGTTGCTTAAAGTTTTAGTGTTAAGGAACTCTTTTATTTATTGAGAGTACTATAGACTAATTTAAAAATGGATTTATCGTGTAGCCTTACTAAGTTTAGATTTTAAAATTTTTTGGAATTGTGCAATGCTTAGCCAACTGTTTAAACTTATCAGCGGTTGGTGTTGTGAAGACCAACAATAATTACTGAAATGCTTCAGCTTGCATGTTGTTTGTAAACATAAACACCCCAAATTAATTGTTGTAAAAGTTTTTTTTTAGAGTCCAGGCTAATATTTTAATAAATCTTAAGTTAATTTTTATGTTTGTTTAGGTGTTAAAGTGTAATTTCAATCTTTTTCTTTGGGAAAATGATTTACAACATTTTTCGCAAACTCCAGTAAAAATTGCAGTAATCTAGAGTCTGTTATGGTTTTGTTTACATATTTGAGTTAGTATTTGTGGCATGTTTAGGAAGAGTTGTGACTGACCTGTAACTCTGTTAGCTCGCAGATTTATTTAATTCTGCTATAGTTTATTATAAAAGAGTTCAGGGTTGGGATTTGCGCTTTGTTCGCTGTATCGTTCTCACAATTCAGTCCTGTTTTGTTTGGTCAAACTCTGAGTTGGAATTAGTTTTGTGGTTGATGTTTGTTTAAGAATTATTGTAGTTTATTGGAAATTTAGCTATCTTGTGTTTTGTGGAATTGTGTAAATTTGCAAAGTAATGATATTTGTTTTTGTGAGGTATTCCAAAAACTGTGTTTTGCAAATAGGTGTTTCTCTCAGAGTTTTGCCAGTTGTACTCGCTCTTACTACTTATAAATTTTGTAAACAATCATTCAGATTTAAAAAAAAAAAATCTTTTAAATTTAGGAAAATTTTGTATTTTTTTTATTAGTTAGCAAGCTTCAAGGTATTTTCTCTGTTTAAACCAAGTTTAATTACAATATTTCTCAGAAATTTGCATGTCTTTTTTTGTATCAGTCTTAGCTTGGTTTATGTCAAAAAATTTAGGTTAGATTGTAGTTTGTTCAAAAAATTTTGGGTCAGAAATTGTGTTTATGTTTAAAATTTAGTACTTAGCATCTCTATTTTGTTTAGTGACTAAAAGTTAGTGTTTAGGTATTCTAGTGCTTTTATTGTCTAAAGCTCTGTGTTTGTTACATCTGCCAGAGTGGTAAAAAAGTTTTCTGTTTTAAATTTTAATTAATGTGGTTGAAAAATGAGTGATAACGGGAAATAAGCATTTTTCGTGTTTTGGTAGTGGGTTTTCCCTCTCACCTTTTGTATGACTGTGTGAATTTTAGAGTCGTGTGTTAGGAAGTAATTTTTACTGCTAGTAAATTTTGAAAATTTTGAATTTTGAAAATTTTTTTAATATTAGTTTAGAGTTTTGATTGGGTTATTGATTTAAAAAGAAAAAAAAAAAATTTAGTTTTGAGCAGATTAGAATTTTTGAAAAAGTAAATTTTTTGTAACTGTTAATGTTAATTGTTCATCCATGAGCAGAAAGACGTTTCTGCGAGTGGAACCTTGGGACGTAAATCTTGCTGGGGGATGGGGTTTCTGTCGGGTTGGTGTTAAACTTGAGGTGCCTTGTCCAAGCTTGATTTATTTCTTTCGTCATGATGATTTTAGTATAGTTTAGAGTGGGTTGTTTTATTAGCATAGGTTAGGATTTTTTTTTATTAGTTGGTTTCATTTGTGGTTTACAGAAGGTGAGAGAGAAAAAAAAAAAAAAAATAATAATAATAAGGGAAAAAATAAGATTTCCTGTTTTGTGCGAATTGAAAATTTTGTGTTGTTATGTGTATGTTTAAAAAAAAAAAAAAAAAAAAAAAAAAAAAGTTAAAAAAAAAAAAAAAAAAAAAAAAAAAAATTAAAATTTTCTACTTTAGATGATTTAAAAATTTTGTTTCTGGTTTATGTGTTTGTTGAAAAAAAAAAAAAAAAAATGTTTGTTTTTATAAGTATTATGCATTTAATTTTTTTTTGTGTATGTAATAATTTCTCAGTGCATAGTACATTTAGTCGTGAGTGATGTTTGGTGAGGAAAATTTCATTTACAAAATTTAATTGGGTTCCCTGCTTAGGTGTTACAACAAGGGTCTAGGTATGAATTGAAAATAAAGAAATTGAAAAATCTATTAAAAAAAAAAAAAAAAAAAAAAATCGTAAAATTGCAAAAAAAAATTTTTTAATATTTAGTCCTTGGTCAAAAGAAATTGTACGGTATAGTGAGGTCTGCACTGAGACTTGGGATAAATTTATTTTGTTCTGACTTGTAATTTTTATATGCACTGAGAGAGAAATTTTTTTTTTATACCATTTCGATATATAATGTTGTCTAATGTTTATATCTGTATAGAACCGTCTAATGTATTCATGTATTTTGTATGTTTATTATGTGATGTAATTGTTATATATTTTATCCTGTAGTAATGGAGGTTCTGGGATCTGGTTGCGGGCTAGTTTTTTTTTCTTCTCCTATCCGTGTCTCCCATAGGTGTTGCGGTGACTGAGGTTCTTGTTTATGTGTTGACGGAATGGGTGCCTAAGTCTGTTGGTAAGTAGTTTCAGAATTGGCTCTGTATTTTACTTGATTGTGGACCAAACCCCTTGTTCTTGGAGTATTTTCCTTGGGGATGTTTATTGAGATTAGTGTAAACTTGGTGCTTTTCAAAATTGTTGGTGTGTGTATTTTCTCTAACTAATGTTGCGAGGTAGTTTGCTTGTTGAGGAAGTTTCTTTGTTTTTTTTTAGGTATTAAGTAGTTGTTAAAATTAAATTGTGGGGTTAAAAATTTTTCCTTTTGGCAAATTCTGTAATTTAGTTTATAGTTAGTTTTTTTTGGACGGAGGGTTGTTCGCAGAGTTGTGGCCAGACTCTTGCGAGCATCTGGATTGGTAGTTTTTAGCTAGCAGTTCCTGCTGGTTCGGGGATTGTTTAGGGGCTTTTTGCTGCTCGTTCTGGCTTCCGATTCTTTAAAAAAAAAATTTTATTGGGTAAATTTTTTTTTTTTTTCCGTTGGGGGAGGGTATTTGTTAAAATGAAATTTTAACAGTTGTGTTTTTTCTATTGTTTTTAATAATTAAAATAGCTTATTTGTAATTTTTTTTTTGTTAAAAGGGAAATATTCTGGTTATTAATGTGTGTCAGTCTTTTTTTCCCCTCCAAAATTCTTTCGCATTTTCAAAATCGTATCTCTTTTCAGTGCAAACCCTTTTTCCGACAAGGAATTTGTCCTCAACTATTATTTAGTTTGACCTCTGGTCGGAGTACGTGTTGCTAGGTCCGTCTTGACCTTCAGGGCATCCCCTGCGCTCATGAAGGTCAGTTCCTCTTCTCGCACTTTTGCACTTGACCGTGTTCGGTTCTTTATCGATTATTATAGGTTAGGGTTCAGCTCCTATTTCGACAGTGCAGTTGCGTCCTCTGATTTGCCGAGCTGTTTCTCCCCCGGAATTTTCATGCCAAAATTGGCAACAGTAAGTTAGCGTCCTTTAGATGAGCGCGGAAATTTTTTAATTGAGGCGGTGGATGTGAATTGTGTAGGACGATGTAAGCTGTGATTATTCTTAAAAAAGGGCTTTTGCCCTGTGTGTGGCCCTCGTGCCTTCACGTTTTAATTCTGATTGAGTTCAAGATCAGGACTAATGAACAAAGATACCCCTTAACTTATCGTCTGTGAAAAAAAAATCAGGGCGGTTGCCCTTCAAGGCCTTTATTTTAGTGGACTTTTCATCGCCGATTTTTGTAGACTCAACAGTTTGGAGTGTTACTTTTGCTAAATGGCTATCTTCAATTGTAATTGGTCGTAGCATCCAAAATGTTCTATCTCTGGTACCCATGACGAAAGGAAGTTTGGTTTCTCAGATCCCTTCTCACGGTAGTCCATATGGAGTTCAGACTTAGCTCGATGGTATTGAAATGGCTTACCCGAGGAATTGATGTTTGTTCTAGAAAGTTAAAGAAAGTTTATTTCCTGGAAGGTTTAAGAGGCAACGAGTAGACCGGGCTGCCGTTATGGAACTTGAAGGCTGAAGGTTTGTGCCTAGACCTTTTGAAGTGAGGTTTGTGTGGGGAGCCATCGGAAAATTTTATGAAATTGAGAATCCAGAACCTGTAATCGAAAGTCCAAAGAGAGTTTCCCATGGACGAAGCCCTAAGGGATGCCCAGTACCTCCATTACCTCTTCAATGAATGGAGTCCTGTTCAAATAAGTATCACCTTTATTTATTTTACTACGTATAAAGTGTTTACTCTGAAAATTTAAACTTTTATTAACATATAAGGATGATTACTGTTGCTTAAAGTTTTAGTGTTAAGGAACTCTTTTATTTATTGAGAGTACTATAGACTAATTTAAAAATGGATTTATCGTGTAGCCTTACTAAGTTTAGATTTTAAAATTTTTTGGAATTGTGCAATGCTTAGCCAACTGTTTAAACTTATCAGCGGTTGGTGTTGTGAAGACCAACAATAATTACTGAAATGCTTCAGCTTGCATGTTGTTTGTAAACATAAACACACAAAATTATTTGTTGTAAAAGATTACGTGATCGTATGGTCATTTAATGTTTTTTTTCAATTATGTATTACTGTCTACTGTTAGAGGATCCTCAAAATGTCTTTTATGCTTCAATTAATAATTAAAATTTGTGAATTTTCATTTGAAAGCTGTCTTATGTGTTATTTAGTTTTATTATGAGTAAATATTATATGTTCTTTCATTTTCATGGGGAATTTAAGGCCAAAGTTGTTTTGTGAGCCATTTAGTAACCTTTTGGAAAATGCTGAGAGATCTAATTGTTTTCTTAAAAGATAAAGCTTTTATTGTTTGAGTATATAATTTAATTTAAAGAAGTTGTGCATAAATTACCCCTTTGTTTTGATCCTCATGCTTCCAGCAGGTTACATGTGAAAAAATCTAAAATTACAAAGTTAGGCTTCTTTTAGGTGGGGGGTGGTAATGGCTCCAATGTTATTTTTTTTTATTTACATATTAGTTAACTTTGATTAATATAGATGAATTATTTAAATGATCCTTTTTATGGGAATGTTTATATGTGAAAATCAGTCTTATGGTAGTTTCTGTCATAACCATTAAATTGCTTATCTTTAATCAACTTCAATAATTAATGTTTTGGTTTTTAACAGAAACTGCCATAAGTCATCATGGCCTTAATCTACATTTATTTATATTGGTCAAGTTTTTTTTTTGTGTAACAGAGTCCAAGGCATTCTTCCAATGAGGTTTCGACCTCCCTTTAACATCTTTAAATCCTGGGTAAATTCGGTTGCGGGCAATGTACTAAAGGTTTTTGGTAAAATTGGAATGTCAAAATTTATGTTATTGCAAAATTTAAATTGTTTAAATTATCTTTATGGACAACACCTTTCAATTCACAACAGAATGATGCTTTTTCTTCTAAAAGGAAATAGGTGGGTACCTTCAAGCATTTTTAGGTGTGTTTCATGTCTGACATACCGTTTTTATTCCCACACTATTTTTATTTTGTTCCGGTGCCTCCTAACATATATATAGGATTATGCGAAATCACGTTTTACGCATGTGAAATCACGTTTTGCCCCTATCCCCCCGCCCCCCTTGGGGACCGAATTTCAAAAATTCCAGAAACCGATTTTTAGACATTTGTATTAGCTATATTTTAAAGCAAAAATTTTACGGATATCTGTTTTTTTTGTTTGCGATATGAAGGATTTTGTGTAGTCACGTTTTGCTCCCAGAGAAGTTACAAACAAACATACATACATACAGGTGAAGCTAATAAAAGCGTGTTAAAAAAAACAACAAACCAAGTTGAATAAAAGTGTGTTACAAAATCATATATTTAATATGAAGCTTCTTGTCTTTCCTTTTTTATAAATCAGAAAATATATTTATCTATTTTAATAACGCATCCTTTTTTTTTTCTTTTTTGTTATTTTAAAAATGAAACTATAAAGAAATCGACCAGACAAGAAAGACGACTTTGGCGCGACGTTCATTAACTTTATATGTCTGGAATGCCAGTGACGTCAGAGCTACCTGCCTGGCTCCTAAGCATACAGCCGTCCAATCCTAGAACAGCTAGGAAGGACTATTTTTTTTTCCCCTTATTAATTAATTTTTTTTTTTTTTTTCACTCAACAAATCAAAAGAAAAAAAAAAAAGGATTTTTTTTTTTTTTTTTGTAGTATAATTGAAGGTTGAATTTCTAAAATTTTACAAATATTAAATACTCAGAATGTTTGATATAAATCAGAACTATATTGCTCAAAATGAAGGTAAATTTTTAAATTCATTCTTTTTCCTCAAAAGTTGAAATGCACTATTTTTTAATTCTATGACCCCCTTCCTTAAAAACAAAATAATAATAATAAACTGGTGTTAATGTTATTTTAGTTTATTTTTTACGTAAGTCAAAATAAATAAAAACTGCATTATGTTTTTCTGTCTTCAGCCCTTTTCCAATTTCTTACTCGTGAAATTAAAAAAAAAAAAAAAGGGGTTAGAAAGACAACAATATCCGGAAGATATCTCTACTGCATTTTATAAACTAAGGCCGATTTTATTAAAATTAAACTAATAATATAAACGATTTAGATATATTAATCTAATCGTTCAACTTTTTCTTTTTCCAGATATATTATAAAACTTATTACATGAAAGAAGTTTACGGTTTATTAGAAGAGAATGAAAAACGAAATGCTCGTAATACACAGAGAAGTTCGACTGACGTATGTACAGACAACACAATAAACGTTACGACTTTACAATTTTCTCTTTTTAAACTTCAAAATTAAAATTACAACCTAAAATTGCAGTAAAAAATTACAGTAGAGTGAAAATATACAAATTAAAATTTTATTTTAAGTTATTTATATAAACTGAGTTAAGTTTTATGACAAACCGGAAGTCAATGAAATTCCTTTATTCACCGTTCAAGAATGCTTTCCACAGGTATGTTGAAAAAATATCGTAGGATATCTTTGTTGAAAAATAAAATTTTTAACATTTATTATATATATATATATATTACTAGAAATTGAAGAAATTGTCTTTTTGAGACTGTGTTTAGGCTAGTATTACTATTACTATTAAATAAACAATACAGCTGCAATCTGCGAGATGACGCCACGATCGATATTTTATGATAAGGATTAATACATATAAAATTAGTTTGAAAATTGTACTTACTGCAATTTGTCACACTGATCCACACAGTCTTAGTGGCACAGTCTTAGCACAGTCTGTGCTGCCTTCGGCAATAGAGACACCAAGATTTGGTTTCTTTTAATACTTATTTCTTCAGAAGATCGATGCATCCAGTAGAAAATTTATTCAGACGAATTTTTTTTTTTTAATGGCAATTTTTGATATATTCCATCATTCCATGAGACTTTAAACCTGATCTAACGGGTGAAAGCTCAAATGGGGGTGGAGTCTGTTACGTCATACAGTACAGTTGTGGATGACTAAGGAAAGGAGCTAATTTAGGAACTGTTACTGCGTCATGTTTTTTGGAAAACATTGTGTTTTATTTATTTATTTACTATGTTTTTATTAACTTTGATTCTTGTGTCTTTGTTTGCTTGCCCAGTACAAATCTTGCAATCGATTTTTAACTAGCTTCCTAAATAGCTAGACATTTGAAACTTTCAGGATAGCTCAGAACACGGTGACAATACATTTTTTTAACACTTTTAGTCAACTGTCTCAGGTCCCTACTGCCTTTGGCACTTCTGCAGCGTTTATATGATTCGACAGAAAATTTATTTAGCTAACTTCCCGACTAGCTAGACATTTGAAACTTTCAGAATAGTTCAGAACACTGTGAAAATGCATTTTTTTAATACTTTTAACCAACTGTTTCGGGTTCCTGCTGCCTTCGGCAGCGTTACCAGTACAAAGCTTGCAATCGATTTTTAACTAACTTCCCGACTAGCTAGACATTTGAAACTTTCATGATAGATCAGAACACGGTGACAATATATTTTTTGAATACTTTTAGTCAACTGTTTCGGGTCTCTATTGCCTTCGGCAGCCTTTATATGATTCAACAGAAAATGTATTTAACTAACTTCCCGACTAGCTAGACATTTGAAACTTTCAGAATTGTTCAGAATACGGTGAAAATGCATTTTTTAAATACTTTTAGCCAACTGTTTCGGGTTCCTGCAGCCTTCGGCAGCGTTACCAGTACAAAGCTTGCAATCGATTTTTAACTAACTTCCCGACTAGCTAGACATTTGAAACTTTCAGGATAGCTCAGAACACGGTGCCAATAATTTTTTTTTTTAATACTTTTAGTCAACTGTTTCAGGTCCGTATTGCCTTCGGCAGCGTTAATATGATTCAACAGAAAATTTATTTAACTAACTTCCCAAATAGCTAGACATTTGAAACCTTCAAAATTGTTCAGAACACGGTAAAAATGCATTTTTTAAATACTTTTAGCGAACTGTTTCGGGTTCCTGCTGCCTTCGGCAGTGTTACCAGTGCAAAGCTTGCAATCGATTTTTAACCAATTTCCCGAATAGCTAAGCAAAGCATTTGAAACTTTCAGGATAGCTCAGAACACGGTGACAATACATTTTTTTAATACTTTTAGTCAATTGTTTTAGGTCCCTACTGCCTTCGGCAGCGTTTATATCATTCAACAGAAAATTTATTTAACTAACTTCCCGACTAGCCAGACATTTGAAACTTTCAAAATTGTTTAGAATACGGTGAAAATGCATTTTTTAAATACTTTTAATCAACTGTTTCGGTTCCCTGCTGCCTGCGGCAGCGTTACCAGTACAAAGCTTGCAATCGATTTTTGACTAACTTCCCAGCTAGCTAGAATATTTTATTAAATTGCAACTGTATTAACAAGTGATAAATTAAAATTTTTAATAAAATGCACTTTTTCCTTCTTTTTTTTTTTTTTTTTTTTTTTTTTTCAAAAAATAATATGTGTGTGTGTGTGTGTATGTGCGTGTGTGTGTGTGTTTGGATATATGTATGCAGGCACATGCAAA
This sequence comes from Salticus scenicus, assembly GCA_963930645.1. Taxonomy (NCBI): domain Eukaryota; kingdom Metazoa; phylum Arthropoda; class Arachnida; order Araneae; family Salticidae; genus Salticus; species Salticus scenicus. The sequence goes on along the minus strand of OZ005651.1, from coordinate 324,235,928 downwards.
ATCTATCGTGTGACAAGAAGACGGCATTTGAAACTTTCAGGATAGCTCAGAACTCGGTGACAATACATTTTTTTTATACTTTTAGTCAACTGTTTTAGGTCTCTACTGCATTCGGCAACGTTTATATCATTCGACAGAAAATTTATTTAACTAACTTCCCGACTAGCTAGACATTTGAAACTTTCAGAATTGTTCAGAATACGGTGAAAATGCATTTTTTAAATACTTTTAACCAACTGTTTCGGGTCCCCATTTGAAACTTTTATAATAGCTAAAAACACGATTACAATGAATTTTTTTAATACTGTTAGCGAATTGTTCCGGGTTTCCACTGCCTTCGGTAGCGTTTGTATTATTCAACAGACAATTTAAAAACGTAGTTTATAAAAAGTTCTTTTTATCTTGAAATTATTTTTATTTATATATTTATTTTCATTTGATACCGCAAAGCAAGAATGAAATGCTGCTCCTTAGGGACGGTTTCTTTTATGAAACGAGACTACTTTGCGTCTTCTCGTCACATGATAGATTTTGCATATGTCTGCTTAGATATATATAAACACACACACACACACATATTAGTTTTTGACAAAAAAGAAAAAAAAAAAAAAAAAAAGAAGGAAAAAGTGCATCTTATTAAAAATTTTAATTTATCGCTTGTGAATAAAGTTTCATTTTAATAAAATTAATATTTACTTTTTTACTTTCTCTTACCTATATATATATATATATATATATATATGTATGGTAGAAAGTATTGTTTTGGGGTTAAGTTTCTAAAATTGAGTTTTTGTTGTATTTGCACGTTTTGAGGTTCCCTGAATCCGAAAATCATTTTTTTTTTCTAGCGGTTGGTCTGTGTTTGTGTGTCTGTCTGCTATCAACATATTTCAAGAACAAATAGCAGTAGAAAGTCCAAACTCGGTATACAGAATGTGCATCATATAGGGACGCTTCACTAAACATTTCGTTGAGACCAAGAATTGGTTCGTGTACAGGGACATCCAAGAAAATTCAAATACATTATGTCTATGGAGAAATTTCGGGTAAGCACAGTGTAACATGTATAAGCTTACTTAAACAAAACGAAATAAACAAAAAAATTTATGTGTATAAAAGCATATTTTGTGTAGATTGGAGTATGGGAACCATTCATCATTCGTTTACAGGGCTACCCAAAATATATGGATATATTTGGGCTATACTTGGAAATTGCTAGACTGGTATTTCATTTTGTGTTAGATGTTTTACAAGTAAGACTAAATTTAAGTAAACAATGTTCTTTATAGACAATATAAACGTTCTTCTTCTATTGAATGTAATTGATGGAAGTGCTTTACTGTAGAGAAAGTATTTTTTGAAGTTTAATTTTTAACTTTGTTTTTTGTATAATATCACGTTTTGAGGTGCCCTGATTACGAAAATCCAATTTTTAGCGATTAATTTATATTTATATCTGTTATCATCGTAACTTAAAAACAAATAACTGCAAGAAATTAGAATTTGATATTTTGACGTTCGTATTAGGTTGCAACCTCAAAATTTGATGAAGATTGGTAAATTTGAAATGAAATTATAACAGCCTTGGTTTATTATTATTATTATTATTATTATTTTTTTTTTTTTTTTAACAATTGTAGGCACTATTGTTGAACAGGGGTTGACAGGGCGGTATTCATCATGACATAAAATTATACGTGAAATAAAACTATTCCTAAACCACTTTTAGGTTATTTTTAAGTGACATTGAACTTACGTTATTCATCTCAAGATTTATGTAATCTACCTTTATAGTATTGAAATGAAGGTAAGAGAAAGTCGTGTGAGTGATACATTAGATTATTTCATATGGATTATTTAAAATAAATTAATGTTCTGATAAATTAATTTTGTTTCCTACAGAATATTATCCTTGTGTAATACTTTAAAGGGACGATAAACGTTATGAATTAAATTTTGCTTAGATATAAATTGAACCATAGTAGTTTAAAATTTCTTTAAAGCTATTTAAACTTGAAAAGAGAGAATTCGAAATTTATAATTCTTATTTTTCGAAATTTTTTATATTCTTCATATGACACTGTGATACATAACCCTCACTGTAATTTTCCATAAACGGAAAATAATATTTATGCACTGTTAAAAAATTCAACAGAAAACTACTAGTAATCATTTATCTTAAGTCTTGTGTAAAATTACAGAGAGAAAGAAACGGAGGTGTTAAAAAATATATTTTATATACGTACTTTAATGACTAATACTAATTTATTTAATTATTGGCGAGAATATATTTGTGACTTAGAATGCTTTTTCTAAAGTAGAAACATTCATTTTTAATTTTTATTGATATATTAAATAATAAAAAATAGATAAAAATACAGAATAAAGATTGAGGATCTCGATTATTTACTTTTAAATAAGAATTAATGTAAATTTACAGAGACTCTGGATAAACTTCCGGTAAATTTATAGAAATTTTTTACAGTGTGCGACCCTACGAGGTCAATAATCCTTGGTAAACTCTTTTTGTCCACTGTAAACATAAATTATATTAGCTATTTTAACAAAAACATATTAAAAAATCTAGTCAGTAACACATTAAAGATAGAATAGCCGTTAATACCTTTAGTTAGTGACTTTCTAAATTTTATAAAGTGTTACTTGAATTGATAGTTTTGCTAAAGTGTGTTTTGTACAACTCACTACCTGATAACGAATGAAACTTTAAAAGCTAACAACATATAGTGTATAAAAACAGACCGCAGTTGTTTATAATTAATGATGTTAGCTTACAAAACTTTCTTTCATTTTTCATTCAACGTCCGTTTTACGTATATTTTTTACAACAACTACATGACAGATTTGTCAATAAAAAAAAAGGAAAGAAAAAGAAAGAAAGAAAGAAATTCAATGATCCATCTTCATAAATTTCCTCGAGCTCCACTTACATGATATAGCTGAGTGCTCTTAGCTCGTATTAAAAAATGTAAAATGCGATAATGGATGAGAAGAGAGGAGGAAGATGAAGTGGGAATTTCTTTTGTCAGTTCACAAACCGCAGATCTGCTGCCTTCCCTTGACTTCAGATAAATAGAGCAGGCAGTGAACTGAAAAAAGGAGCTTCATTTGAGCAAATGGGGATGTCCTGAAGGGTGATGCGGCGTGTGCAGTGTGCGTGTCTTTTTCCACCTGATTATATAGAAAATTGACGGATGAGATGCCAGACAGGTATAACCTTACCATACGCCACCGGTTCAAATATTTCACCAAGAAAAACACAAAAACTCTTCCGATTTAGGGAGAATTTAAGTGGATTAATCTCACTTACTTCTGCCATGAGATTTTAGTAAAAAGGTAGAAGACTTTGTATGGGTTATGGATTACCTATCGTTCAATGAAAAATCTTTCGTTCTCTCCGGAACATAAAACAGGTTGTAGAAAAGATTAATTATAGTGATGACTTAATTATAGTGATGAATTTTACACAGGGGTGCTTCCATATTTGTTTAACCATGGCTTCCTGCGATTCAACAGGTCGCAGAGAGCCATGGCAAAAAAAAGGCAAAGAGATGTGTGACATTCTCCTGCCCCTTTGGCGGGACCTTCATGGACAACCATGAAGTTCGCATTGATGAAAGGGTTATTTTACTTTTGTGAACTTAGTGCATTTGAGCGAATGAGAAAGTTCTGTAGGGGTATTTAAGGATAGTATACGTCTGTTTTTGTCCCACAAACTGACTGTATTGAAACAAACAGACATGGAATTGACGGAGGAGGTACCTTTAAAATATGCCGCCGATTTGAATATGGCTACTTTCAATGCATGATTGCAGGTTCTTCTTGCGACCTCAATTTATTTCTCCAGAAATATTTCATGAGAATATGCTTTAACGACAATACATTTAATTATCGTTAACGTCTATAAGAAAGAGGGAGAAAAAAAGAACAAACAATTTGAAATATACATGAAAAACACCCCAGAGGAATCTTATTAAATAATTATCTCCTGTGTTACAAATAATTCCGTTTTTCATGCTTTGTCAATAAATAACTCTTTAGTAATAATATAAAAAGTATATATATATATATGTATATAAATATATATATATATATATTTTAAGAGTATAAGAGAATATTGTTTACTATTAGATCTATTCTGACAAAGTGCCACTAAAAAATTATTCATTGAAAGCCTTATAAGCTTAATAACTAAATCCATTTACAATTTTTTCAAATAATTAGAAAAATACTTGGGAAATTAATGAAATTTTACGTATGCATAAAAGAGAATGTTGTACCTCGTATAAATCAGGAAATGATATGTATTGTAGGCAAATATAGAAGTAGTAAAAATTAAAGAAAAAAAAATGATATCTGTAATCACCCTTTAAAAGATGCTGTAAATGTTTTTAGTTAATTAAAAGAAACAGTATAACCGTATGCTATACATGCAAAGTATTCAAAAGCGATGTTTACAGGATGATAACAAACATTATTTTTCCCCTTTAATTTTTTACCATTTCCTTTTTATCTTTGGGACAATCTCTTTGCTGAAATATATGATACATAACGTGTTCCTTATATCCCTGAAATTAAATGATATTTTCTCAAGTATTTTTCTAAATATTTAACAAAACTCCTGAAATCGAAAGTGTCCGGATATTTTTAGGAAAGTAGTGTATTTTTATTTTGAAAAGTACGCTTCTTTTCTGTCACAGAATTTAATTTCATCACGCCCAAATTCATAATTAGTATAATTTAACAATGGTTAATAATGAAAATATTAATAAAAATATAAAATATGCTGCATTCTGTTATGTTTTATATAAATTTGAATTATTTAAAATTAAATTAAATGAGTTACAGGATGATAACAAACATTATTTTTCCCCTTTAATTTTTTACCATTTCCTTTTTATCTTTGGGACAATCTCTTTGCTGAAATATATGATACATAACGTGTTCCTTATATCCCTGAAATTAAATGATATTTTCTCAAGTATTTTTCTAAATATTTAACAAAACTCCTGAAATCGAAAGTGTCCGGATATTTTTAGGAAAGTAGTGTATTTTTATTTTGAAAAGTACGCTTCTTTTCTGTCACAGAATTTAATTTCATCACGCCCAAATTCATAATTAGTATAATTTAACAATGGTTAATAATGAAAATATTAATAAAAATATAAAATATGCTGCATTCTGTTATGTTTTATATAAATTTGAATTATTTAAAATTAAATTAAATGAGTTATTTATTAGAAATTGAATCCAGAATTCGTTTAGCCTGCAACATGTTTAATTAAATATATAAGTGGAATAAATATATACAACACATTTGAGGAAGATAATAAAGCAAAAACATTTTAAAAAATAATACAGGATGGCCACAATTAAATTGACAGCCTTTTTAGGAATATATAGCACTGTTTTTCTAAGTAAAGTTTCTTTCGCAAAATATAATTTAGAATTAATTATTGCACACTTTATTAAGCATTACTTTTGCCCCATTCATTATTTTAAAATTGGAGACTCCACGCTAATTTGTCCGAGAGCAGAGCGTTACAGAATATCGTGTAAACAGTCAGTTTAATTGTGATCACCCTGTACTTTTTAACTAATTTTTTAAAAGGCCATACAACAACAGATTCCCAGCATTTTGGGGGTTAGGAGTGGGTGGTGTGTGTGTGTGGGGGGGGATGCTTATAACATAAATGAATGTCGATCAAATTATTATCAATTGGGGCAGTGGTTCTTCTGAAAAGCCACAAACTAAAGACTGCCCACAGGGTTCATGCCTGGGTCCAATTCTTTGGAACCTTATAGCCAATAAGATCTTGCTATGCATGAATGCTGGGGTTTTTTCCACATTTGCATATGCAGATGACTTTTCGCTGATCGTCTCGGGCAGAATCAGGAAGGACCTAGAGGACCAAGCCAGTGAGACACTCTCTCTTTTTAGTCACACATTAGATTTCTTGGACTTATCACTCTCTACTACTAAAACACAGGCTCTTACATTCTCTCGTCACATATTGCTTAAAATGTGATGCCTGTGATGAGAATTGACGGCGTCAGTGTGAATCACGTACCCCATCTTAAGATCCTGGGTATCACTGTTGATAGGGGACCCAAATGGCTGGCCCACATGGATTACCTTAAAATTAAAACAATGTCTCATTATCACAGTGCAACCAAAATGGTAGGAAGGAGATGGGGAATATCCACATCTTTCGTTAAAACATGATATTATACAATAATAGACAAAATAATAACTTATGGGGCTGGCATTTGGGTTGGGGAGGTCGTCTCAGGACAGATGCCCAAACCAAAATTAGCTCTATCCAAAAGACTTTTCTCCTACAACTCTCCAGGGGCTACAAGACGATCTCAACTGACGCCCTCACTGCCATCACAGGTATTCCTCATGCCCATCTTCAGGCTGAATATAATTTCTTAAAAACTCATATCCTACAATTAAACAATATAAATTTAGCAAATAATTTTTTCCCCAATACTGAAATTCAAACTACTTCTAAAAATTGGGAAATTATCCCTGCCAAAGATGTTGCTTTCAAAATAATTAACTGTAACAAAAATAGCTACACTCCCTCTGCTCCTGTGGCCATCTACACCGATGGTTCCAAGACAGATCACGGAGTCGCCGCAGCTTTCTGTGTGCTGTTTAAGGATTCTGTGGTTCATCGGTAGGCTGGCAGACTTGCTGACCACAATTCAGTCTTTCAGGCTGAATTGCATGCAATCCCAAAAAGCAATTGAATGGGTTGAAGATAATATCGAGACCCACTCTTCCCTTAACATATTCATACGTTTCTGCCCTTCATACGTTTCTGCCCACAGAGGAGTACTCGGGAATGAAACTGCTGTCTCCCTGACAAAAGCTGCTACCGAAAATAATTCCATTTACAATACTCTTCCCGCTCCACCCTCCTTTATCACTAAAGTAATAAAACATAGTACATAGATTAATACAAAAGTGGCAGGATTTATGGGACGCTTCAAAAAAGGGAAGATTAATCTTCAACTTAATCCCTGTAGTCTCCTCTAACTCCTGGTCGCTCTCCCCTTCAGTTACTGCATTCCTAACGGGCCATGGCCCCTTTCCATCCTACCTAAACCGATTTCATTGCCGACGTTCTCCTCTGTGGCCTTGTGGGCAGGAGGGAACTCCCAACCACTATTATTTTTCTTGTAATTTCTCATTAGCCTACCATATAAGACACCCAATACCAAGACCTTCCGATTGGCTGGAAAGCATCCTTTTTAGAAAAAGTTTGCTAATAAAACAAAATAAAATATTCGAAATCTTAATGGATATCTGTAATTTAACAGATTAATTATTTACCTACTTGACCTATTTATGTATTCAATCTAGAGGAATTTCCCACCAGAATAATGATTAAACAAAGCTCCTGTATCTTCTTCTAAGTTTTACAAAAATTGAACATTTTATCTGAAGTTCAGTGCCACCATGCCCTGCGTCGCGTAGGGTAAATAACCCGGCACCTAAATTTTACTACAGCCATGCAATGAACCTACTTCTGAACTGTCATCAATTTACAGAAATGTTTTTAATACTTCATGCCACCTGTCGCGTGGGGCATAGCCCGGCAATTTTAACTTCTGAATCATCGTCCACTCTAGGCTAAAGCCTGGCGAATTATGTATTTTTTCTTTCTTTTTTTCTTTTTTCTTTTTCTTCTTTTCTTTTATTTCTTTTTTTTTTTTTTTCTTTTTTTTTTTTTTTTTTTTTTTTTGAGTTTTTAAATAAACTGCGAGTAGTTCCCTTAGAAGCGCTCTACATCGCTCCAAGAGTGATGAGCGGGGGCTGCTCCCTGTTAAATAGTCTGCAAAAAGAATACATTACGTAATTATTTTTCATTAAAAACTAAATTTTATGTAAGACAGAATTTTAATTATTTTCTTAAGTATAATTCTTTTTTTTTCTTTTAATTATCTTTTGTTAAGAAAATAAAAAATTGATAATTAAAAAAAAAAAAAAGAGAGAGAGAGAGAGAGAGAGAGAGAAATGTGCGATCTTGGATAAACTTAATGTTCTACGTAATAAATGATGGGCTATATGAGGTCATGTTCCCTACAAGAGAAAATAGTTGTTCATGGTAGGGTTGGGTTGTATTGGGTTGTGGGAATAAAAGCCAATTGACTGCCCTAGGGTCCAAGGCCTGAAGGCGAGTGCCTTCCGCGGCAGTCTTTCTAAAGGGTCCTAGCCCGTATTTACGCATATTTCGGAGAAAACCAAAGAAAACTCCGAACGGTAGGCCGACGAACGCGACATGGGATAGAAATTGGTACCTCATGTCTGCCAGCTTTGAGCGCAGATGTTTATGGCAGGGGGGGAGGGGAATTACACAGAAGATATTTTATGCAGGAATTATTTTTATTGAAAAGGCATCCGATAATAAACTTATTTCCCAAGATTAAAAGTATTCAAGTTGTAGAATGCAGCGTAATGTTGGGAGGGGGGGGGGGGAATTGACATGTCGACCATAATTATATTCTGTTCAGGACATAATTTTAATTTATGCATTGCGAGAGAGAAAAGAAAAATTCTAAGTAGTTTGGTCTTTAAATACATTATTTTGCATCCTTTCTTTCTTTTGTTATATCTCTTTCTATATTTCTTTTTTCTTTTAAGAGAGAGAAATTTACCATTTAAAACTGAAATTTAATTTATTTATATATTTTATTTTAATTAATTTATTTATTTTGTGTATGCGTGTATTCTTATGCTATGGCGTAAATCCACTGTTGTTAATATTAACAATTTATTAAACAATAATAATAATTAAAACTAAGGATTATAAATCCCAGAAAAATGTCTTTTACATTTCACTTCATAAAGAGATTTGAAATAAATCAGATCAGAAACAAAAACCAACTGGCGAATAATAACTATAATCCTCAGTGCTCATAATTATCCTAAATAGAGATTTACTGTATTTACTTTGACTCCAATGAAATATTATATGGAGAAAAATAAATTTACCAACGAGAATTAAATTGAAATGATCTGTGATAAGCCGTTTATATTACACCATTACTTGACACTAAGCTCTTTTAGCTAGAAACTGACGCCAATATAAAATAATAAATAAAACATACAAATGATCATATTTAACAGGAATCGATTCATTATTTCGAATGTTTTCATGAGGTGAAGCCACATTAGAGCACAGTTGAATTTTAGTTTAAATTTGCCTATTGTATATGGATTGTGCCTATTGTGTAATTTTATCAAATTAAGGACAGCTGTTAAAGGATAGTCAATGAAAAAAAATTCCACCGTTAGTTTGATAACTGACTTAAAAATGAAAAAGAAAGGAAAGAAAAGCACAAGAGTGAAGTTAACAAAGGTAAATATTTTCCAAACATCTATGTTTATATATGTATTTTAATTTTTCAGTTATTGAACATCATGAGATATGTTTTAAAAATTAATCGAGAAAAACATAAATTTTGTTTTGATAGTGAATATTTTTAATTATGCATTATAGTCCGTGGGGCGACAGACCAAATTATGCTTAGAAATTATGCTTCGTTTGCTACATCTGGTAACAAAGAAATTGCTTATTTTTCTAAAAGGTAGATGTATATAGAGTAGAAAAATACAATGTTCCCCAAAAAATAATTGCAAATTATTATTTTACAAGCAAAAAAGAAAAAAATCCCATATAGCCATACTTTCATAATAGTATGGCTATATGGGATATAATATATTTTAAATGCTTTCAAATTTTATACTTAAAATTTTACAATATATTTAATTTTATTTTCCTAAAGAAGAAAAAGAAAGAAAAGGGTTTTAAAACTGCCTACAAAAAATAAGTATGGAAAAATAACTTTTTTTTTTTTTTTTTTTCTTTCAAAGAAAATTATATGCATTTTAAGCAGAATGCCAAATGATTACGCGACAAAAACAACTTTTAGTTTTTAAACCCTATTTTTTTTTAACTAAATATTATAATATATGTATACTTCTAGTTTAGGGATTTAGAAAATGTTCTAGATGAAGGCGGTATATTTTTCTTCTCAGTGTACTACGTACATTTCCAGCGTCATATCATAAGAAATCTCCGAAGTATTGTGAGACAAAAAACTGGCACTATTTTTCAATACCTCAATATAAGTCTTCCATTGAAATAATAATAATAATAATAATAATAATAATAATTGATACTGACAGTTCGTGTACCAATAGTTATACACAAATGGCGAATGATAACAATGATAAAATAAATAAATACATTCACATTATACTTTATGACTAATCCGCCGACAACTCTGTTTAAAACATACCTTTAGGAATTTTTAGAATGACATGCTGAAATACTGAACACGAGCTTATTAAGGTAAGGCATTTTTACGGATTGAATTTCTCTTTATTTGGAGTCATATAAAAATTTAAGTTTTATAATTTTTCAATTTTTATCTTCTAAAATGCTTGATTGATATTATGATATGCCGAGTTTTTTTTTTTTTTTTTGTTATCTATGATCAATATTATAATTATTTAAAGGATTAAAAATGGAGTCAAGAATTTTTAACACATGTGTACAGTCGGTAACAAAAGTGTCCGAACACTGGCAAAAATTCCTATGTAAAAAAAGTACACTTCATACGGTTTTGTTAAATAAATCCTTATCGAATCATGTTCTTACACTGACTAAGAACAGGATTCGACAAGGATTTATTTAACAAAACCGTATGAAGTGTACTTTTTTTACATAGGAATTTTTGCTAATGTTCGGACACTTTTGTTACCAACTGTATATACATAAATCAAAAAGTAATCTTTAAAAAAAAAAAAAAAAAATCATTATTTGTTTTTATAATTTTAGAAATGCTTAAAAAAAAAAAAAAAAAAAAAAAAAAAAATACATACATCATTTCTAAAATGAAATTAAAAATGCTTAATAATTATTTCATGATTTAACGTTCACAATTTTCTTATTTTTATATTCACACATAAGGAGAAATAAATTTATTTTCTCACAGCGCAATGAATCTGCTCCTGCTGCGATCTGAGAAATTAGATGAAATTTCCGTACATCATAAATCATTATTAATGCTGTTGACAGAAAAGATCTGAATTTCATTTAAAACTTTAAAGTCAACATTTTGCACTTGATTCGACTTGTTGACTGTCTACAGATCTTGATTGGTGAACGATGGTGTTTGCATGGTGCTTATATTTGTTCATTCTCAGATTTATTTGAGTTTAGTAATTTTGCAGTTAACTGCTGCTGCTTGAATAAATAAAAATCAGCTGTAAACTAATGAATTTTTATTTCCTATTTCCACTCTTAAGGTAGGCTAATTAGTTTCAAATAAAGACAGTTTCATTTTATAAAAGCTTAGACATACATGAATTAATTATTATTATTATTATTATTATTATTATTATTATCGTATTTTGTTCAATTATGAAAAATTTGCTTTTAAAAATTTGCATCGAAAGTAATTATTTTTGGGATAAAAATAAAAAAATTCTATCTAATGTCAGATGTAAAATATATTCGAAGCATTTTAGAGCAAAGACGGGGAGGGGGGGGGGAGCTGTACGTTTGGTGCGATTTCAAAGTTCTTCACCTCCAAATTGCTATTTTCTTTCAACTCTGATTTTTGAAATTTTTCTTTTTAATCATATCTAAGGAATTTGACTTCAGCGAAAGCAATGCTCAGTATTCAGCTAAAATATTTTAACAGTTTCTTTTCTTATTTATTTATTTATTTTTTGTTGTTGTTGGTGCTGTGTGTGGGCGATAAATTTGTGGCAACCCTCCTAATTCATTGTTTTATGTACAACTTTTTGTGTTTCAACTAGGACAATGTTCTTAATTATTTATTGAGAGGGGGGGGGAAATATTCCTGATTTCAAATTACACTTTTTGCTCGACGAATCGTTTAAATCAAATGTTAATATTTGTAAATTTTATTGTATAATCACATGGTAAAAAATTTATAATATTTAAGGGGCAAATTTAATGAATTGATTCATCATTAACATTTAAATTTTTAGATCTTGTATTAACTTACACAACAAGATCGCATCATCTTTATTCCTTTTCTTTCATGAAATGAAATAAATAATGTAAAAACTAAAAATTGTTAATTAAGTTTAATTTTTAAGTTGAAAAATTTACAACTATTTATTCAACGCAGGAATACTAAAATACAAAACAATGTATAATTGAAATTGAAAACTGAAATAGAAATAATAAAACACTTAAAATGTTATCCATATTAATAGGGTTGCTACGAAAAATGTAGTTTATTCTTAATAATAATAATAATAATAATAAACAAGTAATTGAGTGTTTTTGACTTCAGATAAGCGTTAATTTTAAAGTTTTAAACAAATTATTTTTTTGTTTTGCATAAAATATTTTCTTGCATTTAAAAAATAATATTGTGGAGTATATATATGTGCGTCTGTAGTATTATGTATGTGATAGTACAGATATAATATTATTTGTACAGTATTAGGGGTAAAAATTATTATCCGGATGTATTTTAATTTTACTTTCAATACATTAACATTTAGCATCATTCATTTTATATCCCCCCCCCCCCCCAAAAAAAAAAAAAAAATGTTTTCAAGTAATTTGCACGGTTGTTAGTAAATATTTTTCATCCTTTTCAGGGAGTAAAATTTTAAGTGATGTTTTGCAAAAGCGAAATACTAAATGTAATAAATTTTATGTATTCGGGATACATTTTGTTTATTTGAAAACTTAGTGTCATAAATGGCATGTTTTACATGCTCAATTTATATTTTTAATTAGTGGCTTTTATTTTTATTCGCTTAACTGGTGTTGAGCTTTAAAAAATAGTGTAATTTATTAATGAAATTTAATAGTTTTTAAATTTACACATATTAAAATAGAATTTATATTTTCGTGAATCTATATTAAATATTGTTTTTAAAATAAGGAACAAAATCAAATTTTTGCAATTCTAATGAGGCAGAGATATTTTAATATTTCTTTAAATGTACAACTAATGAGTTTATTATTATTATGTATTATTTTCTTCTAGATATATAAGAAGAAAGTATCGGATTCGTAAAAATTTTCGACCTCCAGTTTTCGATGGGCTTTGAGGTGTCCTGAACGCGATTTGATTATTTTAAGAAAACGTCTATCTGTGTATCTCTGTGTCTCTGTGTGTGTATCTGTGTGTATCAAAATTTTTATGACGCTGTATCGTACAAACAAATGAACGAACCAAGTGAACCAAACTTGGTACAGTAAAACCTCTCTGAGTTGGACACCTACGGTTCCAAGAAAAAGTGTCCAACTTAGAGAGGTGTCCAACTTATAGGGGTTAGACATAATGTTAATGGATACATTCCGTTCCGAGAAAAAGCGTCCAAATTAGAAGGGTGTCCAACTTGAGAGGTTTCACTGTATTTAGTTGGATTTTGACCTAAACTGGGGCTGATTATTTTGGGGATTCATAACGCAACAGGTGTCGTTCCATTTTTTCATAATTTTTAATATGGCAGTATAGGACAAAATTTCGTGTAACTGTACACAATGAGAAATATTTTTAATTTTTCAAAGGGATTTTTTTTTTTTTTTTTTTTTTTTTTTTTTTTATGTAGGAACACTCCTGTCTTTTGAACTAAAAACTTACAATATGGGTAACTTTTAAAAGGAGTCATCAATACCTTTAAAACGAATGTTTGAACCACAGATTTCTTTTGAAACAAAGTTATGGATTTTTTTTTTTTTTTCTTAACTTTAGAGAAGAGGACTTGGGATAATATGTAATGCATGAATTTGTATAGGAATATATAGAAGAAAGCCTTGTGGTGGCCAAAACATACTAGATTTTTTATTTTGGTTCCTTGGTTCCACAAAAGAAATGATTAAAACTGTAATCCTTTTGGGAAAAAAAAAAAAAAAAAAAAAAAACTAATTACATAATAAGGTTGTAGAAAACCCCATAGATTGACGGAGAAGAAAGAAAAATCTCTGTATTTTTGAGAACGAAGGAAAGAAAATTTTAGTTCCTTTTTTAGGCCCAATTGAATTTCGAGCACCTAACCGGAGGTTATCATTTTTCTTTGAATTATACGATAATGAGAGTTTAATGACAAACATTTTGGACAAGAACCTTCGCTCCCCCCCCCCCCTCCCCCGCTCTCTTATTCTGCGAAAATGATGAGAATTCCTCTTCAATCACGATTCTTGTAGAGGATTTTGTATCCCCGAAGCAGGATACAATACGACCTGTGATTTCGTGTGATTTTCGAGAGAGGGGGGGGGGGCAGTGAAAAATAGCACACTTGCGTGTGCAGGTAATGGTATGTGTAATTTAATATCCCCTCGATTCAATTTTTTCCTTATATGTTATAATGTATCCTGATCTGTAACATTTCGATTTTAAGAGGAGATATATGTATATATTTTCTGGATTACTTCTTTAATTATTTATATAATAAGCATGTTCTATGAATCGAAAACAGCAAAAACGTTTGTATATAAACATATATTTTTTTTATTTAAAAGAAATTTAAAGTTTATGTTTAAATTCAAATTGCCTATATCGAACGCATTTCTTGTAGGTACTTTTTAACTTAATCCAAAATTGTAATTCATGAGCCGATTTCACATTTTCTTTCTTTCTTTCTTTCTTTTTTTTCTTTTTTTTTTTTTTTTTTTTTTTTTTTTCACGTGATATTCGCAGACTAGACACAATGTCTTATACAGAAGAAATCAGATGTAAAATTAAGATGCTCTTAAAGAATAGAAATCACCATTCGATTCTTAATCACTTTAATAATAACATTCACAACTTTCTTTCCTATTAAAAATGACTTAGTAATTACGTCACAAAATTTCGCGTTATTATGGAGGGAATTATAATTATTACAATTATTATTTTCCAGGATGGGAGAGGAATAATTTTATTAAATAGAAAAAAAAAAAAAAAAAAAAACTTATTTATTAGAAAAACGTTTAAAATAAACACACGCATATGCATATAAAAGCTGCATACGTATGGATATGTATATATATATTATACTAGTATTTGTGTATGCTTTTATAAGTGCATATAAACAAAAACATGTGACCCTTTTATAGCATTACATTTTATAAAAATGAAATTTCTCCCCATCTCTTTGTATGTTATTATTAGAATGTCTTTTCTCTTTATGTAACGTCCGCTTACCTTTTCTAAGTTAATATAAAATTCCGATCGAAAAGGGTGATGCAAGAGTGACTGTGTTCGAATTTTGGAGCACCACTATTTCTGAATAATATTGCTTGTTAATAATTATTTGTGATTAAGTTACAGAACAATAGTGCTAAATAATTCAGACAAAATCACGCCTAGTTATTCATTAATTTCTAATTTTTTAGATGTCTGTTTTTCTAATATTCCTATTTCACAATACATATATATATAAGGCTGGGGGAGTGTTGCCGGCGTAAAACTAGTGTAACCCCACAGGCAAGTCACAAGTCTTGCCGCCTGCCTCTTTCTTTCTATCTTGTGTTTCTTGGGTTGTTTTTTCATTAATTTTGATAAGTTTATGGTTTTAAGTTAAGATATGTTGTTTTACTTTATTGATTCGTTTGTTTTGCAGGCTGTTAATTTATAGATCTGGTTTCTTTACATTAGTGCATTTCATCCACAGATTTTTTTTTTTTTTTTTAAATCTTATTGGTCATTGGTGTTTCAGTGATCTTGTATCTGTTGCTTGGCTTCTACTATGCTTAATAGATCATCTTAATTATATATATGTGGGATGGCACACTTTTGTAGGCGTTAAACAGAAAACTAATACTTATTTACTAATTATAAATTTAATAAAAGATTAAATTGTAATTTACATATATACAGGAATGCTAATAAGCATTTAGAATTAACTATCGAATGTTCATTGCATAGTTCAATTAAAACAACTTGCGGTACAGACATGTCACTTATTAGTTCGCTTTTCAGTTACGTCGAAACACAAAGTTCGTAAAGAGTACCAAGCTCCGGCACTCGTAAACATCGTCTAAACAAGTATTCGTCAAAATGTGCCTTCTCAATCGGCCGTCAACTGCACTCTGAACTTTCTCTCTTCCGATGCTGTTAGCAGGCGCGCGTTCCGGAAAGACGTCATTCACGTCATGAGCACGCATTTCCTCTCAAGCGCTGGTGCTCCGTCACATGATCAGCTGGCCACGGGAAACAGAAACTAAACTGCCTTGGATTTCAGGAACGGCAAAGAGAAATCAAATAGCTTTAGGTTCCAATGTTGCGGGAAAACCAGGTCATGGGGAAAAGGATACTTCACTCGGCCATCCTTCCTCGACTGGACCTCCAGGTGATCACACTGAAAAGATACAAAAAAAAAAAAAAAAAACACAAAAGCAACACAAAATAATAACATAATTTTTACAGCTTATTTACAGATTTGATACAATTTTTTTTTTTTAAGTTATTCCCCATTTGAGGAATTCAGTGTGGGTAGACGTGCAATAGGAGCCTTCCCAAGTAGCACAGGAACGTTCTGTGAACGTCTAATAACGGTTTCAATAGTTCAAACACCGTGTTTCGTGTCAAAAAAACGTTCTAAAACACGTTCAGAAATAGTATTATTTAGAACGTTCTGAAAAAGTTTGATTTGTACCATCTATAAAACGTACAATTCTAGTTCTATATAGAACGTTCAAGTGTGACACCGTCATAACACGTTCTGTAACAGTGTAATTATAACGAATATGACAAAATGACTTTTTAGTACTATTGGTTGGGAAACTAGGTTAATCTTTAAAATTTTTGACTTCAGCTTTTGATTTTTTTACACGTTTTCTGGCGTGAGGAATCCGGAAGTCAAAAGGTTGGTATGGTATCTGTTAATGTGTATCGGCACCTATTAGTGTGATAGCCCGTTAGTTCATGTACACGATATCTCAAGAACAAATGATTGCAGAGAGATCGGACAAGTTTTAAAATATCACTTATGATATTGATAAGAATCTTATTGAGAGATTTGCAACATTCTAATTTAAAAACTTCGTAAGTTATTCGAAATTTATAATTTTTAGCATGATAGAGAATAGAGCATTTTTTACATTTTCACTTTAACGTTTTGTTAGCACGTCAGTAAAGAATGCTTCCCAATAATCAGTAGCGGTGAGGTGAAAAAAAATTACAAAATTTTAAACTCATGGAAAAATTTTGTGGATTTTGTATTTCAGGAATCAATGTATGGAATTCAACCAAACTTGTTACAATATTAGATGATACCCTAAATTGGAGTTTATTTGAATTTCATTTGGGATATATCGTCCGATAGATTACGGTGCTATGCAATGAAACCCTCCATTTATGGGACGGCTATATCTCAGCTTCTATAGTGTACAAATGTATTAAACATGATATATTGGCATATATCATCATAACCTCTGCTAATACAATTTGGATGTATACATTGTCCAACAGGTGGCGTTGCTAATCTGCCATTTAATCATTTTAACGGAAAGGCAATATTTTAACACTTGTGATTTAACAATAAATTTTGTGATACACTGAAGTTATAAGTGAAATCGATTTTATGTAAAGCTTTACTGGTCCATTTTGGATGCACATCGGCCAACAGGTGGCGTGGCTATGTTCCAATTTAATCTCATAACGGAAACGAAAAATCTCAACTTCTGTCATTTATAAATATTGTAAATTTGGTAAGTGAAATTAATATTACGTAAAACTCTACAGATTGCCTTTGGGTGCATATCGGACGACAGGTGGCACTGCCACGTTCCAATATTTTCCATTCACAGAAAGGCTATCTATCAGCTTCTGTAATATATATACTCACCAAACCTTCTGCGTGGCATACATTTGATATATATTATTGATTCAATTTGGCTGTATAACGAGTAATAGTCAAACAGTTTTTTTTTTATTATTATCATTCATAGGACATTGTTTTTTCCCCTAGGAATAAGTATACATCATCCCTGGGGGATGGGGGAAGGGTGGATAAAAATTTTCACAATAATTATCTTTGAAAAGAATTCGATATCACCTTTAAAACGAATAATTGAAACATCGTTTTCTGATGATTTAAAACAAATTTACCGTTTTTTTTTTTTTTTTTTTTTTTTTTTCATTTGTAATAATAATAATAATAAACCCTTAAAAAAATACATTTTCTAAGATCTTCTATACAGTAAAAATGATTGTCTTCTGTCATGAAAATCTATGCATTCCCCCAGAATCAAAGTTTAGATACAAAAAGCTAATCACGGATATTATTGAATAAGTAATATAGTGCTTTACGCGAGTTTCAAAGAAAATCACGGGAAAACTCCGAAAACCTAAGTCGACGAGCGTGACCAGGAATCGAAGCCAACACTTCCCGTCTGTAAGGTTCGAGAGTAGAACCTCGCGGTCTCTAATACTCATCGGGAAGTTACAGAATGAGTTTTTTTCTTCTTTTCTTTAAGCATAATTTTAAACTTTTATTATATTTTATTTATGATTCTATTTAAGTTTAAATGTTACTGATAAATTATCAATATTGATAATGTTGTTAAATCGTTACTCTGTTTGATTGTTCTTATTTTATTTTATTTATTTTCACTGAATATTTTATTCAATACTGAAATATACACTAAAACAAAATATGCTTTTCCGTTTAATTCGAGATTTTAAAATGGAAAAATAAAGTGATCTCATAAGTTTTTCAAATACTTTATAAAAATTTAAATAATTGTTTAACTCAGCTCCATTTTTCCTTAAAATATTGACCATATGTTTTGTACAGCTATAAATGCTTAATAAATTTCTGTTTCAAATGTTGAACTTTGAAACATGATTATTCCGGATGTAAGGAGGAAAGAGCAGATGAAACTGACATCTGTGGATTGCATTTATTTAATTCTCGCTGACAGGGCAAATTCAAAGGTCTTGGGAATGTCGTGCCGTTATGTGAAGCGGTAATTTTAAAACATGTAATGTAATCTGTTTTGTTCAGTTTTCGCGTTATAATGACTTGGATAAGCTTTAGAAAAGGTAAAAATGTAATATTTTTAACCTGTAATATTCTCTATTTTCTATTTATTAAAGTCTTATTTTAATATCAATTAAACAATCAGTTTCATATCTGCGTAAGTTCTTAAGCCTAACATTTGATACTTGTAAGTAGCTTTGTATCGCAGAAAAAACTGCTCCTTTTACAGAAAATCGCTTAGAAATTATGGATTCATTTTATTAATTCAGTCTTCTGAGATGGAAATTGTTAAAATGACTATTTTTGGTTATTATGCTTCTGAATGAAGTAACATAAAGAATTTAAAAGATGAGAGCTAATTTTAAGTGAATGCCCTTCCAGACTGGTCATTATGTATTTTAAAATGCTAGTTGGAAGGGTGTTTTCTTGGAGAAATTCTTATGAAGAAAATGAGGAAGGTATGTAATTCTTTTTTTTTTTTCTTTTCTTTTTAAATTCTGAAGTATTTATTTAATGTTTATATGATAATATATATACAATCTAGGTTATGCAAATTGCATATTTTTAAAATAATATCCTAAGTTTCACCGACTTACAATTTTAAATATCTCTTTACTGTTATATAATAAATAAAATATATGAAATTGTTTAACTGCATAATAAAACAAAGATTCAATTCAATTTTATTCCACATCTTTATAAAAAAAGATATTCTGCTTAAAAAAAAGGACGATTTACTATATTATTTAGTAATACTAATAATATTTACATTTATCAATTATTTAATACGCCATGATAACATAATTGCATCAAATGAGGTAAAAATTGCGTTGACTCAATTTAAAGAAATTTAAACATTTAAAAAATACCAATTACATTGCCATGTGGAATAAATTTAAATACCTGCAAACATCATTTTTGTAAACTGCTGCTGTAAACTGAAAATATGTATACACACATGCACTGAAATTTAAAAATATGAAGTATGTTAAATATTTTAGAAAAATATTTTGATTAAAAATATATATATGTATTTAAGTATTTGGAAATTTTTAAAATTTCCTCCTTCTAACTAATTTTTAATTTTTTGTTTCAATTTCTTATTATTATAAATTAACAATATATTCTAAACTCAATTATATATTATTTTAGCGGTGTATTGGTACATTCATTTTTGAAATTATTTTTTATGTTGAAATATTAAAACTTTCTATAAACTTCAGCATTCAAATATATTTATAAACTATCCATGGACTTACAAAGTAGTACCCAGAAATGTTTAGAATATACAGGGTGCAAAGTCGAGAGCAGGTCTTTATTTGCGCAACAATTGGTCTCAGACGTCCTCCAATAAGAAAATGTATTTTAAAAAAAATGTAAGAATTCATTATATAATATGACATGTTTAAATTTAAAAAATTAATTTATTAAAAATCACAAAAACTGATAATTTTTATACAATTTTCATGACACTAATAGTGAAAGTTGAGTTCCAACCTAAAAAATATAACACAAAAAGTTTCACTTTTGTGCACCCAAAATTGTCTGCGATAGTTAGTTTCAAAATTTAGGATTATTTCGCATTTTCTCGGGCTTTATTAAAATGCCAATGAAAAATTCTTTAATAAACCCAGGGAAAATGCAAACAAAGTCCAATTAGGACTTTTAAACCGATCCCTTATTGAAGGCCGAAATATGTTAGAAAATCCAAACTTTAAATATCTTGTTCCATTTTGGGAGAATAGAAATGAAACTTTTTGTTAGAATGAGTGTCAGTTTTCTAAATATGACTATAGGGATCTGTGACTATGTAAAAATCTAGTTTTTGCAATTTTGAAAAAATAGATATTTTAAATTTAAACATGTTATATACCACAAATGCTCATATTCTTTAAAACATTTTGTAACTGAAACTATATATTTGCGACCAATAGTTGCGGAGATAAAGGTATTCTCGTCACAATGCTTTGCACCCTGTATTAAAAAAAAATAATAATAATATATATATATATATGTATAAATGAATTTTTTAATCTTAGTTAAAGCCAAGCAACAGATATAAGATCCCTGAAACCACATAGGTCAATGAGAAGGAAATTACAACAAATTTAAATAACCTGGGGAGACTGATTGTGATTTATTGAAACATTTATTTTTTATTTATTGATTTTTATTTTATTTAACTTCAGTCTAATCATAAATTTATTCCTATATTGTTAGTTGCAATTTTAATAATTTTGCCGGTGCCTAAAAACCACATGAAACTCAAATCAAAAGTTACAAACAAGCAACGAGGAAATAAAAAATTAAGACAGCATTTTAAACATTTTTTTTAGGAAAAGCTTAGAATGGTAGAAAAAAAAAAAAAAAAAAAAAAAACTCGTCAGGGGTGACCCTTTTCGTCGTTGAGCACCAATGTACGATTCCGTTCGTTAGCAGCTATAATAGCAAATTGCTAGCGGGCACCCTATCGTACAAGAAATTAATTGAAGTTAGAAATGAAGAATAAATTGGAATAAATTATTTACTTCAAGAAATCAGAGAATCAAACAGAAAACAACCATGAAAAACAAACATCAATCATAGGATGACGCATTCGGAATCACAAGGATTAAAACCAGCAAAATAAATCAAGAGTTTAGTTGTACATAGCAGATGAAGAATAATGATACAACACAGCAACAGGGATATAAATTACTTTTTTTTAAATTCAAATAATGTTTGATAAATTTTAACATACTTACTATTCCTTTAATTTCAACGTATATGCATGAAAAATTCCATATTTTATGACAGTAATTCCCAAAAAGTGTCCTAACATGTCTATATCCCTTAAAAAATTCCTTAAACTTTTGCATTTTTAAAAAATTTCTTTTTTCCCCTAATCTGAAGATAATGACGTTATAGTATTAATTACGAAACTTTGAATAAACACCATAAAATGCAAGAACTCGCAACTGCTACAAACAAAGCACGGCTTCTACAAACAAAGCGGCAACGCATTCAACACACTCAACGTGCTTGTTTGCAGCTCTCGTGCCTACAATGTTCGCCTGATGAAGGGTTGTGTCTTCTTTTGATCCGAAACAGTTGGTGCGAGTTCTTGCATTTTATGGTGTGTATTCAAAGTTTTGTAATTAATACTACAACTTCATTATATTCAGATTAGGGGAAAAAAAGAAATTTTTAAAAAATGCAAAAATTTAAGAAATTTTTTAAGGTATAAAGAGACGTTATGACACTTTTTGGGGAAAACTGTCATAGAATATAGAATTTTTGATGCATATACGTTGAAATTAAAGGAATAGTAAGTATGTTAAAATTTCTCAAACATTATTTGAATTGAAAAAAAAAGTAATTCATATCCCTGTTCATGTGTTGTATCATTATTCGTCATCAGCTATGTAATTTTTACTTCTAAACGCTCGTACTGAGGTGATTTTTTATAATGACGCCATAATTTTTTTTTTTTTTTTTTTTTTTTTTAACTACACTATTTTAGAACGTTTACAGTACGTTTTCTGGAACGTTCTGAAAATGTGTATAACGTTTTGAAAACGTTGTAAAAACGTTTAGAACGTTCTGAGACCGTATACATAGAACGTTCTCAGAACGCTTCTATAACACCGATGGTGATAGTTACACGTTCATTGAACGTTCTCTGAACCGTACTATTGTACGTCTTCAAGATGGACAGATAGACGTCTATAACACGTTCAAAGTGAACGTTCTTAGAACGTGTTTGCAGAACACTTTTTGAACGTTCAGAGAACGTTTCGGTGCTGCTTGGGTTCATGGCATCCATTTCTAACTTTTTCATCAAGATTATCATTTTTAATTTTTACAGTCGTACAGTTACAAAAGTACATCAGTTTTGGCTTTACGGCAACTTGGTCGCTTAGTTCACTAGTTTTTGGTGGTTGTTTACTCAATTTATTTTTTGCTTTAATTTTCTTTTTAACTTTAACACATAGTTCTTTAGCAGGTTTACGCAAATCTTTACTTTGGGACTCAAAGTTATCTTGGGACTCGAACTCGAGAACCTCTAATTGATCATTTTCAGTTTTAATGTTTTTTAATGCTTCTGTAGCATCACGTTCGGTCAAAAAGTCTATAATGGCAGTCTTATATGTAGGGAAAACTTCTAATTTTATTTGTACAGCTTTGGGAAATAATATGGCTATTTCACCAATCGTGGTCGTCAATGGAAGTGATGGAATGAACAACTTTCCTAAATTGACACTGGCAGTCTCTTCTTTAGGCATATTCTGTCTTTTACACTCGATGGAATCTATCGTCGATGGCTTTTTTCTGGATTTCTTCCTTTTAAGGAGTTTGGAATTTTCGTCAACCTTTTCTTTTAACTTTTTCAACTCTTCGGCTAACTGTGAAATTTTTCTAAGTAAGGCTTGTTTTTCATCTTTCTTCGAGTAAGTGTTTTCTGGATTTGGCGACTTCATTCGGGAAATATTCGTCTGGCTTCGTCCCTTTCGTCGCGGCTCCTCCTCTTCATCACTATCATCATCTATCTGGAAAATGTTCGTATGACTCTGTTTCTGTCGTCGAGGCTCCTCTTCTTCATCACTGTCATCATCTACACTACTATCATCCTCTGAAAGCATCTTATCGTCATCACTCTCGTCGTTTTCGTCTTTATCGTCATTTTCACTTATGGCTTTTTCGGAAGATTCTAATGGTTTTTTGACAGCATAACAAGGTTGGGGAGTTTTAATTTCACATTTTTCAACACTATATACTGTTTCATTTATTTCTAGGGATTTTTCAAAATTTTTGTTCTTACAGTTCATAGGGGCATCAACAACAACATTCGTTTTAATTTCACTTTGATATTTATCTACAGGGAGTACTGTTACTAAATTTACCTCTAGAGAATTACACTTATTTTTCACAAAAATACCCTTTTCATTAATTGTTGTTTCACTTAACATTAATACATTCATACCGAGGATTACATCATAGGGAATTAAATCATCATGTACAACATAAACATCAGTCTCACATTGTAATTCATCAATTTTGAGATTCACTTTAATTGAGCCTAACGGCTTTAGAGAACTTTTTCCGATCCCCCTCAAAGTGGTACTTATTAAATTCAATTTATTTACATTCAACCTATCAAAAGAACTTTTACGCAACAATGTTGCTTCACTTCCTGTATCAATAATTCCAATAAAATTTACATCATTTACTTGTATAATTTTACTCATATTTTGATTTACATTAATACACAGTGCATCAACTTCTGGTTTTGAACCTGGACACTCCGAACTTTTATGCCCGTACTGCTTACACGTAAAACACTTAAGGCCTTTGGCCTTATGAGGGCAATCTCTAGATAAGTGGTTTTTTTCACCACAATTATAACAGAATTTATTTACATCATTTCTAGGACTAAATTTTTCATGTACGTTATAGGCTGCGTGCTTCGGTTTTACATTATATTCTACTTTATGCATTCTATCAAATTTATTTTTCTCATTATCTTTTTTATACATTTCATATAACTTAATTTTATCTTTAAATTCACGAATATTTTTAGCACCATAAAGAATTAGTTTGTTTTCACTTTTGTCATTTATTCCTTGGATCACGTAATGCATTAACGCGGCATCTTCAATGTGCCCGTTTTTACTTAATTCTCTTATTTTTAAAAAATACTCTGTAACTGTTTCAGTAATTTTCATTTTCCTTTTACTTAAAATGTCATGCAAGGAGGCAGAATTTATTTCGATCTTGAATTCTTCGATAAGTGCATTTTTTAGTTTCTTATACGTTAATAATCCTTTTTCGGATTTTACAAATAACAGAGCATTTCCGCTCAAAGACCTTTTACAGAAAATTATTTTTTGTAATTCGTTTAGATTAAACATTTCAGCTAACTCTTCAAATTCATTAAAGAATTCAATTATGTTCTCATGCGGCTCGCCGCTAAATTTAGAAATAGAATTTTCAAAATCATTGAAAGAAACAGTTGCACTACGTAATCCAAAATTCACATTATTATTATTACCAATTTCATTATTTTCATAATACCTATTATCATACACTTGGCATTGCACAGAAGAGTCAATTTTTTCGACGTCATTATCACCACTGCTTTCGCTACTCGATTCATCCTGCGAATCTTCCTCATCTGAATTATTCTCGGAACATTCTTGTTTCAACAACTCCGTGTCACACAAATGTAATAATAATCGATCTCGCAGTTCATTCTTGCTCCCATCAAAAGGAACATTTAATACATTACAGATAATAATTAGTTCATTTAATGAAAAATTTTTATCAATTATTTTTTGCTTTTCAAGGTATTTTTCGTCGCCTATAGCGAAAGTGAATCCTTGAAACTTTCTTATTCTGCATCTGTTCCTACGATCGCCGTTCTCATCGAATAAAAACCGATGCAGAATTTTAATTTTACTATAGTTCTCTATCTTCAGTGCATTGCCAATTTTAGGAATATCCCCTAGAGATACCATTTTATAAGAAGATAAAATGTACGTACCTTTGTAGAGCAGAAACAGCTGTTGTTTTAAATTTTATTTAAAATTCCCATTTAGTCGACTTGCTGTTTTAATCCTCGAGAACCTTGAAGAACATCTTTCTCACTTTGTAGAATAGAAACTTCTTGTTCACTTTTATCCAGACGATCCGTAGCTATTCCGTAGCATCCACAGAACACACTTTACGTATTTTATTATCCACTATAAATTGCAGAAGAGAAAAAGCACTCCGTACAGAAGCTTCAGTGTGATTCAACACCGTAGACACACAGTTCAATCACAGTCTTAAAATCAATTAAAAGTTCAGTCTATAAAAGTTTATATAAAGTTTGTTTTTTTAAAGTTCGTGTTTCTCGAAAATTCACGTTAAAATCAAAATTCACTTTAGAATTAAAATTCGCGTTCTATCCAAACTTTAAATTAAAATTAAAATTCGCGTTCTATCATTTATGAAGTAGATTTTATTCTTGATTCAGTAGATTTTATTCTTGATCCAGTAGATTTTATTCTTGATCCCACTTCTGACTTGTGGGATGGCACACTTTTGTAGGCGTTAAACAGAAAACTAATACTTATTTACTAATTATAAATTTAATAAAAGATTAAATTGTAATTTACATATATACAGGAATGCTAATAAGCATTTAGAATTAACTATCGAATGTTCATTGCATAGTTCAATTAAAACAACTTGCGGTACAGACATGTCACTTATTAGTTCGCTTTTCAGTTACGTCGAAACACAAAGTTCGTAAAGAGTACCAAGCTCCGGCACTCGTAAACATCGTCTAAACAAGTATTCGTCAAAATGTGCCTTCTCAATCGGCCGTCAACTGCACTCTGAACTTTCTCTCTTCCGATGCTGTTAGCAGGCGCGCGTTCCGGAAAGACGTCATTCACGTCATGAGCACGCATTTCCTCTCAAGTGCTGGTGCTCCGTCACATGATCAGCTGGCCACGGGAAACAGAAACTAAACTGCCTTGGATTTCAGGAACGGCAAAGAGAAATCAAATAGCTTTAGGTTCCAATGTTGCGGGAAAACCAGGTCATGGGGAAAAGGATACTTCATATATATATATATATATATATATATATATTTATAATTCGTTACAGTATTTTTCTGCTTTTTTAACTGCTAAAGGATACAAAAACAAGTTTGTAATAAGAGTTAGTAGTACAGTTAATTTTGTGATATTTATTTGGAAAATACCAAAATTTTGTGAATCACGTCGGAGGAAAAAGAACATCTCTTCTCCAGCAAGATTGAATTAACTCACTAGTGTCCAAGAGCTTGCTCTCGGCAGTAGAAGGGAAGTGCTGGATAGAGGAGTAGAATGGAGGTGCTAGATTGGAACTCAGGTCGCGTTTGTCGAGCTGTTTGTAGTTTTTCGTGCCTTTCTCCGAAACTCGCGTGAATATAGTTTAGAGCCCCTTAGAAAGACCGCTACGTGAAAGTCATGTCACCCGAACATAGGTCTCTAGAGTAGATGATTGACCTTAAACCCAACACCACACCACCGCACCAGCAAAATCAAAATGTTGAATAAATAATTACAAGTAAGTTTCATTTAGCGCGAAAATAAAAAAAAATTAACTACTAATTGAAGAGGAGGGACAACATTTCCCGAGTCCTAAACAACAAATTAAATAATTAAGAATAGAAAATTTAGTAATCAGATGGTAGAAAAAAGAATGGATTATCCTCTGGTATCTTTTAATTTTATCTTTATTAATATTTGATTTTGCATTTAGAACCCGTATAATTTGTCTGGGCGGAGGCATTGTTGAAAATTTGTATGTTTTTGTGCTCTGACCACAACACAACATCTCACCTTCCTTTATTAATAGCTCCTTTTCTGGGAAAACAGAAGGATTAGCACAGAAACAGAAGGATTAGGGCCTCAAAGGGAATAGCAACCGAAATTTTTTTATTTTATTTTATGGCTTCAAAACACATATGTAAACATCTGGGAAAATAATTAAAAAGAGAGAACATTCTTTTCCCTATTATTATTGTTATTTCTTATTTTGAAAGAAATTGGAGATAAAGAAAGGAGATTAACCTCAAGGCGAACAGAAGGTTAAAGTTCAATCTTAGATAAGGAAAAAGAGAAAGACAGACAAATGAATAAAAAAAAAAAAAAAAAAAAAAAAGAAAGAAAGAAAGAAAAAGAAAAGAAGCCACCCACCAACAAAACAGCCGCAGCGATTGCCATGGTTTTTCCCACTAAATTCACTATTTAAAGCCCCATGCATCATTAAATTCCTAATTTAAAATCCCAAGGGCCACTAGTATGATTTATTAAAAAACAAATATATTTGTAGATTACCCATTTTATAAATATAAAATAAACCTAATATAAAACATTACAAAACTTTATTTTATTGTAAGGAAAATTGTAAATAATTATTCAATGAGAAAAACGATGCCTAAAGTTTGTTAGGCTGCAATAAAGTACATAATTACAAGAGGAAAACACGAAGTGTTTTTATTGATTCCATGTAACTAGAAATTCAGACAAAAGATTTAATTGCAGTGATAAATTGTTTTTTCCATATAAAAAACTGTATTTTCTAAATCTCTTAATAAGTTTAGCGTTACATTGCCAAAAACTTACAAGCTATTATGGGCGACCTGGTATCGATCCTGCGGATAGAGAGGGCATACAAGCTACGATCTGGAATGAGTTAAAATTGTTTTTTATATATAAAATGAAATTTTCTGATTTCGAATTGGCAATAGTTAATGCATCCTTTTCCTTTTGAATAATGAATACACGAGATATAATGGCGTATAAATAAAGTAGTGAGAAAAACACTTTAATATACAGTGTAACCCATAAGTCTGTAGCCATTGAATGAATTGGTAGAATCGAACGTGGTTTACAAAAAAGTTATTCTTAAGAAGAGGGGATTTTTTTTTTTTTTTTTTTTTTTTTTTGACAAGAAAAAAATAATAGTTGAAATCTTCGTCGATAGAGCATACTGTGCGTAACCAGATGCCGCATTTTCAGGAAATACTATATTTATTTGCATGCAAATATTTACAGGCATATAAATCCTATTTTGTGTGCCCGCCATACCCCAAATTACAGTTTACAAAGGAGTTGCAACACTGCTAACTGCAACTTCATTTGGTGGCTCTTACGTCAGGGATAAAACATCTTTAGCAATAACGCTTTATCCACCAGGTCAGCATCGTAATTGAAACTTCATGCTTGCACATGTAGGAGCAGGAGGTAAAATAAGAAATTAGCAGTGCTAATCTTAAAATAGTGCAATTTATAGGAATCTGATTTGCATATTTCTGGTTGCGCATCCTTGTAGCGCCCTCCATCGACGAAAAAATTAACTATTTTTACCCCTCCCCCCCCACCAAAAAAAATAAATAAAAATAAAAATAAAAATAAATAAAATAAAATAAAATAAATTCCCCTTTCACGAGAATAACTTTTTCGTAAACAGCGTTCAATTCTATCAATTCCTTCATTTTTTATGTATTTTTTAAAATTGCTACAGATTTATGGGACACCCAGTATTTGAATGCAACATAAATAAAAGTGTTTGCTGAAGAGGAAGGTAAGAATAACAGAATGTATTTGTTTAGTTTTACAGTATCTCAATTATGCACCTGATGATGTATTTAGTGTTGTAAACTTTGTTTTTTTCCAAGATTGCATCTTGGATTTTTATATCTTGAGGAAATCTTTTATTTATTCCTTTTTCTGCAGTTTTTTATTCCTTATTCTATTTGTGTTTTAAAATTTAACATTATGTTTTAATTAAAGTAATTTATCACTTGGACCCATAATTAAACATTCGACTTTTTTCTCCTGTTAAGATCTCGGACTGTATTCCACAGAAAAATAATGATAATTATGATAAATATTAATGATAATTATTCCTTAAAAACATAAAACTATTAAGAAATATAAAACACGTTTTAGAAACTCCTTTAAATATGGGCTAGAAAAACCATGTACAGAGGCAATCCCATTAATCATTGAGAAGAAATAAATTATTATCTATCTCATATGTTGCTTAAGTCCCTCAAGCAGACCCTTGAACTATAAACCAAATCAAAGAGACCTCTTAATTTGGGGACTTCTACTATAAACGTCCTTCCCCCGCCCCCACCGCCCAAACTTCTCGCAAAATATTAGAACGTTTAGAATATGGGGAAAAAAAAAACTTAGAACGATTTAGAATTTTTTAAATGCATTTTTTTTCTTCTTCCTTTCACCCCCCCCCCCCAAAAAAAAAAATAAATAAATAAATAAATAAATAAATAAAATAAATAAACAAATAAAAATGTCAATTTACGCTATGTATTGGGAAATAAACCATTGTTTTAAGACAATCATTCATTTTCTGAAAGAGAACATACAGACGGATACCATATCGATTTTGTGAACTTCGGATTTTTCTTACCTATCTTAAACCGTCAAAATACGGAGATCAAAAAATTTCACGAATTCATAAGTTAGTTCTCCATACCTTTAGTGGAATTCGAATCGAGTTTAAGTTTGCTAACTTTTCCCAATTTAATGTTTCATTAAAAAGGCCCCCACGGAGGGCACACCCTTTCAGGCCTAGGAACCTAGTGCAGTCAATCGGTCTTAATCCCCACAACCCAACTCAATATTTCATTAAAAAGAACGACGGGCATTTCTGTAAAAAATTATTTGCTAATGCACTTGCTTCCACCTCATGTACGCAATCAATCATTTGACAGATTGCGTGCGCGAGCTTAACAAGCACGGCACGTGCGTAAATTTGTTTAAAAATTGCGTT
This sequence comes from Salticus scenicus, assembly GCA_963930645.1. Lineage (NCBI taxonomy): Eukaryota > Metazoa > Arthropoda > Arachnida > Araneae > Salticidae > Salticus > Salticus scenicus. The sequence continues at coordinate 324,205,612 of OZ005651.1, read as the reverse complement.
TTGCATGCATGAGATAATTAAAAATTCTTTTGTTCGAAGACACTCTTTAATCAATCAGGTGAAATCTTTCTGTTAGATTACAATAAAAAGTTTATAAGTTACTTTTTCTCATCACAATGTGCCGCGCATCAATCTTCTCTTTTCTCTGATAGAAGGATTGAGTGAACGAGTGCATTTAAATAGTACTATTACTATAACACAGCCAAAGAATTGCAACACAGTAGATAGTCGGACGAGGTGGGAGATATTCACTTCCAGAAACTAAACCAAAAGATAATAGTTGCTCCGTTAGCCTTTTACACGCACACGCTTATTGTTTTCTAAATACATGTAAGCAAGAGCCTTTATAGATTACCCAGTAAATATTAGGAGAAGTAAATATATTACTCTTTCACTCTCTCAAAAAGTTCTTTATAATTATTTTAGAATATTTAGTAAGGAATACAAGAAGGGGTTGAGGGCCCCTTCACTCACCGCCGCCGGAAGCCGAAGCTAATGTTATTCTATGGGAGATTTTTCTTTACAAATAACTTATTAACTAATACATATTTTTAAATTCTGTTTTCACATTCTGAAAATTCTAAGCTGTTAAATTGACGGACCTTTTTAAAAAAATTATTTTTTTAACTTTTTATATTTTATTTTGAAGCTGCAAAATACGAATTTTCAATATGTGAAATTTTTTCATTTTGCAATTTCAAAATAAAATATTAAAAATTAGAAAAATACATTTAAAAAAAAAATCCGTCAATTTAACAGATGGGAATTTTCTGAATGTGAAAACAGAATTTAAAAATATGTATTAGTTAATAAGTTATTTGTAAAGAAAATTTCCCCATAGAATAACATTGGCTCGTGCTTCTGGCGATGGTAAGTGAAGCGGGCCGTTAAATGGAATAGAATTGAACAAGGTGGAAATGAAAAAGATTAGAGAAAAAACACAATCAATTTGTAAGCTAGTTATGGGATCACGTCACACACACACACAGTAACCTTAATTATAGCAATTCGAATTTTTTACTCGGAAACTAAGAAGGCTTAGGAGAGTTTCAGTGTTGGACTTGTATTTGTGTACTTCAGATTTAGTAGAATAAATTAGACAAATCAATAACTACTGTGAAAATTCGTATGAAATACTTTCGATTTATTAAACTAAATTTGAAACATTCCTCCCCCTCCTCCCCCTCCCTTTTTTTTTTCAATTTATACATCAGTATAAAGAAATTAATATTTGTAATAATTTATTAATAATGCATACTTAAAATAATTTTTTAAATCCCTGTCATTCAACAAAGACTTTTTATTTAAAACTACAATATTTTGAAAGTGTAATTCAAAATCATGTTTAAAAACACGATTTCTTGAAACCTTGGAGGATGGTGACTCTGATCCGGTAGTGCGCTGCTTTTCAGGCTGCTGCCTGGAAGCATGAGCGCCCGCAGAGTTAGGCACGACAGGAGTAGGGAAGGGAGAAAGGGCCCTCGCCTTAATTTTTAAATTTTATTTAAATTATCTTTATTTGTCCCGTTAAATAAATGTATATATATATATATGCTAAAAAAGAAAAGTTCGATTCACACTAGCACGTAGTATCGAACAACAAATCGGTTCTATTCAAATTATTTTGTTAAGGTGTTTTAGCTGTCGCAAGCACAAGCGAGCTTCATTGGAGAGTTTTCTGCCTCTGACAATTTTATCGTCACCTCCTATGGTGATAATTGGCCTGGAAAACGCAGATTTCTTTTGTAAAATTATTTAAGGAGCAATACATATTTTCTTTCATTGCAAACATGTCCAAAAGTTCAAAGGTCATTTTCCAATAACGAGTAATTTATGACCATTTGCCGCGCGTAAAGCCGAACTTTAGATATTACGAGAGAATCGTTTTGTTTTATGAAAATACAATACTCTATCTCCCCATCCACCTACAGCGAAATTGTTTAGATTGCGACAAAAGAAAAAAAAAAAAAAAGCTAAATTCACAACGGATTTGGCTGAGATAAACATTTGACGACGGATGCCATACGCGCTAACTCGTTATTTTCTTTACAAGGGATTTACAGTCGGCAGTAAAATTATTGAAATACTAGCCATAATTCCTACTTAACAGATGGCAGGGCCTGATTACCGAAAAGGCTCAGGAAGCACAAGCTTCCCTCTAAAATTTAAAAGGGGCCTCAAAATGACTAAATTTAGAATCTTGAATTTTCTGTTTTGGATTTTCACACTAAGACTGAATTTTCTTCTGAGAAAGTTCGCTTAAAGTTAGATAAAAGACACACTATTTTGGAAATTTTTTTTTATTTAATCACAAAAATCTGAATGTTCTTAATCAATAAGCTATATGATTTTAATGTTGTGGGTAGAAATCTCGCAGACAAATAAATGCAAAAAAACTATAACCACACACGGAGCTTTGGTCTATAGTATTTTTATATGACAATATATAGCAAGAACGAAATTTCTCGAAATGAAAGGAGAACCCAAAATGCTACTGAGCTTCCCCTTGCTTAAAAGCTTAATCGGGCCCTGGCAGATGGGCACCTAATACTGTTTTGTTAAGTAAATATTTGTCGAGACATGGTATTAGTCTTATACACTTTATAAAAATGTAAGTTGATGATGAAAATGAACGATCAAACTAAAAAAAATACATGAAAAGTGTGGGTATATGCTTCAGTAAATTTGTTCCGACTGTAACTTCTCTGAGAAGAGCAGGGATGGAGGGAAATTGTTGTAACCTTTGGCTACAATGTGCAGTACGACATTTTAATAAAGAATTTAAATAAATAAAAAAAATAATAATAGGTATATTACTTAATAGAAATGGCTGAGGAGTTTTATTTTTTAATTTATCAAAAGAGCTCTATTAAATTTTATGCATTATTCTAACATTAACAAGTCTAATTGTAATGAAGTTAAAATCGATATTGGTACATGTAATATCTCTACATATTTAATAAGTTTGTACATCAATATGTATTAAACTTCACTTTCAGGTGTATTCACTTTTACTTGAAAAAGAAAAAAAAAAAAAAAAAAAAAAAAAACTTTCACATAGCCTCATAACAAAAATAAAACATTTAGTTACAGATTATGTCGGAAAATATAGTTTAAACTTGAAGTGTGAAAAAATGATTAAGGAAACAAAATAAAATGAAATAAAAGTTGTTCCCATTTTAAAAACGTTATTATTATTATTATTTTTACTTTATACTTTCCACTATTTTTATTGCTGTTTACACATATTATTAAATTCAGTTAACAAGAACACCTGTTAATTTACTATGTCTGCGAAATACAAATAATTTATTCATCTGAAACGAATAATTCACATAGCTTCATAATAAAAATGATGATGATGATGATGATGATGATATAACAATAAGTAAAGGACGTAAATAAAAAATAATCGTGCCTCTTTGTTCGTCTGATGAAAGGCAGTGTTTTCTTTGTTGCAAGTTTTTTGGATTTTATTGTGTTTATTCAAAGTTTTTTACATATTACTTATAATTACCAGTCTTCTGGTGCATTATTATTATTATTACTATATTTATATCTGTCTAGATTAAATGGGAAATAAATCTTTTTAACAGGAACTCGTGGGAAAAAATGCTCAAAAAATCTAAAAAAAAAAAAAAAAAAAAAAAAAAAAGTATGAGTTGCTATTAGTATTAATTATTTATGTTTAACTTTTATTTTCAAATATTAATTTTTCATGCACATGATACAATTATTGAATTCAGCAAACGAGAAATCTATATTACATTTATAAGTTCTGAGAAATAAAAAAACAAACGAAATAAGCGAGACTCGAAGATAATGAGTCAGCGCGCACGGCAGCCGTCGCCAAATGGTTATCTCCGCCAAACCCGTTGCTTCTATTTTGTTGCCACCCGTCCCTCTGGTGTTCCTCCTAGTTCCTCTTTTCTGCGACATCCGCCCAAAAAACTTCTAACGTATTAAAAGATCTTCGGTCCGCCGTTCCGCACGAGTGTCTGTAAAGTCGCTCGTGTCGCACTATCGGGCGCGAAGTTGTTCTCTTTTGTGAGGGTTGGAGAGCGATTCACGGAGGAGTGTCTGCGCGTGTCTGACACTCCGCGCCCGAGATTACTCGTTCTCGATATTTGCCAGACACGAGTAATCTTGCCACTCGCCCCGTTTACTCGTAAACACGCCCTTCTTCCTTTTAAGGAGTGAGAAGAACTTTCTCCTACTCATGACTCGAGCTCGAGAATAATAAACGTTGCTGCCGAGAATCATGGGAGAACATTCACCGTAAATTTATCATTCGCAATGCGGCAACTACGGCAGATGAAAGGAACATTCTGCGGTGGTTTAATAGTTGTATTCATTTGAATTTCATCAATTATTTTTTGATAATAATAATAAAAATATCATAAATAATTAATTTTACAAAATGAATAGCAATCACACAGCTGCCAATTACTATTATTTTTGGATAAAGGGATTTTTCAAATAAATTTTAAAGTTTTTGAAGCAGTTTTCTTTGACTAAATAGGATAGAATTTTTTACTCAGAAAAAGTAGTATTAAAACCCCGTAGCATTTGGCAGCTATCTATTAAAAAATAAATAAAGAAAAATAAAATAATGAATAAAAGAATTTATCTCAAAAAGAAAATACATAAACTTTATCTGATTGTATTTTTTCAAAACCAAAATTACAGTGAAATTGGCAGAAAAAATAAGAAATATGTATATATATATATATATATGTATATATATCTAAAATACAGGAATATATTCTTATATTTCTATAAATATTTTTGTATGATTAATTAGAATTAGAATAGTGAATAAAGAATTCTAACCTGCATAAAAAACAGTTCTAAACCGAAACCAATTTTAGCATGCATAATATTAAGTGAAATCTAACTCACCTCTCTCCTGCATTTCCTGGTCGCTTGAAATACACGGTAGGCCACACGTAAATAAAGATTCCAATCCGATTGACTGATGTACTTGACTTTTAATTATAGATTTTCATTGCGAATTTTGATGAACAAAACAGAATTTCTCAATCATTCGATCACAGGTTTAAAACATTTCAAATAAGTATAATTGCATTTTTTTTATGCCTTGAATGAATTATAAAGAAAATAAAGAAGAAAGGTTTCCCATTAAGACTTATTACTTGAATAATATACAACAATTGATGAATAAGTTCGCTGCACGACTTCAGCATGAATATTAAAAAATATCTACGACTGAAGAATAAAGTTTTACTTCATTTTCACGAATATGTTCAGAGAAAAACCATAATTAAAAAAAAAAAAAAAAAAAAAAAAAAAGAATGAAAGTTTTGTTTTCTCTCTCTTGTCACGTGGCTATCTACCTCCGATTGACTGGCGCCCTCGGCGCTCCCAATTACTCAACAATTTTTTAAAAATGTACCAGAATCAACTTTCTTTTTTATGTGACGTTGTCTTGTTTTCTGTACCAATATAAGGATAGAGAAAATATTGTTTTCGGGGCAACTTTCGAAATTAAGTTTTTATTATAGTAGTAGTTACACATTTTGAGGTCCCCTGAATCAGAAAATCAGATTTTTAGTGGTTAGTTTGTGTTTTTGCTATCAGCATAACTGAAGAATAAATATTACTAAGATTTTCAAACCTGGTATTCTAAATCTGTATAATATGTGGTTGTGAACTGAAGTCGTAGAAACAAAGCATTTTTGGTATAGGCTATGGTATAAAAAAAACTTACCAGTCCTTTATAGGGCCACACAAAAGAATTCGAATATATTTATAACTATACTTTGAAATTTCCAAAAGTGCATTTCATATTGTGTTATAAATTTTTATACTTTGCTAAATTTAAATATCCAACATCCATGAGGCGCGAATATAATTAATATAGACAATATACTGGGCTACCCAAAATTAAGTGAATACATTTTTCTCTATAAAATGTTATTGATGGCAATGCTTTACTAAATTTTAGCAATTTCAAGACAACTGCTTAGGAATAATAAAAATAAATTTCTCGTATTCATATGTTAAGTAAAACAAAGTGCTACTTTGGATTGCAAATTTCAATGTTTTTTTCCCCCTTTAATTATGCGTTTTGAGGTCCCCTGATCACGAAAATAAAGTTTTTAGCAGCTGATCTGTTTGTATATATGTTTTTTATTATCATAACTTAAAAATAAATAAATAAATAAAATAAAATAAAATAAATGCAGGAAACTTAAATCGGATATTTTGTTGATCATCTGAGATTGTCACTTGACAATTCTGACCAAGAATGTTAAGTTTCAAGGATCGGAGGATTGAAAATTTGTCTGAATAAATTGTAATAAACATTTAAATTTAATAATGGACTTTTTTTTTCTTTTTATAAATGTAGGAATTATGTAGAATCAGAAGTTGAGGGAATCGAAAACCTTTCCCCTAACACAGAAATATAAGTCAAATAAAACTGCTTCATAAAATATTTTCAACTGTTTTTTTAAGCACGTTTATATACAATTCTTATTATTAAGGTGAAAGAAATTCGTGTAATATCCATACCAAATTATATTATTATTATTATTATTATTATTATTATTATTATTATTTTACAAAGTTCTCAAAACGACACTTATACTTGAGTGAAATTGGTTTTTAAGAAATTGTTATATACTATAAATATCTATGTATAAATGACAGGGAAAAAAATCCTTATAGAACAAAACCCCATTTTGACCATATCTATTTAACCCTTTCAGGGACAAAATAACTATGTTCTTTTAATATCGAAAGCCATTTGAATTTATGAACAAATTAGAAGAAATGTTGCAAAAGAATGTTTTAAATAAGTTAATAAAAGTAAAATACTACTGAAAAATACCGGAATAAACTCTTGCAGTTCAGAATTAAAATTAAGTATGAATAATATAGTCACTGCCCTTGAAAGGGTTAAAGAAACTTATTATTTCTTTCTTTCTTTCTTTTTTTTTTATGTCTTCCCATCTTCCTCAAATTCAGAGATTTAAGGACTGTTTTTCGCTTTCTTCTACATTCAGTTGAAGAAACTGTTAGATTCGTAAAAATTTTCAAATTCTGGTTTTTGACTGTTTTACACGTTTTCAACGATCTTGTACGCGTTTTGATCATTTTTGGAATGATGTCTATGTCTGCGACAGAAATTGTAACAGTTGTTGATCAAGAATTAATAAAATTTATTAATAACACATTGACATAAATTGTTTTTTTTTTTTTTTTTTTTTTTTTTATCAACATGTGGTGCATATCAGTAGCATTGTTATGTTGAAGAAAAAAGAACGCCAAGAAGTGGGTTAAATTTTTACGATTCAGTCTTTTGCCTTTTGGACCTTAAAACATGAAGTAGACATTATGATATAAAGGATGACTTTATTTTTACTATATCATGTAAAATGTTGTTAAATGATTTAAATTGTCAACTAAACATGTAAGAAATAATAAATTTAGCAATACGTTCATCTATAGAAATATTAATAATCTATTTAAAAAAAACTTTTAAAACCCAAATTCTTAATGTATCGTATCACATAAATCTTTTCGAAGTTAGAATAAAATTTAATAAAAAAATTTTTTTTAACTTTTTTGCTTTTAACCAAAATTGATGAAATTTGAACTGCAAGTTAGTCTTGTGTTGTACAGGCTGTATATTAATTTTAGTGTCCGTGAGAGAAAATTTGAAAAATTTGAAAACTGTAATTTTTAATCCCACTTCAAAAACATGTGTCTTAATGAGTAGCAGATGTTTTCTTTTTTCTCCAAACGGTTTCCATACAATCTTCTGCTGTTGCCACCTAATTTTAATACTTTAGTTAATTTAAAAAAATCTAATTATCCGATCGATAAACTGTTTAATCCGTTGGATTCCCCTTTTATTTGGTACCTTATTTGTAACGATACGACTGATATTTCTAATTTATTTTCTAATTTTCTAATTTATTTTCCTTTTTTTTTCTAGTGTGATATTCACAAACTTATCTACCGTTTCAGATGAGAGCAAGTACATAAGAATTTGAGGAAAACTATGCGGGACGCATGCGAACTAGTTGATTTATGTGTATTTAAACAGACAAGTTTAATGTGCAATTAAAAAAAAAAGGAAAATTTTGTGTCATAGTTAAAAATAATTCATAGAGGGTCCTAAAATTTTCAGTACCCACACCCAGGCCGTTAAAATGATTCCTTCTGCTCTAGGCGCTGTAATACAAAAAAGTCCAACTAGGTGGAAACGGAAAAGAGAGAGAAAAAAAAAAAAAAAAAAAAAAAAAAAAAAAGCGGAAGAGGTTACAATCAGCTTGTAAGGTAATTGTGTACTCAAACACGCTTGGAAACTTATTTTGGAAGCTGGAAAATTTTCTCTCGGAAACTGGTAACTTATGAGAGTTTCAGTGTCGGACTTCTATCGAGTGCTTTAGATTTAGTAAATTGGACAAATTGATAAGTACTGGATTTCTTAACGAAATGAAGATGTTCAGATTCAGAAGGCACTAAAACTGAGAAGGTGTACATTTGACTCGTAATTTACGACTTAACTTGTGTAATTTTAGAAAATTCCTATGGGGTATTTAAATTTTTGTTAGACTAAATTTGAAATTTATTTATTTTTAATATACAAAAGTATATATTAGAAAAAAAGTAATTCATAATAGTTTACACTAATATTATATGCCAATATTTCTGTGTTTGTTAGATATTGTGTGTAATTGTTTATATTAATATCATTTATATTAATATTTGTATTACTTTATTAATAATGTATGCTTAAAAAGTATGTTTACACACACCCCAGGCATTTTATAAAGGCATTTTTTAACACTACAAAATTGTGAGAATATAATTCAAAATTATATTGTTAAAACAATATTTCTTTATATATTTTTGAGAGTGGAATTCAAAATGACATAAAAAACAAGAGGATTTCCTCATACTTGAGCAACAAAGTCATATCGTACTATACAATTTGGAAGACATATAAAATTCATCTTCCTCCCTATTATTCAAATTGAGAATACATATTTTTTATAATATAAATAAATATACCTAAATTATTTAACTTGTCTACTAATAAATGCATGTCTTCAGCACATTTTTCATCTATTTGTTCCTTGTGTCATAATCATATTCCCATTATTATTATTATTATTATTATTATTTTGCCCCGATTTGTATAGCATATATTTTGTTCTCAATTCTCCACATGACAATCAACGAAAACTACGTAAAACAAAATAAAGAATAAATTAAGTAAACCTTGGTCTTTTTTAATCAGTTCTAATTATTCTGCTTCTTTCGCAAAAGCTATGTTAAAAATGAATTCATAAATTTTGCCCAGATAATATGTATAATGATAGGAATACAAATGAAGTAGGAAGTATATCTAAAAATAATCTTTGAAACGTTTCTTGGATTTTTTTATTTTTTTATTTATTTTTTTTATTTATTATTATTTATTTATATATATATTTTTTTTACTTCTAGGTGTTCAGCATTTATTACGGAAAAAAAAAAAAATAAAATAAAAAATAAAATATATATATATATATATATATTTCTTTTTTGGTTTGATTTGGGTGGTCTTCATTTTTGATCAGAATAATTGTTTGAATACTGAAATTAAATTTGAAATGTTTGCACTGCTGATATTATATTACTATATAGTATGTGTGTGTGTGTGTGTGTGTGTGTGTGTGTGTGTAGTGTAAAACCCTTAATGCATCCAAGCAGTGCATTTCAAGTCTCATTTTTATTTATTTATTTTATTTTTACCCTTAGTATTTTGAATAACTCCAGACCACCTACAAGAGATGAATCAGCACCAAAAATAAACATTTCTGGAAGCATTCTTCCATATCGCTGCTACGTTTTGCATTTCTTTGAATGGTATTTCCGGTAATTCGGTCTTTTTAGTTATTCGGAAAGTCTTTGTTTTTGGGGGAAAGAGAAAAAGGTCAAAGAATCCTGCTCTTGATATACATGGGCTGTCATCTGCTGCAACAAACACTGCAATAAATATTCGTAGTCTGTTCTTCAGTGAGTATGTGGTCTTGGTGGTGTGAGATTGTAGAATCACATCCCACATGGGTTTGCGGGTGTCCTTCGATTTGCACATGAAGATCATAGAATTAGATTGGGATAACATGGAAGAAATACTACAACTTCTAGCAGCTTCACATTTAAAGGTAAACAAATACATTAATAATAAGAATTGTTAAATGAATCCCCCCCCCCTAAAAAAAGGTTTTTGTATGTGTAATTTATAACGTTTTAAAAATACTTTTCAAGTGAAAACTACAAGGTATATATCTGTGCTCAAAGCTCAGGTTCGATCTTTGGTCACGCTCGTCGGCCGAATCGTTCGGAGTTTTCCGTGGTTTTCTCTGAAACTTGCGTAACTACGGACTAGCACGATGACCCCTTAGAGACCTCCACGGAAGACATTCTCCTTCGGGAATAGGACCCTATAGCAGTCATTTGGCCTTATTTTCAAACAAACTAACTGACTAAAAGGTGTACAAAAGACAGCTTTTACATTTCTCGAGGTTTTTTTTTTTCTTTCTTTTTTTTTTTTTTTTTTTTTTTTTGGGGGGGGGATTTTAACACAAATTTTAAAATAATTAAAATAATAATTTAACACTAGCACCATAGACAGAACTATTGTGTCTATAATTAGCTGAGCAAAACACTTTGTGAAATTTGTGTACTAATAGTATTCCCCCTTAGGTTAAAAAAAGATCCTATAAGCAAATAATTATGCAGCATTTTTCCCAACTATATATATATATATATATATATATACACCAAAAAAAAAAACCCTCGAAAAATGTAAAAGCTGTCTTTTATATGCCTTTTAGTCAGCTAGTTTGTTTGAAAATAAGGCCAATTAATTTTGTTAAATTTCTGTTCCTTCTATGTGCCGTAGGCTTCTTAATTACTTGAAATTTCTTAGTAGGCGAGAGTGCATCTTGTTGCTTCGATGATGCACTCGTCCCTAGTTTTAATCTAATGAATTATCGTGTTATTATTTTGACCTGAAATAAATGTTACGAGTTTTTATAATTTATAGTATTCACTTACAAATTTGTTTATTTATTAAATTAATTATCATTTGAACTTAATTAAGTAAACATATACATATTTTAAACCAAATATTTCTCGAAAAGTAAACTACTAATTTTTTCCTTTTTACATATTTATGCCCAGCTATCTGTTTAATAGGGCTGTGCCGATTAATCGATTAATCGGTTCAGTTAATCGATCAATGCTTAGTCTCGATCAAATTTCTTAATCGAGTTAATCGGATCGATTAATTCGATTAAAATTCTTCAAAATCCGATTAAAATTTTCAAACTACGCATTAAAGTAAAAATGCTGTTCTGCCTACAAAATATTTTTTCACATATTTTGCTAACAAACATTCTAAGAAACGTCCATCAAATAATGAAAAAGCAAATAAAATAAAATAAATAAATAAAAATAAATTAAACCTCTCAAAAAAAGTTGTTGCACTTTCGTTGATAGAGAAAAGGGAGAGGACAGTTATTAAACAAAATGCCGCTCCATGTGCATGCTATTAGTTTATGACTAACTTTATGTAGCCTGGCTCCATGGGAGTATCTGTCGGTTTCGCATTTTCAAGCCCAAATTTGGTTATTAGTTCCATTATTTTGTTTGTTTGGTCGAGCGTTATCGTATCTTTACTGGGTCTTTCTAAATTTATACCTAAATAATACTTAGCTTCGCCTAAGTCTGTCAACGGATATTCTTCTTTCAATTTGTCTATTAACATGTTTATAATTTTATTTTCACCCGCAATTAATAAATCGTCAACATAGACTAGAACATACGTTGTTGAATTATTTTGTTTTCTTTTATAAAGACATTTATCGTACTGGCTTTGATTGAAACCTAATTTGCATAATGTATCATTTAATTTCTGATTCCAAGCCCTCGCGGCCTGCTTTAACCCATAGATGGCCTTTTTCAACTTACAAACCTTATGCTCTTCGCCTGGTGCAGCATAACCCTCTGGTTGCTGCATATATACATCCTCCTGTAATTCCCCATGTAAGAAAGCCGTCTTAATGTCAACATGTCTTAAACTTAAATTTTTGTACAGGGACATTGCTAGAAAACTTCTTATGGTTGTGTGTGATGCAACAGGTGCAAAGGTTTCATCATAATCAACGCCATATTTTTGGGAAAATCCCTTGGCTACCAACCTCGCTTTATATTTTTCCACTAGTCCCTGATTATTGAATTTTGCCTTAAATGCCCATTTACTACCAATTACTTTAGTTCCTGGTGAGGCTTCTACTAATTCCCATGTTTCGTTTTCATTAAGTGAGTTTATTTCCTCTAACGTGGCTTTAATCCAATTTTCTTTCTCTATGGGATTTTTCATTTTCATTATATCGTCCCAACATTTCGGTTCTTCAATTCTTTTATTGTTTACTGTGAACGTAAATCTATCAGGTGGTACCCCCCTATTAGATCTTTGCGATCTTCGCGGTAAGTCTTGTGAATTATCTGACAAACTGCTATCATCTGTGTTTTCTGCTTCCGAGTCTATTATCTGCAGTTTTGGTGATAATTTTATGTTATCAGGCCTTTCATCATTATTTTTTAATGTTTCATTATTTATTATTTCTTTATTTTCATGTTCTACAAATTTTACAGTACGACTTATAATTATGTTTTTACCATTCGTACAAATTCTATACCCTTTACTCCTATTATCATACCCTACAAATATACCTTGCTGGGCGGTATCATCTAATTTTCCCCTGTGTACCTTTTGTACATAAGCATAGGCACGACAACCGAAAGGTTTTAATTTTGACAGGTCAGGTTTTCGACCCGTCCATAATTCGTAGGGTGTTGATTCACACGCGGAAGTCGGGAGTCTATTCTGTAAGTAAACAGCCGTATTAATTGCCTCACCCCAGAAAGAATTCGGTAAATTTCCATCTTTTAATAAGCAACGTGCCATCTCAACCAAAGTTCGATTTTTACGCTCAGAAACGCCATTCTGAGGAGCCGAATAGGGGACTGTGAATTGATGGTCTATTCCTAATTTTCCTAAATATTCATCAAATTCTTTTCCGGTGTATTCCCCTCCATTGTCTGAGCGGATTGCCTGCAAAGTTCTCCCGAATTTATTTGTAGTCATTGCTATGTATTGTTTTAATTTTGATAAAACTTCGTCCTTACTTCTTAATAAGTATATAACGGTAAATCGACTCAAGTCATCTATAAATGTCAAAAAATAATACTTTCCACCGACCGTGGGGGTTTTCATCGGCCCGCATAAATCGCTGTGAACCAACTCTAAAACTTTTGTTGCCCTAAATTGAGCCTTTTTGGGATAAGGATTGTCAGTTAACTTAGATAATATGCAAGTTTCGCATACACTATCATGTTTGCAATCATCTAGTTTAATCCCTGTTGCCATGTTTTTGTTTACTAACTGTTTTATATGATTAACATTTCTATGACCCAATTTAACATGCCATTTGTCTATGCAGTTTTTGTTTTCGCACGTTTTCACAATGTTTATGGTGTGTGTTGTATCTGAATTTATTTTACATTCATATAAATTATTATTGATATACCCTTCAATACATGTTTCGCCTTCATGCATTATTTTGCATGATCTATCTTTAAATACTGCTATACACCCATTTTCTGTTGCCCCTTTCACAGATATGAGATTTGTCTCAATATCCGGTACATACAAGACATTTTTTAACAGTATGGTGTTTTGTGTATTATTTGAATTTATGGTATGTAATTTTACAGATCCATGTCCAAACGATTTTATTTCCTGCCCATTCGCGATCGTCACGCAGGAGGAGCTAGGATAGAATTCATAAAATTTACTTTTATCGTTACTTACATGTGTCGAACACCCTGAATCAATATACCACTTATCTGATTTCATACCCATATATAATGTAAATACCTTATTTGATTTATTTTTATCAGTTGCCGAAGTCTGTGTTTTGTCTGCGTTATCTCTATCATGAGAGCACATTGCAGTTCTAAAGGGCTGTCTGTTTTTGTTATATCTATTATTTTGTTTGGATCTCGAGTTATTTTTTCTCTTTAGAATCCAGCATTCGTCGATATCGTGATTATTTCTTTTACAGAACTTACAGAATTTCACGTTTTCATTTTTTGTTTTAGTTATTTTCAAAGCTGAAATATTGTTTTCGTGTTTATTTTCTTCTCTCTTTAAATATTCGTCGATCAGTTTGGATCGGATAAACTCGGGAGAAAGGTCTGCTTCATCTCTACTTTCCAAAGAAGTAATTAATACATCATAAGATTGCGGCAGAGAACAAAGCATTAATGCTGATAGATGCTGATCGCTTATTTGTTCACCAATTGCTATCAGCTTGTCGCGCGTTTGGTATATTTTAGTGATATGCTCTGTCATATTACCTCCTTCACTTAATTTAATGGAATATAACTTGCGAAGGAGAAATAGTTTACTTGAGAGCGATGACCTCTCATGTATTTTTTTAAGAGCTTCCCAGCATTCACGAGCTGTGGATAGGTTCTTAACGTTTACTATTTGAGAGTCATCAACTAATAAATTTATAATTGCACGCGCTCTACGATCCTTAGACCTCCATGTATCGGTTATTGGCGTTGGAGGCTCATCACTTATAACTATGAATAAATCATCTTTTTGTAACAAACTTTCAACTCTAAATTTCCATATGTCGTAATTATTTGCATTTAGTGCTTCAATGTTGGTATCTTTAAATAAGTTCATTTTGTTTATTTAATTTATTTCTCCAAAATAGTCTGTTTGAAAAAACAACAGTTTGTTTCAATTCGTTAATATATAGGTATATAAGTAGACAGTTATTTTTTTTTTTTTTTATTTTAAAGATAGTTATCAGTGTTCGTAATTTATTTTTCACCAAGAATAGTTTATTTGAAATATAAACAAATATAAACAGTTTTTTTTTTTTTTTTTTTGTGATATTTCTCAATGTAAAGTATATAAATGTCAACTGTTTTTTTTTTTTTGTTTGTTTCAGCAAGAATAGTTTCTTTGAAAAAACAGTTTATCGAATCAGTCTCATAATCTATTAGTTTATTTTGAATAAAATATTCACCTATTAAGTATGCGTGAGTAAGTTTTTACCTCTTATTCAAACTTTACCTTGAGATATTTATTTTTCAATATTATATCACTTGTCAAATAGACATTAGGTAAGTAAAATTTCGCTTACCTGTAAATCTTCTTACTGGAAAATCTGTTTTTATATTATCTTACTTGACTGGTGATTGTCTGCATTCTCCAGTTTTTTTATTCTGGGACTCAGTACTCATTCTGTAATGAAATCTATAACATTTTATATTAATCTTTGGTGAATTGTATTCATGTAAAAATTAATCAATAATTGATTTCTTGAATATTTATTGTAGTATTATTTTTATGGAGCGAGCTCGAAGCTCGCTCTTACTCGAAGAAGCACTTACATTCGTAAAACTAAACAGTTTCACAGAGGCGAAAAAAGATACATCAGATTCATCTACATTTAACCCGCAGGGTGTGGCGAGAACGCGGAAACAATTGAGTTTAATACATCTACATATCACGTACTGAAAATGAGAGTTCTTTAAATGAAAAAGTTTCTAGGTTAATATTAAATATGAATTTCGGAGTCTATAATGTTCTAACACATGCTGGAGCAACACCACCTGTCTATAGCCTTCTACAGAAAGTGTTGGCTAGGGTAATAGTATTCACAGGAACAAGAAGCTTTCAAAAAATAGAAATGCTAAAAATTAAAAGAAAAAAGAAAAGAAAAGAAGGAATTGAGATTTCCACTATCCCTCTGATCTGATGGGGGAAATGTCAACAGAGTTTCACAATATCTTCAAGCGTTTATTGTCTGTTCAGAATTGCTGATAGTAACTATTGAAGTAGAAACAGAAAATATCCTTCTGTGTTCTTGTCCAAAATGACAAAGAAGTACCAAAATATAAGAATTTGAGATTTTTATGCTAATGATATGGAATTTTGAGAATTCATTTAAAAATAGTGACAAGCGAGATGGATACGGCCTGCAAATATAGAACTAAAATCTGTGTAAATTCATTTAATGTTTCTTTCAAAATTAATTAAAAAATTAATTACTTAAAGAAAGAAGAAAGAATATGTGAAAATATTATAAAATTGACACTTAAAGTCACCAATTATTACTCTGAAAATTGACTTAAATTTTCGCTATGAAACAGATATAATTGATTAGACAAAAATTTTTGAAAATATATTTTTTTTCCTCAGTCAAACTTATGAATAATATATATATATATATATATATATATATATATATATATAATTATACATATGTATATATTCATACAATATGAGAGTTTTATTCATCATTGAAATAAAATTTTATAAAGAAAAATGAAAACCGATTAAAAATCCGATTAATCGGCCGATTAATCGATTAATGAACTACGATTAACCCAGTTAAAACTCTTAATCGATTCTCACCCCTACTGTTTAATAGCCAATTTCTGAAATTATTTTTACCATTTTCAAAAGCAAATATGTAATAAATATTAATGGGCTGAACGTGGCGTTAAAAAGTGCCGATGGAAGTTCCCTGATTCACTATATCGTACATTTAAAAAAATTCAATTTTTTTCAAGATGTTTTCAGTATCACAAAAAATGTTCCCTTCCATTAAAGATTAATCCACGTAGTGTTAGTTAGCATTTTGTGTTAACAATTATGCAATATTGCGAAGATAAAATTTTGCAATTTAAAATAGTATTAACAAAAAAAAAAAAAAAAATTATGTTTTTCGTAATTTTTTTTTTTTTAAATAATCACCTTCTAATGTTAATAAAGTTTTCAGCAGATTTTAAAGAAAGCATAGTATTGAACAATACATATTAAATGCATTCCTGATAGCTGTTTTTGCATACTAGACCTCAGTTTTTCTGTTAAAAATTTAGAACTTCGCAATTGTGTTTTAGGGTGAAATACACGGTTCACCAATTTTGCTCAAGAAAGGCATGCTATGTATTTTTGATTTCACTTTCAAGCTCGAGTATATATGCACTTGAAAAACAAGTAAATATAATTAATAAATTTAGTAATATTTAAAAAAAAAAAAAAATATTTACGTCAAGTCAATACTTGAAATGTCATCCCAGCAATGAATAATATTAAAGGAATGACCTTTCAAAAGACTGAAATTTTGAAAATAGTGTGGAACTTATCTAGATTTTGTTCAATAGATATTCTTTGAAATATATTTTACCATTAGTGATATCTTCTTTTTAAATTATTGAATTATTTTTTAATTAAAATTTTTGGTTTTAAAAGAAAGCCGATAATTCGGGAACTAATAAAGAAATCATTTTCAACCGTTTAATATTTAATATTTTGTAATTTAGATTACAGCAAAAAAAAATTTAAAATGATTATGATATCGAAATAACTTTTGTTATTTATGAAATTTCTGCATGCAATTGTTTCACTTAAATTTTGGCAGTTTTCGTGTCATTAATAGAGAAAAAGGTTAACATTCTACTATGATTTATGAAGAATAAATTAATTTCAGAGCCATAAAAAAAAAAAAAAAAAAAATCGAAAAATATCACAGGATCATAAAAGAATACTGAAAGCATTTATTTCAGGAACGACTGAAAATATCATAGTTTTAACCCAAAATTCATTCAAAACGTCTTCACACTTCTTTCCTTTCGTTTCATTATTACAAATCTATGTAATCAGCGGTGCGTTTTAGTGTTTTAAACTAGCGAGCTCCGCCCACTAGCGAGTCAGTAATTTTAAATGAATCACTATAATTAATGAATCACTAACAGTAACTTTTAGTCTTAAGAAATTAAAAAAAAAATCATTTCTGATCGGGTAAAAAGTCTCACCGGGTCCCCACTGTCTTCGGCAGCGCAGTCCCGTGCGTATTCCTTCCCTGGCCCTTCGTGCCCCCTAAAAAAAATCATTTCAGATCGGGTAAAAACTCACACCGGAAGGAGATAGTTCGTTGCTACGTTTGATGCGTGTTTGAAACAAGATTTTCTGAATTTATCGTCATGTTAACCATTTCTCATTGTTTTGATTTAATTTTGTACTTCCAAAAAGGAAAAAAAAAAAAAAAAAAAAAAAAACGATTTATCATAACAAAGCGAAGAAACAAGCAGATGAAGGCAAAACTAATATCAATTAGAAAAAAACCCGTTGCGCCAGGTGTAGGGACAGGGATAAATCAGTTGATGTTGAAAGAATTCATCTTTTAGTGCAAATAGCTAGTGAATTTAGCTGTCAACATTTTTAAATTTTTAATATTTAACGTTAACATTTTTTCCCCCTGAATTTTTAAACTGCAGATACTTTAATGTATACAGCTAATAAATTGTTTATCACCCTTTTAAACTTTAATATTTAATGCTATTTTTATTTTTTCGAAATCATTACGCAGCTGAAGAATCAATAAATCTAGTTAGAAATATCATTTATCAATTCATCAATGAATATTCATCTAAAGAAACTGTATAGTAAAGTTTATTTTTTCATACTAACTATATGAAAAATGCCACAGCCGGGGACTTTGCCAACCGGCTCTGATTTGACAGAAGTGGTTCTGCCATTTGCTAACCGGGAACCGGCTCAAGGTTGATTAAAAAAAAAAAAAAAATCAACTTTACAGTCTAATTCCTCTAAATTAATTAATCTAGTTTGATTCCCCTCTGCCTAGTAAAAGCAGAGGACTATAGCAGTTTTGACTAATATTATTGATGTAAAGATCAACTATTCTTTAGCCCGTAAGAATTCTTATTTACGGGATCTTATAATTAAAAGAACGGCATGCTTGTTTACTACAAAATAAAGAATTTAGGATTTAGTTTATCTTTCGAATCTGTCCAGCCGAGAAAAGGTGATTGTGTAACGTATTCAAAATTTACCTTGCTGAGTGACGGGAAAAATTTTGTATTAGGAAGTCTTGGCTGAAATGAAAAATATAAGCGTTTGAAAATGTAAGCGAAATATATCTTTTGCTTAACTGAATCCGTACCCCATGGACTTATTACTCTCACCATTGTCTTTTTAACATTAAATGTTGACATATGCAAGACAATTCGCAATTTAAATAAGAAGATGACTAATATTCGAAACTAATGGTAGCGTAAAAAACGAATACCACTATATTGTGTAATAATCATCACCTTATCATACAGTTAACTTGTCCAAAAAAAAAAAAAAAAAAAAGAAGATGTGATTATGGTGTCAGTTTGTTTTGGCCAAAATCAATACCTACTTCTTTTCTTCTTTTTCTTCTCTCTCTTTCTCTTACTATCTCGTTCTCTCTTACCTGTATAGGTAGAGAAAGTATTACATTTGGATTTCATTTTCAAAATTGAGTTTTTTCTATGATGCTTCGAGACACCCTGAATGAAAAAATCAGATATTTTACGGTTAGTCTGCACGTGTATGTGCGCATCGGTGTATATGAATCATTTGTCATCATAACTCAAAAACAAATATCAGCATTATATTCAAACTTAGTATTCTAAATTTGTGGCATATGGTAATGCTACTTGAAACTTTTATTAAGATGGTACAAATGATTTGTGTAGAAAAACAAAATTCTAAAGTACCCCATCTAAGGGAGACATTTCTCGCTGGGTTTAGATACTTCTATACAAAATGAAATTAATATACATTTTTCATATATGCGCAAAATCATGTTTCATATACAATATAGTAAGAAAAACATTTTACCTTCATTTACAGGACCACATAAAGAATTTGGATATATTAGGGTTATGGTTAGATAGGAAGTGCATCTCATGTTGTACTATAAGTATTATGTTGTGTCAAATTGAAGTTCAATATGTATTGCATTTGAAATTCATAGTTAATATACAGATAAATCCAAAATTAGTTGAATAAGTTTTAAAAAAATGCTGAAGGTGAAAATTCTCTGAATAATGTAAGGTTAATTCATAACAGTCTAAAACGCTTTATTGAGTATTGTATTTGCTTTCATAAAATAATAACAATAATGAATAAATTTCGCTTTAAGAATATATTTTTCCCCTTTTCTCATTAATGTCTCTTTATTTATTTATGTATTTTTTTTCCGTTAATTTTTCCTTTGACTATTTATTGCAGGCATTCCACCTGACTTAGTTTTATCGAGTAGACAACTGGCTGTAACCCATTCACCAACACCTATTTAAAACGTATTGAGTACATCATATAATTTCAATTAGACTGAAATTGCTGAATACTACTAAGGTTTACTACAGCTAATAGCCTAAAAAAAAAAAAAAAAAAAAAAAAAAAACTTCTTTTTTTCCTTCTCTTACCCATAAGGTAGAGAAAGCATTGTTTTTGGGTCAAATTTTCGAAAGCGAGATTTTGTTATATTTACACGTTTTGAGGTCAACTGAATACGAAAATCATGTTTTTAGCAAATGGTCTGTGTGTGTGTCTGTCTGTTATCAGCATATCTCAAAAACAAATTATGGTAGAAAGTTCAAACTTGGTATTCTAAATGTGTATCATATAGGGATGATACAGTAAGCTTTTCGTTAAGATCAAGCAAATGGTTCGTGTACAGGGACAATCAAGAGAATTCTAATACATTACGTCTATGGGGGAAATTGCAGGTAAGTAGAGTTTAACGTCTATAGACTGCACTAAACCAAATGAAACGAATATATATTTTTTGTAATAGAGATAGTTAAGTGGGAATTTTTTTTTTTTTTTTTTTTTTTTTTTTGTAAGTAGGAGCTTTGCCTCGCCCCCCCCCCCCGGGGGGAAGTCCCCCCTCGAAGAGAGTAAATTTTCATGATGGGTATCTTTCAAAAGTGCTCGCCAATACCTTTAAAACGAATGGTTGAACCATCGATCTCCGATAATTTAAAACAATGTTATCGATTTTTTTTTTACTTTTAACAAACAAAAAAGACTTTAAAAAAAAATCGTATTTTTTTTTTTTTTTTTTTTTTTAGTATTGAGAATAAAATGGACTCTTTTTTGGATATTTGGTGTTATACTACTTCTCTAATATGGAAATCGCCTGCATTATCATAAAAGATAATTTTTTTAAATAATAAGTTTAATCAATTATTTTTTTTTAAACAGAATTATTTTTTAATAACCGAATTAAATTCTATATAAATGTAGGTGCATTAATGAAACGGGGGGATTGAGAGGGGCTGTAACCCCCCCCCCTCACACAGAACTAATTATAATAAAAAACTCTTCAGAAGCCTAATATGAATTGTTTAACACAGGTTTACATAACAGTACTCGTTATCTTACCTTTTAATCTGCAACCTGTATTTATAGTACTAAATTTCAGGGTAAGAGAAAGTCGTGTGAGTGACACACCAGATTATTTCTTCTTTTAAAGATCAAAGTTATAACAATGTTTCTGACTATAACAGTTATAAGGAAATTCTATAGGTTATTTAGTTTTACGCATTTGATAAAAGTTGAATGTGTTTAAATTTTTTTCTACTCATACTTCGACAAAATTAAAATAGTAGTTAACACTTAAAAAATAAATAATATATTAGATTTTAAATTATATGTGCTCACCCTCAAAAAAAAAAAAAAAAGAAAAAAGAAAAAAAAAAAAAAAAGTCTGTTTACGCTACGCCGATGTTGACGACCACTGTTTTACTCTATTTG
Organism: Salticus scenicus; assembly: GCA_963930645.1. Classification (NCBI taxonomy): domain Eukaryota; kingdom Metazoa; phylum Arthropoda; class Arachnida; order Araneae; family Salticidae; genus Salticus; species Salticus scenicus. Next base: position 324,183,900 of record OZ005651.1, on the reverse strand, counting down.
ATATAGTTTTCGATATCTCAAAGTCATGAAAACGTGCTGATAAAGAATCACCCTGTTGTAAATAAAGATATACTCAATATAGAAGAAGAAGAAAAATGCGAATAGTAATGTCGATAAACTTAGTGCCTTACCATCAAATATGACTCTGTAAAAATTTCAAACATTTTCAACCTTTTTAAGTTGGAGGAATTTTTTTTTTTTTTTCAGACATAGTATAGGACAAACGAGAACGGTTTTCCTATTTTTCACTTTAGCAGTAAGTTAAAATAAGTAACTTATAATTGATTAAACAAGAAAAACATATGCATTGCGCACGATCGTTTTTATCCAAAATTAAATTTTGTTTAAGAAGTTACATATGACATCAGAGTCGCCACACGGGAAAATAAATTGTTATCTATGGGGCAAAATTAATTCACTAATTAAAATTCAATTAATAAAAATAAAATAAGCAGAAGAGAAACTGTGCATGAAATAGTTTTATTGAAACAGTATCTGATCGTAAAATCTGATTGTCCAGGATTAAAATTAAATCAATTATTAGAAAGGCAGTGTAATAGTGATAGGTGAAAAAAAAAAAAAAAAAAAAAAAAAGATTTTCCATCAAAATTGAATTTTGTTTAAGGTAGAATAAAATTCTGTACAACAGAAGACAATTTAAAATTGCTTAGTTTTTAGATAGCATTATTTTTTCCTAAATGAAGTGGGTGAAAATCTCGCAATTTTATCGTACAGTGAGGTATTTAAATTAAAAATCGTGATTTAACAACTTTAAACTTGGAAATTAAATTAATTAAATTTTTGAAAATTCATCAAACATGTTTTTGTAGAAGTTTTTTTTTTTTTTTTACTTTAATACAGATATCTCTATTTCCCAGAGCTCTGTAAAGTGTTTTCTGAAGATTTTTTTGGGGTTAATCTTCTGAGTGCAAAAAAATAAGGCTAGAAATTAGACGTGTAAAACTATTCCTCACCAGAATATTCGTAAGAACTAGGTTCCTAGCTTTTCAAGTTTCCAAACAACTCCCCACTTCCTCACTTTTTACATAAATATTCATTCTTATACCCCCAAAATAAAACACAACACTGTATCAGCAACCATCTAAAGAAATCTTCATCATTCTTGGTTTGGTTTGGTTTGGTTTGGTTTGATGAGTACATGAGATTTATTGCTTGCCTCTAGGGCGCTTATATCTCGAATAATCCACACCACAAGGGTTTACAAGTTTTTTATTACAAGAACACATACAGGAACATGAACAAGGACAATACAGACATCCATGCCTTCTCCGGGATTCGAACCCGGGCCCAACTGTGTAGAAGTCAGGGACGCTAATCACTCCACCCCCACCGTCTGGGCGGCTTCATCATTCTAAATTCTATATTTTCAAAGTTGCCATGGAAAAAAATTATACTGTAATGTTTTTTTTTTTATTTTCATCAAATATTCGTAATTTGTTAATTTAATCAGATAGTTTCGCGATTCAATTTAAATTACTAACATTCTATAGCTCCTCTTTAAATGTTAAATTAAAGATCCCTCTGTTAAAATAATTGAAATAATCATAAGTACTAATTCTTCTACCCCCTAATTAATGTATAAACTGTAATATGATTAATGTCGTGTAAACTGTATCTCGAGAAAATTGATGAAATCAGTCACTACTGTAAATTCTGATCCCATTTGTAAATTCCTGATCCCTTTTGTAAAACCCTGATCACCTTTGTAAATTCTGTATTTTCAAATTTATCATAAAATGTATATTGTTTTCGGTTTTTATCAAATGATATATTAATTCAATCAGATAGTGTTGTTTAAGTGCGATTCAATTTCAGTTACCAACATTGTTTAGTTCTTTTTTAAATTTTAAAGTAATGAGCCTTCAGTTAAAATAATTGTAGAAGATAACTAATTATTCTAAGCATCAAAATCAACATCAGTTTGCTTATTGTTGTGGTTGGGTTTTACGTCGCACTAATGCTGCGCAGATGGGCAATTGGCGACGGTCTGGGACACACCCCTGGAGTTGGTCCGGAGACATGCCATCACAATTTTAATCCTCCACGGAAGGGATGGCTCTCCCGCTTCGGTGACCCCCAGATGTATAATTTTTGATGGGAACATGGAAGACTTTACGGCCACGACAGATTTTACGTGCACCAGCCACCATTAGTGTACACGACGGTCTTTGGCCGGCTCGAGTACGGAACCCGCAATCTTCCAATTACAAGACCGGTGCTCTACCGACTGGGCTACCGCGGCCCCAACATCAGTTTGGACTTCAGATTTTATTGATGAAAACAAGTTATGTATTGATTCGTGTAAACAGTGTCTAACAGTGTATCGAAAAAATATACATGTGGCAATGCAAACAAAGACATCTCTATTTTAACGTTTAGGTGTGTTGAAATTAAACTTCATTTTATTAATGATTACAATGTTTCTTGCTGTATTGTTTGCTCAATATAATGCTACTAATTGCTAGATAACATATTATAAGAAAATTATTTTGATAATTTCATAACATTTATTATTACACAGATAATTATTTAAGTATTTATTTTAATTATTTTACAGGCTGATGAAACTATAGAGAATGGCTATATCACTGAAGTCCCTCGTAGCTTTAAAATCCTCATCTGAAAATAACAGCACGCCTACTATCTACCCAGGGTATGGTTAAAACGAAGATTACCACTGAAGAGCAAGAGAAAAAGTCTTTTTAACAGAATCCTTATCATGGAGTCTGCACAGAAACCAGAATCTCAGGTCCAACATATAACTCACCTAATAAATGATGTAGCTGAGGATTTGAACAACCGAACGTCAATTATCAATCCGCTTATACATAACTCTTTGTTCGATTTTTTTCCGGTAAGAAACATTGAAAATGCTGAGCAAATAGAAACGAATTTCCCTCTTAATCACCAAAGTTATCTTCCTGAAGACATAGATATTGATGAATTATCTTTAAGTCTACTTATTGAAAATACTGGACTTGAAGATTTAAGCAATCAAGATTCTACAGCAATCCATAAAGTAATCAGACCCTCCTTACCATCGTTTGACACTTTGAGATCAAGACAACCTGATGATGTCGCGCAATCTGAAAGTATGTCTGGAATTATTAATCCTCGAAACTTGTGGTATGATACAGATAAAAACTGCAGTTCTTCTAGTTACTTTCATCAGATATCACAGGATGTATTATCACAAAGCTCTGAATATGCTGGTGTACCACAACAAATTAAAAGTAACGCTCGTGATATTTTCTGGAAAGACGTTTCGATTATCCAGCCTCCTGATATTACTTCAAGAATGCATGAAGTGATCAAATCTCAACCAGTATTTTCAGTTTCGACTTCAACACAAACTGATTACGTTTTGCCCACAGAAAGTATATCTCAAAACCAAAACATTAATCCTCCAAACTTCATGCATCCAATAGAGTCAAAAGTAGCTACAGAGTCATCAAGGGATTTTCCTAATGCTATAAGACACAAAACGAATAACAATAACAAAAATACATTTACCTGTCGCGAATGTGGTGCAACATTTAACACACATGATTCCTTTACCAGACACATGCATGTTCATACAGGACCACGTCCTATGATCTGCGAAATTTGTGGTAAAAGCTTTAAAAAAGCAAGTTATTTTGTTTTTCATAAACGTACTCACACAAAGAGTGGAACACACGTACTCACACAAATATCACATAAATGTGATATTTGTGGAAAAGCTTATCGCCATCTCTCTAGTCTCTGGAAACATACTAAAATCCACACTAATTTTAAACCATGGCTGTGTGAACATTGTGGCAGGATATTTCGTGAAAAAAGGTCATATAAATACCACATAATACTTCACAGTGGAGAAAAGGCTCATAAATGTACTGTTTGCAACAAAGATTTTTATCATGCTTGCAATTTAAAATCTCATATGAATACGCATGAAAAAACAAAACCTTATAAATGTAAAGAATGTGGTAAAAGTTATTGCCATAAAACTACCTTAACAAGACACATGAGGAAAAAGCATAACAATGGTATATAAAAACACCAGGTGTCTCACAAGATCACGAAAATAATTGTGGGAAAGAAGTAATTAATTAGTTTTTTGTGTTTTCTTTTATGGCTCAACCAGCGAGACTTATTTTGTAAATTTCCACAGAAACAGTATTTTTTGTCATTGTTATGTAATAATATTTCATGATCGCTGGACAATTCTAGCAGTGATTTGCACTCAGAGAAAAGTTTTGTAGAATCGATAAAAATATAGTGTGCACAAAAAAGCATTTTTTTTTTTTTAAATGTGTAAGGATAAACCTTCTATCCTTCTTCCTTCCGCTCCACCTAGCTGCTTCGAAAAGTGTAAATAACGCGGAGACTCTTACTAAAAACAAACGAAAGGTTTAATTCTTTTAAGGCTAAGGGTATATGGCTACTCGCACTGAGTAACTAATAAACTCATCTTTGCCCTACTAATGTGAAAAGTTAAACATAAATTGCCTTATTTCAATTAAGAGGCCAGGAACCTCTTATCGCTTTCTCTATCCAACTGATTTCAACTTTAAGTTTACTTTCTCTTAAATACTATAACTGGAGAACCAATTTGCATATTTTCGTCATTATCTGTTTGTTTGTTTGTTTGTTTATTCATAACATATACATCAGATCTGTGTGCTTGACTCGTAGTTAGCTTGTAAATCCTTGTCAGATAATTACAGATAGCAGCACATGACCGAATTACTATACGATGAAATGAAAAAAACACCCAGGGCCAGCGCGGGAATCGAGCACGCTCTCCAATGCTCGAAACTGATTAGCAGTGTGGACATAACCACTCGGCCACGGAGGATCCTCGTCATCATCTAAAACGTATTCAAAACTTCAATTACGCCAAGCTCCGTAAACAATGATATCTTACAAAGAACCTCGTAGAGTTTTCAACTTTACAACTCGAGTATTCCCCCAGGTATTCCTTTTCCTACTCGAGTATTCCCTTTCCTTTACAACTCGAGTATTTCCCCATCAACCAACATATTCTGAACATCTATTCCACTTTCCAAGAACTGTTTCCCCAACCTTCAACTATCGAATCTACACAAGTCTTCAAGAGTTCTATGAACTTCGTAAGGCCCCTTACAAATGTGTTCCAATAGAAATATTGGCTAGCTTAACAAATTAGTTGTTCATGCAAGTCTGACAAAAATATTATTTTTTTCTTACAAAAAATTATTTTTATTTACAAATATACAAAAATTAATGTAAAATTAAACAATATATTTTGTTAATATAAGCAAATACAAAGAAAGTTTGTTTAAATTTTGTAAATTCGTTGACAATATATATGTTGTGTTGTCGTACCAAAACTGATTTTTTACTTCTAATAAAAATTTCATTAAAACAACAAAAGATAGTCGAAAGGACACATTTAGTCGTTCTAATCAAATCTTTTCTCTGGATATGGTTAATCAACTCTGTCTCCTATCTCTAGCTGTTATATTTATCAACCAGTGAGATTTATTTTGTAAGTTACGACAGAAATAGTATTTTTGTCATTATTATGTAACAGTTATTTTGTAATCGATGTGTAACCTCCTTTGTCAGGTCCACTTTAAAAAATAGCGGCAATTTTTACAGCAGAATCTGCTGGCATTGGAAGTATGGATGCCAGCACATTCTGCTGCCAGATAGAAGTAATTTACGGCAAAAACAACTGTAAAAGTCTCTCTCTGTCTCTTTACTAATGTTTTCACTGTAAATTGCCTTATTTAATAGCAGAATGTCCTAGCAATATGGGTGCCAGCATATTCTGCTATAAAAAGACTACCGTTATTTTATACAGCGTACATAATGACAACAAATGATATACCCTGAAACACGTATATAAAAATTCCATTATGTTTGCTTATTAAAAAAGTTCTAACATTTTTTACAGCAATCTTTTTAATTATTTATTTTTTAAGTTTTTAATTTTGACGTCATCCTGTCGACGTTCCAATATTACAATTTAAAGTCTCAAAGCCATTCTCGCTTCTTTAGTTCATTTTTCGCTATTGCTAAAATACAAATATATATTAGAATTAAATTTTTGTTAAAATAAGAAAAAAATATTAAATCCCACAGGGGGAAAAATTATAAGTATATTTAATTCAATTCCAGGTACGCATTCAGTTAAAACACATGTACACTCAGCCCCGCTTAAACGAATATCTACCGTTCCAACAACATTAATTCGATTATTTAACTAAACTTTTACTAAGTTAGAATATTATAGTAATTTATAAATGTAATTAATGCTGGAATAGATACAAAATAAAGTGTACTTACAATTTTATTTTAACAACAACAACAACAACAACAAAAATCAATTATGATTGATTACTTTGACCTAGACTTAACTAAACATTTTTCGATTTCTTTTTCTGAAGCACATAAATAGATTATAATCGTTTCTATGAGACTAAAAATGCCGATGAATATCATTAAAGAATTTTGTAACTTCATTTATCGTTCGCTTGCTCTTCTTTATCACTTTCATTTAAAGATTTTATTGGAAGATTAAACTCTTCATCGCTTTCTGTTTCTCCATCTTTATCTCCATCTATGAGTTCATAAAGTTCTTTTTCAATCATCTGAAAACTTTCGAAATTTGTGATTTCTAATTCCTGGAGATACTTTGCATTTTAATTTCTAATTTAATCATCAGTTGCTGATTTTATAAATTGGCTTTTGCAAAACAATTTTTATCACCTCGTCAGGAATACAGTCTCATGTTTAAAGAGCATGCCTTAGTTATGTAAAGTTTTTAAAAAAGGAACGGATTTTTTTCTTTTTTTCTTTGAGAATGAGAGGAAAAAAAGCCCAGAAATAGAGGAATTTTGTTTAAGAAACTTTGAGTGTTTATGCGATTAAGCGAGGTGACGTTGTGAAAAATATTTCTTTAAACGAGGAAATTTAACATTACTTCTATGGGGAAAAATTGGTTCTATAACTTTATATTCTTATACGGGGTATTCGATTATCCGTTACCCGATTAAGTGGGGACGACTGTATATACTTAAAAGATGAAACTTTTCAATTCCTGTATTCCAAACTAGCAGGCTACGTCCGCTACGCTGGTCACAAAATTTAAATAAATTTTCAAAAGAATTGAATCACTATTAATTTTTTATATAATATTTTTTGCTTTGTAACATAATTAAAAATTATTTTTAAGGTCAAAAAGTCAAAATAACATATTACAAATTAAATTAAATTAAATATTTCTTCCGTTTTGCACTCGCTTTGCAACAATGCTCTATGGTCTTATGTGAATGATTCTCAAGAATGAATCAGCATCTGTTTACAAATTTAATGCATTATGTATGGGAAATAAGTACGCTGTAATTTAAAAATAGCAGCTCTTAGAACTTCAAAACTGATAAATTTAAAAAAGTTATTCATTATTCTTTAATATTAGCCTGTTTTTTGTTTAATATTAGTTTCTTATTTTAAGGTAAAAGCAATTGAATGATATCGCGTTGTGAAACTTTGCAACGTAATATCTTTAAATCTAATAACTTGATGTAAATACAGTATCCTCGCAAAAAATGAACAGTTTGTAGAGCTCTTTTTAAAAAGTATAACATCTATGCAATATATTTTTTAAAACATCACCAGTTTTTACTAAAAGAAATGGCCGACTTTCATCATCAAAGTAGTTAAATCTAGACCAATCAAAAATAGGTCCTCTCGGATGTGTCCCGCCGACGAACTCTTTGCTTTATTTATACAGAAAAAGCAACACAAACGACTATAATTCTTATTTTTAATTATAGAAGTTTTGACAAATATTGTATATTAGATAAATCTTTTCTAATTATTTCTGTTTTTATTATATTAATACATATGCTACATTTTCCTTTATCTTTCCTTTATTATATTTCATTTTTACTGATCAATCTAGATAATATTCAGTGTATTTAATAGGAAAATTTGTAAAGTGTTATCTGTTTTAAACCAACTTAAAGACAAATGCATTATAGTTTCAAAACTGGTATTTTAGATATGTCTAATTTTAATTCTAAACTATTGTTTTGCAAATACCAGTGGTGTAAAATTTGAACATGTTGTTGTTGTTATTATTATTCTTCTTATTATTATTTTCCTTAATCTCGAGATTGTCTATAAAAATTGATATGTAATGTTTGGTAAAAGTAATTTCATGGATAAATATATATTTATAATGTAATATAGAAATGTATAGAAAGCAAATGCAAAAAACCGAAAACATAAAAAAAAGTATTAAATAAGTTTGCAGCAATACTTTAGAGTAAATTCTAATTTTTTTAGATGTAATTATTATTATTATTATTATTATTATTTTACAAGGCATTAAGAATTACAAAAGAAAGTACTTCATATAAATGATTCACTATTTCAACTATTTTTATGCATAGATAAATCGATAATACAAATAAAATTGCATTAAAAATATTTTAAAATAAAGGGGAGAGAAGAGGAAAGGTAGAAAAAACAGCAAATATTAATAATGTAGACTAAACATCTATTTGTGAATTTCTTTATTTTTTTATGATTTACTAATACAAATTCAAAAGTAATCAAATATATTAATTCAGATTCTTTATTAGTATTATTTATTTTTCAATGTGTTCAGTGAAAAATTGTTTCATTTCGAAAATGTTCTTAAATATTTAAGCAACTGTAAACAATTTTACAATTTTTTAAAAAATGAATCAAAGTCAATAATTAAAATCAAAATGACTAAGCGAATCAAATTAATGATAAAATATAGATCTATTTTACTTTGAATAATCTTTCAACTTAGTTTAAAGCAACGGTTTAAGCTTAAAGGTTTGCGCTTACAAATTACTTTAACGTATTTTTCTAAAGCATGGAGGAAAACAAATCAAGCAATAATTAAAATTAAGTACAGGAGAATCCTTTTCTATGTAATACGATAAATCGACACAATACTGTGCAACAGTAATAATAACTATCTCTTATAACATATGCATATCTTATTTGCTTTATACATTTGTTAATTTATTCTCTTGTTGATAAGATATTTCCAGTGTTCGGATAATTAAACATTACTACAAAAAAATAACGGTAGTTTTTACAGCAGAATGTGCTGGCAATATGGGTGCCAGCATATTTTGATGTTAGAAAAAAGTAATTTACAGCAGAAATAACTGTAAAAGGGTCTGTATTTACAGATGTTTCCACTGTTAATTGCCTTATTTAACAGCAGAATGTGCTGGCAATATGGGTGCCAGCACATTCTGCTGTGAAAACTACCGTTATTTTTTACAGTGTAGTCACATTTATCCTACATTATTCATTTATTGTTATTATATATTAAATAATCACGAGACATAAAAGATGAAATAGAAAATTGTATAAATGTGATTTGATAAAAACCTACCAGTTAAGAAGACAGTTTTTTTTTTTTTTTTAAGATTTATCTAATGTTACATTTAATATTTTTCTGGTTGCTTTCCATGTTAAGCAGTTGCATGGGTGTCGAAGGCTACAGAAAGCATATTTTCTCTATTTTTATTTATTTATTTATTATTATTATTATTATTTTAAATACAATGATTAAAATTTTGAGCATGTCAAAGAGCAACATTTAAACAATTTTTTATAAAATTTTCATTAAAAATTTTGCAAATTAAGCCTGCAAGTACTGGTTTTCAGAAACCCTTCCGAAAAGCGGCGAACATAATTTCTCAAAAACTAATGCTCCGACGTTCTTTAAATTTTGCACACTTCTTCAAAATAAAATTCATTATCGCTTGAGCGTATGAAAAAAAAAAAAAAAAAACTGTACTTTGGTAGAGTTGTGTGTGAAAACCGCGCAATTTTCGGTGCATTGAAATTAGTTGTAATCGAAAAAAATTAAAATCCTTCGTTCAAGCACTATAGTCGATTTTACTTTGAAAAAGTGTGCAAAATTCCAGTAAGCAAATTATGTCCACCGCTTTATTGTGAAGTCTTCGGTAACCAGGATCCACCAATTGAACTTACCAAAAATTTTAATAAAATGTTTTATAAATTATTGTTTGAACGTTGCTCTTTGACATGCTCTTAAAATTTTGAATAATAAAATTATACCTTTAAAAAATTAAAGAACACGCTTTTATTGAAATGTGAACTAAAAAGCACAAAATATCCATTTTTATAGTATGAAAATGCAGGGTAAGAAAAAATTGTGTGAGTGACACACCATATTACAGGGTGATTATAAAATAATTTAGAATTAAACAAAAACCATAACAAAAACCATTTTTAAAAAATCTCCCCTGACTGGGCTCGAATGTTAGACCTTTAGGTTCGTAGCCCGGAGCTTTACCTCACAGCCACAGCGTTCAAGTAGGGAAAGTATTTTTTTACAATATGTTTTTTTTTTTGCTCCCAGCGCGGTTACAAACATACATACAAACATACAGTTGGTAACAAAAGCGTCCGAACACTAGCGAAAATTCCTATGTAAAAAAAGTACATTTTTTACAGTTTTTTTAAATAAATCCTTGTCGAATCCTGTTCTTAGTCAGTCTAAGAATATGAGTCGATAAGGATTTATTTAACAGAACCGTATGAAGTGTAATTTTTTTACATAGGAATTTTCGCTACTGTTCGGACACTTTTGTTACCAACTGTACATACAGATGAAGCTAATAAAAGCGTGTTAAAAATGTTATTTATTACATTTGAAAATTAGATAAAATAAGCTTTAGTGTTTTATCATTCGAAACCCATGGGGGTAATCCCTTAAACAAGCATAATTACTTTGCCCTCAAAAGGTTAAACAGCATTCCTTATGATATAGTGTTGCACGATGTAATTTGCATATGAGTAAAAATGAGGTATCAAATTATTCACATGCTAATCGGTATTCGTTTAATAACAATAATAATGATGATAATGAGAGAACGATTTTTTGACCAATTTTGAGGTAAACTGTGCCCATAAGACATTATTAATTTTCAAGATATTTCAAATGTGACCTTTTTGTTCATTATAATTGAAATATATATAAGGATATATATGCTAATATAATAATACATTACATCATAGCGTAGAAAGCATATGACTTAGATTTAAACGAAGATTGGTTAAAATTAGCTATTTGTCTCAAGATTGAATGGCTCAAATTATAAATATTAGATCTTAGTTTAAGAAAACTGAGTACCTCTAACTATATTTTTTATAATTATTATTAATAATATCACATTTATAAAAATTGCCTTTCAATTGTTTTAAATAAAATAATAATAATGATACATAACACATAATAAAACAGTGATTTAAAAAAAAAAAAAAATGGGTGTGTTATAAGTTTGTAGACAATACTAGTACTTATATTTTATAAACAATACAAGCTGAAAGATAGCCCTCTCATAAATAGTGAATTATGTAGCATTAGGTAAAATTTTTATTTCCACTACTTTTCACCATTATAATTTCAAATATAAATATAACAACAATATGGCATTGAATTTTTTTTTTTTAATCGTTTTTAATGAGTAATGTACATGTATAACAAAATATTCTTTTTTTTTTTTTTTTTTTTAAGATTTTTTGTGTCAATTAGATCTGAGGTCTGATTTGAAGAATTTGGTTAAAAAAAGAGAGAGAGAGAGATACCAAAGTTTTTTACTTTTATTTATTTATTTTTCATCTGAGTAACACTACGATTTTTTACATTCCATTTTATCTGTTATAATTCACACTCAATGTAACGGTTTCAAAACTTTATCTTTGATTTATTGCATCAAAATTGCTGAAAGTTATGCGTATAACGTTATATTCCAAGCATGTAATAAATGACTGTACCAAAAAAAAAAAAAGTATATATTTAAGAAAAAAACTGTGTAAAATTTGAATAGTATAAGTAAATGCGCATTCTGTATCGGATATATGTCTCTTTATTTTGGAAAAGAAAAAACAGAAACATTTTTGTTCGTATTTGTGTGTGAATGAATTGAAAAATTAAAGGGCCTCTCTACCTATTGTCGTCGTCAACCAAAGCTCATGTTATTGAAGGATATTCATTAAAATAATTGAATTACTCATTACTAAATGCATTTTTTTAAATTCAGTTTTCCCATTCAGAAAATTTACAACTATTAATATATATATATATATATATTTTCATAAATCGATTTTTTAAATTATTTTGTAGCGAAAAAATGCGACAAATGAACTGAGGGCGATTTTCACACTTTATAGCTTGAAAACAGAGTAGTATTATTTTCATTATTATTATTATTATTATTTAGAAAATAAAAACAATTTTAATGGTTGTAAATTTTGTGTATGTGAAAATGGAATTAATACATTAAGTAAAGACCAATTTTCGTGACAAAATTTTCCATAGCATAATAAGGAGTTTTCGATGCCGGGAACGAGGAAAATGTAAGAAATAGAAAGGAGCCATAAGATGATTTTTTTTTTTTTTTTCAGGAGAAAACAAAATTCTCTTCAAAGTAAAGCTATATTGTGCTTACAAATTAATTAATAAGGCTATTACCACGAACACATCTCAACCTTTTGATCGTCAAAATGTGACGTAGAAATATATTTTTAGAAATTATAAACACAAAATTATCGTAACAACAGTTTCTTTCACTAATTCCAAATCGAAAGAGTCGATATATTTAATATTATAACTTTTTACCAGAGTAACAAATGATTAAAAGTTTACATAAAAATTTTACACCATTATGATGTTCTATTGGGCTACCAAAAGAATTGGATGCGTTTGTGGTAGCATCCCAATTTTATGGACTTAAGAAACGGATTTAAAGTACTTCTAAGTCATTTACTATTTGGGCCGCAGAAGCTTGGTTAGTAGAGCATAGAGCTATTATAGGGAAGTAAGTTTTTACTTGCTGCAAAAGAAAACACTTGTGACTTAAGTCTCTCATTTCATATAATTTATCTGCCTGTAAAAAATAGGAATTTTGCAATAATTGAATGATAAAAATGTAACAAAAAATTTTCTACAAAAATAATAAAAGGACCTTCAACATGTAGCAACTCAACAAGAAAAATAATTGCAAGTTAAAATAGACTAATTAAAATAAATTTAAAGTAAAGCTTGTAATTTTACAGATTGCTCGGAACAAAGACTAATATTTATCAAGAAAATACATTTTTGAAAGTTGTAAAATATTTTAACTGGAAACTTGTCGTTTGTTTATTTAACTAATTCACATTTGAACAATTCTTTTAAAACGAATTTTATTTCCGAAACAAATAATTTTATATATGTAATATAAATCTAGCTTAAAACCTCGTTTTGTGCCTTTACATACAATTTTGGACTTTAGGTAGTTGACATTGTTGTAAACTGGTATTTTTACTTACAGTGCGTTGTGCCGTTTATCTTGCTCTCGCTTTCGGTCTTAAGTTAATATCTTTTTAATTAATTGAATTGCTATAACCCTACACTGCACAGTGGTGCATACAGAAATCGATTGTACCTCTATTGAATTCAGAAGGAAAGATTGTATATGTATATATATATATTAAATACAGATTTACTATATATATAAATATATATATCATTTTCACCATATTACTTATACCTATCATTATTACATGGAGTCCAGACACTTTCTGATTTGCTGAAAATATCTTATTTTAAGAGGTCATCGCTAATGATATGTCACCTCAAAATGTGTTTGCTCGAAAATAAAAATACAATTGCAGATTGTACAAATATCAAAAAGTTGGTTTAAACTTTTTCATCTAAAGTAGCAGTTATTAGCAGTTTCAAACAAATGTATACTATTTGTGATTTCTGGCCATAAAGGGTTGCATGTAAATGTAAATAAAAGATCTGGCTTACCACATGTTCTTACCATTGCCATAGCATCTTGATAATTTTGAATCATGTTTCGAGGACTACCAGTGAAAGAAGAAGGTAAAATAACAATGCGCCCCGCTCTCAAATTTTCTTGCTCAGCACGTGCAAACAGAGCGTCTGCAAGGCCAGCATATGTTCGTAATTTTGCCTGTTGATTACGAATATATTTTAATCTATCTCCTTCGATGCGACAGTAATAATCGACAATCAGTTGTTGAGTTAATTTCCCAGCATTAATTATTGGATTGAAATTTCCTTTAGGGGAACATCCTCGAATCATAAGCCTATAAGATACATATTCTCGCATTGAAATATTTTGACGAACATTAGTTTTCCTTTCTCCTCCAGCTGGCATTGAAATATGCCAACCTGGTTCTCCGCAAGGCCAAATTAGTACATATGACATTGGATCACAGAGCATACTATCAAAATCCAATTTTTTCAACCCACCATCTTTAGCATAAACATTTATGTACCTATGAGATGGTGGAGCGCCATCGTGGGATTCAAAAACTGCTGCAACTTCCGAACACGTTGGCTCATTGTAACGGCGATGATCAGATTGAGGTTCATGATAAAACCGCATGACAAAATTTATTTCCTCTCTATTTTCCTTTAAGGCTAATTCCCGTTCCTCAGATATTTTTTGGTGCATTGTTTTGTAGCACTTTACATAAGGGTTACAATTAAGTAAAACCTGATTTAGAAATTCAAAAATGTCTGCTCTTAAGGATTTATTTGCAGCATTTTCTAATCTAATCTCATTGGCTTCAGAAAAGTCTAAAATGTATAACTGGCCATAAGAAGCTTGGCACAATTTTTCTGGATACAAAGGTGAAATTTTATGGTGCACTGTACCAAGAATTTTAAAACAGTAGGGACCATGACCAACGGGTAATTTTAAATTGGCACCAAATGATACAAATGATAATGAATTATTATATTGTCGAATGTTTTCCCTGAAGTTTTTTGACTTGTCACAATTTCCCATAAATAAATTTCTAATTTCATCCAAAATACAAACTTCAGGTAATTTAAATTTTCTGTTGCAACAACATAGACTAAAATAGCCAGCTGAATTCTTTTCGGGTGAAAAATACAATGCATTACAATAAGCGCATTTATTATCTAAATCACCTAAACTGAATGGGGGTAAATAAGAAATTTCTTCGGAAATAGCACAACCATATTGAATGTTATATGGTTCGAGATTTAACTTTTTCTTTTGGCATAATACGTTTGATTTTTTACTTGTCGTTTCTGTTTCTTGTCTTTTTTAAGCAAAACTGTATAGTGGCCCTCATATCCATCTCCTTCATACAATAAATTTACTAATATTTTCCCTCTATCATTTACACCCAACTCTGTAACACTACCATCATGGGAGTGAAAAATAGTGATAAAAATATTATAAATTCTGGTAGCTGCATTCAGTTCTACATGACAACCATGTGCTCCATTTTTGGTCATAATACTAAAATAGTTACTGGCATTAGAAATCGCTTCGCTATATGATTCATCTCCGATAATGAAATCACCATACGTAATTCAGTTGTCAACTACGTGTTTGACAACTTTGTGGCGAATAACTGAATGATTATCTTCAGTGCCATAAAGAAATACAGATAGTGCTCTAAATAAGCAATTTCCGTCAGGAATGATCTCGCGAATTTCGTAAGAATCTAACATTGCTATACGATATACTACTGTACACAAAGCATACAAAATTTATAATGCAAACGGTAAATTCAGAAAAAAAAAAGTGCTAAAACGAAAAATAAAACATTCTAAATAAACAAAATAATCTAATTAGATCTCGCTAATATCATGAGAATCTAACATCACTATACAATGTAACATAAACAGAGCATAAAAAAGTTCGAATGCAAACGGCAAATTTAGAAGAAAAGTGCTAAAACAAAAAATGAAACATTCTAAATAAACAAAATAATGTAATTAGAATACTTACAAAAGCTAATACTTACAACAGAGACGACTACTGAAATTCAAATGTCGGTAAACACGCGTCTCGAACTCGAAAAGGCATGAGCTTGAGCTAATAGCTAAATCCGTATTCTGATTGGTTCAGGTTTCTGAATTCGCTCGCTCTAGAAATCCGAAAAGGCTCTCAGCGATTGGTCACCGTTTCGTCTAAAGACAGGAACAGCCACCGCGCATGTCCAAATCGTGCGATTTTGGTCTTAAAGAAAATGGTTTGTGTTTTAATATATAAGATTTTGCTTGTAGTTTTCAGTGCTGAAGCTTTGGAATATTTTTCTTACTCATACGTCGATACTCTTTTAGTTCGAAGTTTTATTATAAGCAAGCAACGCTGAAGTATTCACATAGTTGCCAAAGTGTAAGTTTTTTTTTTTTTTTTCCTACCAGAAATTAATTGAATTTATATTTTTTAATGATTTAAATTTTTAATAGAAATATTTAATTGTTTTTGCAGCTTTCAACGAATAAACCCGATGAAGATTTTCACAAACAAATAGTGGTGTGAAAAAACCGTACAAGATGGCATCTATTCAGCGTCAAAATCGAATTTGATGCACAGTTAATATATGAAATAAAAACTTTTGTAAAATCAGTAAAAATATGTAATGTGACAATGCAGAATGCAAGAGGTTTTTCAAATGCCAAGTACATCCTCTAGAACCAGAATACGTATTTATTAAGATTTCTTTTCCTATTTAAATTGCCCATCTGCGCAGCACTAGTGCGACGTTAAACCCAACCAACCAACCAACCATCTTTTCCTATTTAATATATATATATATATATATCAAAGAATTTTTAGCATATTTACAACAACCATTTTCCAGCCTTAATTGTACACTGGTCAAAAAAATTAAAGGATCAGCCCGTTTTCTCTTTCTCTTCTTTTGCACATAATTTTTAAACAAATAAACATATGAACATAAAATTTGGATGGCCTGTTCATTATCATATTATTAACCGAATCTTATGTAATTTTAGCATAAGAATAATTTTTAAGCTAATAAATATTCAGTTTTCTCTCAAAAGTAAGCTTTTAAAAAAATAAAAAATTTCAATAATTTTAGGATAGAACACTTAATGAAAAATGGTCATAAGGATGCCTTACAGATAGGTAAAGACGCACACGCGTTCCTATGTTAGATTACAACCAAATCTTTCTACCTGCATTCATTTTCTGTTTCTTTTTTTTTCTTCTTCTTTTCGCATGTGAATAACTTTTTAAAAAATATGCATACAAACATGAAAATTGGATAAGATGTTCATTATACAATTATTTTTCGACATCATTATTATTCTAGTGCTGAGTATAGTTTACAAATTAGTAATTATATATTTTTAAAAAGTTCATTATAAAAGAAAAAGAAAAGTTAATACAAAAAGAAAAATCGAGATTTAGTTTAACATTTCAAGGTATGAGCGTCTTTACCTATCTCTAATGCATCCTTAACACCATTTTTCATTATGTGTTCGTGTTCTTTCCTAAATTTGTTGAAATTTTTCATTTTTTCCAAAGCTTACTTTTGCGAGAAAACTGAATATTTATTAGCTTAAAAATTATTCTTATGCTAAAATTACATAAGATTCGGTTAATAATATGATAATGAACAGGCCATCCAAATTTTATGTTCATATGTTTATTTGTTTAAAAATTATGTGCAAAAGAAGAGAAAGAGAAAACGGGCTGATCCTTAATTTTTTTGACCAGTGTATATGAAACATTCTCAATTAAATAATAATCGTCCATTGTAAGTTTAAATGGCCAACTCTGAATCTTTTGCGGTTATTTCGGTTAATTTTCGGTTAATCTTTGGGTACCTTCTACGTTTAAGTGATTCATGAGGGGATAGCTGGACATAAGCAGGATTTTTAGTAGTATGATAAATTTTCGATCATTGTCTTCAAAAAAACTTTCCTCTATGTTCTTCGCTCTATTTAATCATCTGCCTAAACTTACATTTATCCAGCTTTAATATATTTTGCTCCAATTATTCCATTCTTTTTCAAGGCTTCTATATTTATTGAATACTGAAAAAATGTACTTAACTCCTTTTTCGAATATCTTAATTCTAAAAATAAAATATTTAAAATTCAATTTTTGGAAAACAAAAGCAAACTTTTTAATAGTCGTGAAAGTGGGGAGAAAAAAAAAAAAAAAAAATTAGAAATGAGTAACTTGATTCTATGAACAAATTTCCTCATACCATAAATCCCGGTTCAGTTGTCTGCGAGGATAGGTATTGCATCCCCTTAATTGCTTGTTTATACTTCAAGGGCGATTTTTGTAAAACTGTTTAGTATGATTTAGTAGAAATTCTTGTAATATTAAGATTTTCTAACTATAAATAATCATGGCTACACAGCTTTTATTTTATTATATAACATTGTTCCGTTCAAAACCGTTAGTAAAGCAAAAGCATGAATATTTTGACTGTAGATGGCTTTAGAATAATTTGCATACATGCAAATTATTCTGCAAATAATACAAAAGCTATTTATAAATGGTAACCTATAGGTTACTATTTATAAACAGCTTTTGCATTATGCGTTTTTAAATCAGCAAAGTTTGAAAGGGGCATTTACAAAGATTATATACATAAATCTTAAACAGTCCTTTTCAATTTACTGGAATTTTAAAATTTTTAGAAAAATCTCATTGTTGCGAAATTGTTCTTTTAAATTCCCACATTGACTCTTTATAACATTGCCGAAATTTCTGCCAAGTGAGACTCGAAGAGTTTGAGATGCGTTATTTATCCTATTCGCAATTTGTTGCATACATCTTGATTTACTTGGAATTGGGTACAAATGATTGTTTCACAATCGTAGAATATATAATTTTTGGTGCATGTAGTATTAGATGATTGTGAGTGTGACCAGGCACACAAAAGAATTTCACTGCATTACGGTCTGTGAACGATATTTGTTTTAAATTTATTTTGATATGGTTAAACTATATTAAATGAAATTATTCGTGCATTTTTTAACGATACACTAAAGAATCCGAAGTACCGCAGACGTAAGTCGCAGAACAAAATGATTTTGTTGCAGAACAATTACTAATATATTTTAAAACGAGGCACAGATTTACAGATTATCGAACTCAAGAACTGACAAATCTCTTTATTTCTCAAAGGCACGGTCGTATAAATGAGGAGGATCAGGGTTCATCTTTGCAAACTTCATATCCGAAAATAAACCTCTCTAACACTGGTTTTTAATAAATCTTTACAAAAGTCAGTGAATTAAAGACTCCCCAAAAAGTCAAACTATTTAAAAAAAATATCTTCAATAAATTTGAACTAGAAAACTATGTATTTCAGAAATCAACCACCAAAAAAAAAAAAATAAATAAATAAATAAATAAATTAATAAATAATAAAATCAGTGATAAAAAAAAAAAAAAGTATAAATTTGCCGGCTTGTAACTTTAAATCTAACTTGTAACTATTATATGAATAAACTTAAAAAAAAAAAAAAAAAAAAAAAAAAAAAAAAAAAAGCACAAATATTGTCGATTTGCGGTGAAATAATAGTCCATTTTAGCAATGGGCGCTGGAAGAAAATTATTTGTGCAATTAGCTGCTGGAGTGGTTAATAATAGCTTATAGTTTATTAAGTTACTTCAAGCTAATAATTTTTTACTTAGTGGCCAGTTGAAAAACCACTTTCCTCAACTAACCAGTAATTACGAACGGATGTAAAAAGTTTACTTGCCGTAAGGTGATAGCCGGGAGAACATAGCTGACGAGCGTGAATCATTTTCAATGAAGGAGAATGGCGCTCTCTGATCAGCACTCTTTATTATATTACACATATATTGAACACTTGTTATTAAAGTGTATAAAATTGTATTTCTAAAAACAATAAATAAATAAAAACTTTACAATTTTGAAGTTTTTTTTTTTTTTTTTTTTTTTTTTTTTTTACTGGGAGAATATTTCTGAATTCATATCCCAAGCAGCACCGAAACGTTCTCTGAACGTTCAAAAATTGTTCTGCAAACACGTTCTAAGAACGTTCACTCTGAACGTGTTATAGACGTCTATTTGTCCATCTTGAAGACGTACAATAGTACGGTTTAGAGAACGTTCAATGAACGTGTAACTATCACCATCGGTGTTATAGAAGCGTTCTGAGAACGTTCTATGTACACGGTCTCAGAACGTTCTAAACGTTTTTAAAACGTTTTCAAAACGTTATACACATTTTCAGAACGTTCTAGAAAACGTACTGTAAACGTTCTAAACGTTTTTAGAATGTTTTCAAAACGTTATACACATTTTCAGAACGTTCTAGAAAACGTACTGTAAACGTTCTAAAATAGTGTACAAACGTTCTGAAGACGTTCTATACATACGTTCTCAAAACGTTGTGTAAACAATTTTTGAACGTTCTTTGTACGTGCTAAAAATGTATTTCATGTATAATAAAATGGAAGAACTCGCAACAATTGTTCCGGGTCGAAAGAAGACACGACCCTTCGTCAGACGAACATAGTAGGCACGAGTGCTGCAAATACAAGAGCTACGTTGCAGTTTTTTTTTTTTTTTTTTTGCAGCACTCGTGCCTACTTTGTTCGGTTGATGAAGGGTATTGTGTTTTCTCGACCCGAAACAATTGCTTAGAGTTCTTGAATTTTATAGCGTCTATTCAAAGTTTTGCACTTGTTATTTTATTTACTTATTATTTTTTTCTTTTTTTTTCCTTCCTTTCCTTATTTAACTTTTCTTTTCTTCTTTTTGTGTAGTTTTTATTTTATCTTTTTTTTTTCTTCATAAATAATTGTCTTAGTGTTATAAAATTTTACATACATGCATTGAAACATGGTATAACGAAAGGTTAAGTATTTTGAATATATCCTTGCTCTGACTCACTGTGCCCTCATTCGGAGATTATGTCGGAAGTCCTTTTGGCTGTTCTTGTATTATAAATTGTTTTTTTCCCACAACACGTTGAATCGCTGAATGTAACAAATGCTGCTGAAAAACACTAACATATTAGTTTTATTTTATACCATTAGTTCATACGGTAGGTGATAGCGAAGAATAAAGACATTGTTTTGCAACTTAAACTATGCAAATTAAAGGAAGTTGATAAGTCAGATTTTCATTTCTCATTAAAAATCTTGTTCCTATAATATTTAAATATCATAAAATTTTAAATCTAAATTTACTGCTTTGATGATTCATTAAGAAAACGATATAAAGCATACGATAATTTAGAAATTTTTTACATTAATTTTACTATTTTTTTTTTCTTTGTATATATAAAATGTGCTTTTAATTATTTGTCTAATTTTACTTTTTCCTCGTTTATCCAAATATTAGTAGAAGGTTAATCTAAGATGGTGTTGAGTTTTGCACATTCAAAGAAACAGTGAAATCGATTTTTAAAATACTGAAACACATGAAATGTGGCATCGGGGGAAATATATAATGTCCTAGAAGCATATTAAATCTTATGTTTATCTTTTTCGTAGTGTATTTAAAGTCTTCAGACAAAGAATCAGCTATAGAAAACAGTAAATACCTACCCATTTTATTTATATTTTGAAATATATATTTAAGGAAAAGAGAACTTTTAGCCAATAAATTTTTATTGAAGTACTGTTTATGTAAGAAAAGTTTTTGAAGTAAAGAAATGAAATAATTTAATATCCTACTATTAAAATCGGAGGTATTTCTATGGTGGTTATATGTTTCAATAACAGGGGCTAGCAAAGCGTGTTATGTACTGAAAACAAAACACAAGCTTCCTGCCACAGCTTATTTTTTGCCTGTGCCAAGCTAGTCGGCCACGAGTGTTTGTGTCACACTCGTGGCACAACCACTCAACCTTTCAATTCCATACGCTTGGCGCCTATAATCTCTATTTTGTAAAATCGTTCCTTTATTATTTTTCTTTTTTTTTATGTTAATTCTTTTTTTTTCTTTCGTTTTTCAGGATGTTAGGAGCTTGCAATCAGTAGATTTGCCGGTTCTAATAAATACGTCTTAATGCGGATAGGAGGGGAAGGGGGGGGGATATTGAACTCAACATGTTTACGCCTTCTCTTCACGTAATCCTAATCTAGTTGAATGTTTTTCGACTTGTGATTTCAGAATGGTTCAAAAACATTGTTACCTTGAAAACAAGTAGACTATTGTAGAAAAAACGTTCCTTATATTTAGAAAAATAAATAATTACAAGATAAAAAGAACTTTTTATATACCATGTTTTTAAATTTTCTGTTGAATCATATAAACGTTACCGAAGGCAGTGGGGAACCGAAACAATTGGCTAAAAATATTTAAAAAAAATTCATTGCTATCGTGTTTTGAGCTATTATAAAAGTTTCAAATGGCTAGCTAGTCGGGAAGTTAGTTAAAAATCGATTGCAAGCTTTGTACTGGTAACGCAGCCGAAGACAAGCAGGGTTACGAAGCAGTTAAAATATTATTAAAAAATGCATTTTCACCGTGTTCTGAACTATTCTGAAAGTTTCAAATGCCTAGCTAGTTGGGAAGTTAAATTTCCTGGCAGTAGGGACTTGAAACAGTTGACTAAAAGTATTAAAAAAATATTGCCACCTTGTTCGGAGCTGTCCTGAAAGTTTCAAATGTCTAGCTATTTAGGAAGCTAGTTAAAAATCGATTGCAAGATTTGTACTGGACAAACAAACAAAACAAGAATCGAAGTTAATAAAAACGTGGTAAAATGGTGGCGGGGGGGGGGGGGGGGGGAGCTTCATCAACCTAGTTTATCGTCCTGATCCCAGCTCCAGCTGATGCATGAAACATCTGAAAAGGATATTTACTATATATTAGCATCCAGTTCTTTCGAAAGTGATTAATCAATTTAAGTATAAGATTAGGAGGAAATATAATGCTGGTCAAGTAACAATGAGGTGTTCTGTGATCACACGGGCTTTAATCAATAATCCTTCTCTAACAGATTTCGGGTGCGATGCAAAAAGTAAAGAAAAGTTTGCGTTTAAAAATACTGCGTTTTACTTCCACGCAATATTTAGATTCTATTTATTAAATTTTCAAAAATAGTTTTTTTTTTAATAATGAACTCTCCCCCCCCCCCCTCCCTCCCTCTTATATGGGATTGTTAATAAAGTAAAACCATGAGGTACACCGGTCGTAAAAGGAGTTAAAAGGTTATACAGAAGAGACAAAATTTGTCAACTCTTAATGATTCATCTTGACGCTTATAAAGAAAAATAACTTACTCTTCAACGCTTTCATCAACCAACGAAGCGTCTTATATGCTAGTTAGATTTTTACTTCTTTATACATGAAGTATTGGATTTGTGAAATTTTCCTAACTCCGGTTTTCGACGGATTTGTACGTTTTGAGATATCCTGAACACTATTTGACCATTTTTAGAAAATGTCTGTGTATAAAAAATGCTGTGGACGTCTTTTTTTTTTTTTTTTTTTTCTTTATTTTCAATATAGCAGTATAGGTCAAAATTCCGTACAAATGTACATTGCCCATAGCGTAACGCTAGTGCGACGTAAAACTCACTCAACTCGTATGAATGTATATAATGGAGAATTATTTTTAACAAAAATATTTATAATAGTAAGTGTCAACCAAGAATATATATATGAAGGGGCAAGCCTTTCCCTCTGGGGTGGGGGGGATGACTTTCACTATCTTCATTCAAAAGAACTCATTACTTTTAAAACGAATGGTTGAACCATAGATCTGAGATTATTTGAAATAGTTATTTATTTTTTAAATTTTTAAGAAAAATTGATAATATAAGATATTGTACTTGTCAATACAGGAACAGTTTCAAACAGTAACAGCGACACATTTTTCCAAGAATGA
The DNA here is from genome assembly GCA_963930645.1 of Salticus scenicus. Classification (NCBI taxonomy): domain Eukaryota; kingdom Metazoa; phylum Arthropoda; class Arachnida; order Araneae; family Salticidae; genus Salticus; species Salticus scenicus. Next base: position 324,160,184 of record OZ005651.1, on the reverse strand, counting down.
TTAGGATTACCATATGTATCAAATTTCACAGCATCGAATATATACTGCATCACTTTCTATATTGTAAGCAAATGATGGATCTGTAACGGATAAAGATCCGGGTTAGTTTCATAATCCTATTATAAGCTTGCTCCCTATGCTATGCTTCATCATGGTTGGAAAAGTTCTTGAAAAACGGTAAATCTCATCAATCAAAGTCAGCGACTGTCCGTAACAGTAGTATCTGCTGAAGAAAAGTCCTTGAGATTCTAGGGGTACACAGTACCCTACAAACTGCTTTGCAGATTTTAAATGTATAAGCATGTGTGCTACGGTATACCTTAGGCGTGCTGTGGGTCCTAATCCCTAATAAATCTCTATCCATTTCCAGATTAGTCTGCTGTCATTCTAATTTCAACAAGAAGTACTGATTACATAACTTTGTAAGCTATAATTAACAAAACCTTTTATACCAAGTTTTGCTGAGTGAAGGAGAAAAAAGGTTGACCCCTCTAAAGAGAATCCTTTTATTTTGTGATAAGTGGAGAGGGAGAAAAAAGCCTATTTTTGATTATAGTATTTGTAATGAGAATAAAGAAGAGTTGGCTGATGACGCAAAGGAAATTGTGAAATCCACTTTCGCATGACATAGGGATCCATTTTATTGGAAAGGGGAACATCACCCAGCCGACCTTTCAAAAATTTTACGCTAGCTTTTTCGAAATATAATATATGCTTATCCAAAATCGAGACTGCAATGCGTTTATTCGCTGTTATTTTTAAAATGTTTTTTTTTTTAAATATTTTAAACAAATTCCTCCCCCCTCCCGCTTAATAAATTTATCTTATCTTCTTCAAAGCCATAGGTTTTTGTGAATTTTTAATGTCGTACCTTAAACAAAAATTTAAATTGTTGATCATAATCGGAATCTTTATCATAATAATCACTAATTGATATATACATAAATTTTAAATGGAAAATTAATTTACACGTTTGATTTACGAAAGAAAGGTTCATCGAAAACGTCTTGTACTTTTTTCTTCTTTTTTCTTTTTATATCCAGTCTTCTGCTTTTTAAAAATTTATTTTGAATTTAATAGAGGGAGGGAAAAAAAAGGACTCGGGAATTTTAATTTAGGAAACATTTATTCTACGGTAACATTTTTGAAGCAGCCTTTATGAATAAAAATTGAAGAAGAGCCCTCTATAAATGTGAAACTTCTAAACATAGAATGTGTGGCCACGGCAGTAAAAATTACCCTCTCAATTTCGTTGTGATGCGAATTGGCGTTGATGTTGCAGTTAGGGTTCAAAACAGATTGTCTTCTCTAGCGACGGGCATAGGCAGGGATGTTCTACGCGTGTATTCCCAAATTTCACAAGCTCAAGTGATCGATGATGATTAATAGTTTTTTTACCCTCCTCTGTTAAGAGATAAAGGATTTTTAACGGAGAAGAAATTGTCCCTTTATTTTCTTCTTTTAAAACTACAGAAAACCCCTTAAAATGATTTTCAGGTGCGTTGTGCGTTCTTAGAAAAAGGACAACAGATAAGAATTGCCACATGCATGAATTTGTATGAAGGAAGACACGAGTTATTTCTTTAGTTTGAGACCATACACATTTTTCAAGGAAATGGCATAAAACTATATTTAAAAAGACTTAAAATCAAAATATACGTGTTTATTTTATTTTAATTAATTATTTAATTTATTTATTTATATTAAAGATAGTAAATAAATTTTAAAATAAAAGTACTAATTATGATCGCTTAACTTGAACACAAATAAAATTATATTATTAATAAATATTAAACATTAAAGATAGGCATTAATTGCAAAATAACTCTAATAAACAAATATCTGAATCACTGATTTTCTATGGGTATTAAATTTAGCATTACGAATAAAGTTTTTGCTTTTTTTCTCCTTAGAGCGACGTAAAAAGAATAATAATAATAAACATAATCATGAAATTTCTCACAAAATTTAAGATAATTAATATCTGAAGAAATAAGAAATAAGGACTTAGGTAGAAAGTTTGCTAATACTAGAAAAGAGAAAAAAAAAAAAAAAGATTTATAGTCGATATTCGAATCGTATAAACCAAACAATTTTGTATTATAATCAATAGGAAATAATTTTAACTATACTTGTACAAAATAGATATATAAAACGTAAAAGACTAATAAATGAAAAATGTAGAAACGGTATTTAACTGCGTATACACAGTAATCTTTTTTTTTTTTTTTTTTTTTTTTGTTTGTTTGTTTGTTTCCTTTCAAGACAGACAGGACTAAAAGGCATACATATTAAGACTGAATTCATAGTCACTCTTAAATATTGTTGAAAATGTTTAAAATGCTTAACACGAATGAAAATGCAGTCTTCAGATTTTAACTGCAATCTTTAATAGATCTGAACATTTTTATGCAGCGCTGACAATCTCGAGGTTAACCATATCATATTGTATACAAAGCATTATTTTAGTATACTAGCATTACATGTTGATTTCTTTATGATTTTTACGGTAGTAAGTTATTTAAATGGGGTTTATAAAAATCTGTTTTAAAACGCAATTTTTTTTTTTTTTTTTTTTTTTTTTTGAGTGGGGGGGGGGATGTTTTTGTACACAAACCTATGTATAGGACCTATTAACACCATTTTAAATAGGGAACATTCCATAGTGAACAGAGTATCGTTATCTAAAATTTTCCAAAATATTTATAGAATATCGGAACGGACAGATGGACAGTCAGATAGATAGATATACAAATTGGAATCATATTCACACTTAAGAATTGTTAGAAAGGGTTAAGCACGCTTAATGTTTAACGGAAATGCAATTCCAGTCACTTTCCAATAATAGCCCATAATGTAACTGAATATTTTTGTGTGGCCCTACAAATCTAATGCGGATCATACTATACTCTATAGAAAATATTTTTGTGTACATATGAATAAAACATTTCAATTTTCTTACGATATGTGAAAAGTCAAGTTATTAAAATTTGGTAGAAATGCCTCTCATAGAACGGAATGCTTTGGAATACTTTCGGGTATTCTTGTATGCAAATCAGCGGTGGTATGTACTCCATTTTTTTTTTTTTTTTTTTTTTTTTTTTTTTTTTTTTAAAGGGAACATCCGATGGTAAACTTGAATAACATATTTCAGTTTCATTAAGATTTGTGAGAAGTAAAATTATTATTATATGATTTTTCGAAATACCTCTCATAGAACACAATGCTTTGGAATGTTTTTAGGTGTCCCTGTAGACAAACCAGTAGAGGTATTCACACCATTTTAAATAAGAAATATCCAATAGTAAAATTAAGTAATATATGTCAGTTCAAGAAATTTCATGAATATTTTCGAAAGTTAGAACGCGGACAAAAAGACAGAAACAGAGAGGCAAACCGAAGTCATTTCAAACTTGTTAAAAAGTATTAAAAGAGAGACAGAGACAGAGAGAATGCATAAACATCTATAATGCTATTTATTTATTTATTTTTAAGGAATGAAATATAGATCTACTATAATCGCACTGTAGGTGTTAAATGAAGGCGAACACAGGCATTAAAATTTTAGTCTCTTATTTTATATGTGCGTTATTTCTCCTTTTTATATAAAACTTTCAGGCTTCGCCCGCTTCGCTGCTCACTATATTTAAATGAATTTTCAAAAGAGTTGGATTAGTATTCATTTTTTTCATCCCATCATAAATAAAAATTAAAAAATATATATTGAAATCGCTCTAAACCTCGCTTCGGGTACCTGCTGCCTACGGCCCCTTTTTCTCTACCTGCACAACAGCGGGTCCGGGTTTCCACTGCCTGCAGAAATATCTTTCCAGGATATTTCATTTTGGATATTTATCGACGACAGGTGAATCTGCTATTATAAAAAAAAAAAAAAATAAAAATAAAAAAAAATAAAAAAAACTGCGATTTTAAAGGTGACTGTATCTCAACATCTATTAAATATTTTAGTTTTTGAACCGTGTATTTTATAGTTCCGTCTATTTCCACTATATTATCATATCATTCCGAGCAATGTAATAAATGAAATAAAAAGTATACTTTCTTTTAAAAGGAATTAAATTCATAAAAAATCAGTTTAATGGTTTCTATGATATGCTACCATTTTTTTCCGATAAATACTATAAATTAAAAAAAATAAAATAAAATAAATAAAAAAAAAAAAAAAATGAATGAATGAATGAATGAATAAAAAAAGAAAAAAGACAGAGAAAGAAAAAAAATTTTTTTTTTTTCAAAGGAATAATATTTAAAAGTGAAAAATAAAAAGTTCTTATACTATAAAAATTATGTATAAACTGTTATAAATTAGTTTTTAAATTTTAAATTTAATATAATTAATTTTTTCTTCTACTGTATTACCATTTTATTTTCAATATATATAATAAATTAAAACAATCTGGTGTGTCACTCACACGACTTTCTCGTACCCTGAAATTTAATACTATAAATACAGGTTGGAGATTAAGGGGTAAGATAGTGGGTACTATTATGTAAACCTATGTTAAACAATTCAAATTAGGCTCCGGAAGAGCTTTATATGATAATTAGTTCTGTGTGAGGGGGGCCTATGCACCTACATTTATATAGAATTTAATTCTGTTATTAAAATTAAAAGTTTACTTAAAATTATACAGACAATTTTCACACGCAACATACATCGAAACTTATCAATCTTGATCAAACTTTTCCGGCAACAAAGTTATATTAACTTCAAAATACAACATTTGGATTTCCTAAAATTATTCGTTTTTAAGTTACTCTAAGAGACACAGACAAAGATCAAACGTTAAAATACTTGACTACGGTAATCAGGAAGCCTCAAAATGTCTAAATATACAAAAAACAAGCGATGAATATTTAGCTTAAAACATACATTATTTATCATATCTCTATGAGGAATTTATTTCAATTCCCGAACAGCTTTCTTGGAAATGGTAAAATATTATTAGCAAAGCACATCTACTAACAACAAATAACTAATGTGTTGTGGCCACCACACGACTTTCTTCTATATTTTCTTATACAAATTCACTCAGTATAAAATTATTATTTAAAAAAATTATCTTCCATGATAATGTAGACGATTTCCATATTAGAGAAGTAATATAACACTAAATATGCAAAAAAAAGTTCAATTTATTTATTTATTTTCAATATTACATTAAAAAAAAAAAAATGTTAAAAATGAAAAAAATCGATAACTTTATTTTGAATTATCGCAGAACGATGGTTCAACCATTCGTTTTAAAAGAATTAGCGAGCTCTTTTGAAAGATATCCATCATGAAAATTTACTCCCCTCGAGAGGGGACTTTCTCCCAGGGGGGGGGGGGGGGCGAGGCTCCTACATGCGCAAATTTTTTTTTCCCAGTTGACTATCTCTATTACAAAAAATATATATTCGTTTAATTTTGTTTAGTGCAGTCTATAGATGTTAAACTCTACTTACCTGCAATTTCCCCTATAGACGTAATGTATTTGAATACTTTTGAGTGTTCCTGTACACGAACCATTGGCTTCATCTCAACGGAAAGCTTAGTGTAAAATCCCTATTTGATACACATTTGGAATGCCGAGTTTGGAATTTCTGCTACTATTTGTTCTTGAGATATGCTGATAACAGACAGACACACAGACCATTCGCTAAAAACATGATTTTCGTACTCAGGGGACCTCAGAACTTGTAAGTATAACAAAAACTCACGTTCGAAAATTTGAGGCTAAAACAGTACTTTCTCGATCCTATGAGTAAGAGAAAGTAATAAATTGTGCAATAGCCGTTGCTAAGAATGCAGACGATTACAATGGAAGAATAAATTCATGAAAGATGAAACATAAAAGCCAATATTTAAAATTGGAAAAAAAAAAAAAAAGTTCAAATTCGAAAAAATCTGGATGAGGTGCACACCTACAGGGTCCCAGGTACCCATATGACAAGTTTTATAGCTCTGTGAACGGTAGTGTGAGCACCAGAGCGGAAACAGACACAGACACTTCTGTTTATTTATATAAATAAGCGTCATTTTGCTGAAAATCAGTATTTATAAATCTTATCTAATAGTATTATTTTAGGGTAATTTTTTAGTTAAATGTTGAATTATCAGAATTCTGGGATTTTCTCTTTTTTTCCGTGTTCGAATTTTCAAGATTTTGTGTATAATTTAGACAAAAAACTACATATTTAAGAACAATTTTCATTCTTATGTAGCTATTAATCTAAACATGTTTAACAAGGCATCGTACAATAGACTTTTAAATTGCGCTTTCTAAATTTTCGAATTAATACCGATTGACAACACTTATGTCCCACGCCTGTTTGTGATGCTCTCATGGAAATCTAGAGGAACTTAAGTCGTACTATAAGCGAGTTTCATAGAAAACCACGAAATAATAGCAGCAATTAGCATCCAATAAATTTCAATATTGATTGCAGAGGTAAGCCGCTTCAGCAGGCAGTGGTGACCGAGATCCGATATGACATAAGCGACGAAGGCGCTGAAAAAATTAGCAGTTATCAGAATCGAGGTTTAAAAACAATTTCTTTCTTTCTTTTTAAGCTATTATCACTTTCTTCTGTATGTATATATAGAAAAAGTATTGGATTCGTGAAACTTTTCGATGTATTTTCATGTTTTGGGATGTCCTGAACACGATTTGACCATTTCTAGAAAATGTCTGTCTATCTGTCAGTCTGTGTGTGTGTGACAAAATTTTTGGCGACTGTATCTCAGGAACTACAGCACAGAATTACCGTGACCCGTCAAATAAGCCCAAGACAAAACGGCCCCGACAAAAAAGCCCCGACAAAATAGCTCCGACAAATGAGCCCAAAGGACAAAAGAGCCCCGACAAAACAGCTCCGACAAAACAGCCCCGACAAAACAGCCCCGACAAAATAGCTCCAGACAAAATAGCCCCAGACAAAACAGCCCCAAGACAAAATAGCCCCGACAAAACAGCCCCGACAAAATAGCCCCGACAAAATAGCCCCGACAAAATAGCCTCCGACAAAATAGCCCCAGACAAAATAGCCCCCCGACAAAACAGCCCCGACAAAACAGCCCCGACAAAATAGCCCCCGACAAAACAGCCCCGACAAAATAGCCCCGACAAAACAGCCCCGACAAAATAGCTCCCGACAAATAGCCCCCGACAAAACAGCCCCGACAAAACAGCCGCCGACAAAATTTGTATGTATCTTTCTGTGTACATGGAAAATCTTCTGACTATCATATCTCAAAAAAAAAAAAGAGATAGAACTACGAAACTTCAGAATTGAGGCAGGTCTGGTGTACATATGATTTTTCGAACTTTTGGTGAAAATTGGATAACCGGAAGTGTGTCATATAGTTTTTTCAGAATCAAAGAAAAATACAGCGTATTAGCGCCACCTATCGGCCTATACACACAAAAACTTAAACATCAGTAGGAAAAAATGGTGCACTTATAAACAATAGATTTTGATGTGTAGTATTTCATAGGCAAGGAAAATTCAGAGACATTTATAACAAAAAACGCTACCTTCCGACCGATAACAAACAACATTTCGTGTAATATTCACAGAATTTAAAAAATGATGCAGTTATGACCGTTATATTTTAAGATAAACTTTTTCATAAACAAAGAAAATGACAGCATATCAGCATCAGCGCTACCTTTCGGCCGATATAAACACAAATTTAAACAAAATTTACAACGTAACTACACCACTTTTCAGTCCTTTTTTTTTTTCGTAGTAGTTGTTGTTGTTGTTGCTTAAAATTACACAAGATTAAATTATTTCAGTGAAGCATAACACTGACGTCTGACGTCTGCCGTCGATGTACACATAATGTTGAAGTGGTTGCTGATTAAATCATTTTTATCTTAAAAGAAAATTATGCATTTTTTTTTTTATTATGAAAGTGTAAAATTATTTGGAGGATAGATTAACGGACAGTAGGCCCCAAATAGGAGTTCGCCACGGCCTTAGAATAAATAAGTTAAATCGCTGGATGAAAGTTCACCTGTTTGGCGATGTATCACAAAAGTTAATCAGAACAAATTTAACTCAAGATGAAAAAAAAAAAAAAAATCAAGTATTGTTGAATTCTGCTTATTGATTTAGTTACAGCGACCAGAACTTTTGCTGACACACACAGACAGATATCTCGAAATATGCAAATTCATAGAAAACCTTAAATCAAAAATTTTCAGGAATATGTCATTCCCTATTTAGGTATATAAAAGAAAATAACAAATCCACATTTAAAAAAAATAGTCATTTAAATTTATGAAAATACATTATGTTTTACAATAAATAATTACAAGATAAAAAGAACTTTTTATATACAATGTTTTTAAATTTTTCTGTTGAATCATATAAACATACAGTCGGTAACAAAAGTCTCCGAACACTAGCAAAAATTCCTATATAAAAAAATTACACTTAATACAGTTTTGTTAAATAAATCCTTGTCGAATCCTGTTCTTAGTCAGTCTAAGAACATGATTCGACAAGGATTTATTGAACAAAACAGTATTAACTTTACTTTTTTTACATAGGAATTTTTACTAGTGTTCGGAGAGTTTTGTTACCGACGTACCTGGTAACTTTTATAATTTATTCCGGAGTACTGTTAACCTCGCCCTTTATTCATACCAGTATATTTTAAAAGCACTTTTCTTCTTATTTCATCGTAATTACATATTGGAGAAAATTTCTCTACAATCATACTGGTGTGAAAAAAGGGCGAAGCTCTTTTATCATCTCTCTCTTTTATCATCTCCAGTACTCCGGAATAAATTATAAAAGTTACCAGGTATGTTTAAACGATACCGAAGGCAGCGGGGACCCATAATAATTGGCTGAAAGTAATAAAAAAAATGCATTGTCCTCATGTTCTGAGCTTTTCTAAAAATTTCAAATTTCTAGCTAGTCAAGATAAAGGTCTGCACGGGCTGAAATTTTGAGGCCCAAGCCCCTCCCGGCCCGTTTCAAAAATATGTAAAAAAAAAAAAAAAAAAAAATGCATGTTTTTCTATGAAAAAAATTTTTAGTATGTGTTTTGTAGAGATTTTATACAGCCAATTAACAGAATGTCCTTTAACAAAGCTGCTGAACTTTTACAAGATAATTATATATAAACAGAAATTCATTATTACAGACGTACAAAAGACTCAAAGGACGACAGAAAATCGAGACGAAAATATTAGCATTCATCAAACAATATAGGACAGTATTTAAAATAATTAATACTACTAAAAATGTATTTTCAACCATTTACTCTTATATACCGTAATGTATTTGAATTTTTCATGTGATCCGATCAACAAAATTTTAATGCTAATCCAACCATATTCAATAGAAAAGATGCTTTTGCACATGCTAGAAATGGTGCTACTTTCATCCAGTGCACAGGAGATAAGAAAAAAGAGCTTTCGCGAAAAAGTTACAGTGGAATGATTTTTACTGCCTTTATACAACCTAAAGTCTTCAGACCGTAGGACACAGTAACGTAGGACACAGTAACCTTATACACAGTAACGTATCTAATTTCTTTTGTTTGTACATGTGTGCAAACTAATAATGACATGCATACTATTTTGAATAAGAACCATCTAATATTACATGAAATAACATATATTAATTTCGAGACATGCTAAAAATATCTGCGGAAAATGAAATCTCAAACAGGCACATTGATATTCATTTTAATTGAAGTTATAGACATTTTTTAACAAAATAAAATTTTATGTGCTACACAAGCCTGTGAAATTATGTAAAATAAATGACTGAAGAAATATTTTATCTTTTTCATTTTCCTTGATTAACGAGGAAACTAAAAAAAGATTCGGGCTGACACGGACCGGAAAAATTATCATCCACGCCGGCCCGGCACGAGTATACACAAAATAACTGAGCACGAACCCGGGCCGAGCGCAAATTTAAAAATTCGCCCCGAACCCGGCCCGTGCAGACCTTTAAATCAGGAAGTTATATGATTATTGAATCATTAAAACGCTACCGAAGGCAGCGGGGACCCAAAACAATTGGCTAAAAGTATAAAAAAAATGCATTGTCATCGTATTTTGAGCTATTCTAAATATCTAGCTAGTCGAGAAGTTAATTAATTAATTTTTCTGTTAAATCATATAAATGCTTCCAGGCTATTTTGTTGGGGCTATTTTGTCGAGGCTGTTTTGTCGGGGCTATTTTGTCTGGGGCAATTTTGCTGAGGCAATTCTGTCTTGGGCTATTTTGTTGGGGCTGTTTTGTCCTGGGGCTATTTTGTCGGGGCTGTTTTGTCGGGGCTATTTTGTCGGGGGCTATTTTGTCGGGAGCTTTTTTGTCGGGGCTATTTTGTCGGGGGCTATTTTGTCGGGGCTGTTTTGTCCTGGAGCTATTTTGTCGGGGGGCTATTTTGTCGGGGCTGTTTTGTCGGGAGCTATTTTGTCCTGGGGCTATTTTGTCGGGGCTATTTTGTCGGGGCTATTTTGTCGGGGCTATTTTGTCTGGGGCTATTTTGTCTGGGGCTGTTTTGTCGGGGCTATTTTGTCTGGGGCTATTTTGTCCTGGGGCTGTTTTGTCGGGGCTATTTTGTCGGGGGCTATTTTGTCGGGGCTATTTTGTCGGGGCCGTTTTGTCGAGGCTATTTTGTCGGGGCTGTTTTGTTGGCAAGGCTCTTTTGTCGGGGTTCTTTTGTCGGGGCTATTTTGTCTTGGGCTATTTTGACGGGGTGGCGCTGCTACACAGTGATTTCTGAAACTACGAGGGAAGCTATATCTTAGGTCCTGTTGCGTATAATTAAACAAAACTTGATAAGTGAGATGACCATTATAAGATATTATGCTTATTCACTTTAAATGCTTATCGGCCAACAGATTTCGTACTATACAGCTATTTCCGCAATTTAAGGAATGGCTATATCTCAGAAACTACTGCACACAATTGCACATAAATTTGTATGTAGATGCATCTTAATAAAAATTAGTGCCCTAAACTTTTGGTGTAAACAGATTAACAGGTGGCGCTTCTTCACAGCGATTTCCACAATTTAATGGAAGGCTATATCTCAGATTCTATTGCGTATCATCAAACGTAACTTGATATGTAAGAAGGCCATTATGAGACATTATGCTGACTCAACTTGGATGCTTATTGGTCAATAGGTGGTGCTGCTATGCTGCTAATTTCATCAAGAATTGATGGCTATATCTCAACGTCTGTGGTATATAACTGTACGAAACTTGATATATGAGATAACCATTATAAAAACGCATTTTTTAAGATGTTATTTGTAGGGGATAAAACTGTATTCCTTTGCCTACTTGGTGTTAGATTTCCCTAAGATGAAAAGGATTTGCATTAATCATGTTAAATAATTTTAATAAATAATAGAATTAATAAATTATTCGCACTTAGTGAATTTGTACAGGAAAATGTTGAAGAAAGTTTTGTGGTGGCCACTAGCTGGTTCATGATCCTTGAAAAATCTGACCGTACTAAAGCCTCGGTCGGTGACGACTCGGCGCCTTCTACTCGTCACATAACCTACAAGAGCTTATTAGTTTTTTGGCAAGCACCCTTGAAAATTTCAATTGTAGCAAGTTCTGTTTGGTGGCTCCTGCGGCGTCCTTTTCTCAATTCATGATCCGAAATGAGCTTGTTCGTTCATCGTGCAAATAATCTTTTAAAATTTTGACCGTAGTAAACTCCCAGTCGGTAGCGCCTGTAACTCTCTCTTTCTTTGAAATAACCTGTTCGCTCACCGCGAAAACAACCTTTGAAAATTTTGATCGTGTTGCATAGTGTGTATGCAGTGTGCTATGCTGCAATTTTCCTTGTTTGAATGATAGCTATAGCTCAAAGTATAATATGGACACTATACTATATTTTCCATAATTGGAATTAAATTTGTGTGTATATTTGCTGAAAAGTGGCCTGCTGTACTGAATTTTCCTTGTTTCTGAAAAAGCTATACCTGAAAATCTAATGGTGCTGTGTAAAAGGGCCAAAAGATGACGCTTCTATGCTGTAATTTCCCTTATTTCTATATAAGTTATATATATCAAAATCTAATATGCCCAACTATATTATATCTTCTGCACTCTGGTTTTAATCTGTGTGTATATCGGCTAAAAGGTGGCGCTGTCATGCTGTAGTTCTCCTTGTTTACGAAAAACCTATGTCTCAGAATCTTACATATATAATTACTTCATTTTTAATTTGTATGTATATTGAACGAATGTTTTTCTTTTCTTTAAATCATGTTTAAAATAAATAAATAAAAAACCTTCGGTATAGGATAAGTAATATATACATATATTATTTCAAAATCATAAAAAATTACTAAGAACAGAAGTTTTATTAATAAATGAATAACTTCTGTTTCACAGATTCCGTATCATATAATGATTTTCTTACTCATGTTTAAATGCGTGCATATTATGGCTGAAATGTGACTCTGCTCTACTATAATTTTTTTTTGTTTCTGTAAAAACTATATCTCAAAATTTAATGTGTACAACTACACCATATTTTCCTTACTCGGGATTAAATTTGTGTGTATATCGGCCGAAAAATAGCGTTGTTATGATGTAACTTTCCTTGCTTTTGATGAAGCAATATCTCGAACTCCAGTGCACAGAACTTCATTGTTTAATCTGTATTTTATCATTTGCTTTATTATACAAAAAAGCCCCAAATGAAATTTTCCGTTTAAAAATGTTTTTACTATATAAGTTCAAGTAACAAAAATATATTAAACTGTTCTATAGTTCTATTATTAATTTCTGAAGAAAATAAGCGTCGAATTTTTTGCATTCTTGTAAATAATTAGTGTGTATTACAATTTAAGACATGTGAACATGATGTGGAAAAAAAAAAAAAAAAAAAAAAAAAAAAAGATAAATAAATAAATAAAATATATATATGAAGAGAAATGAAATGTATTATTATTATTATTATTATTATTATTTGTATGTTACATGTAATTTATTTTTAAATTAAAATAATTAAAATTTATTTTTATAATCAACAATAAAATTTATCAGTTTTCAATTTTTAATGTATAAAAAGCTGTTAATTTCTTAAAAATTCTTATTGTTCTTATGGTGATGTCGTGTACACATGCTAATTAACTAAGACATAAACGAACTAACAAACGGAAACCATATCAGTTTTATGATTTTTAGAATCCTTACACCTCAAAACTTGAAAAAATATTAAGAAACAGAGTTCGAAAATTTTATCACAACCTAAAATTCCTATACCTATAGTATGATGGGTAATTAAAAATATGCATAAATTAATAGATATATTACATATATGAAATGGAGATTACTTTAGAAATGTAATACGACAGAAATTTAAAAATACAATTGATTTATTTATGCAATGCAATAAAATAATTTATTATTATAAAAAACAAGATTTATTCGTTATTACCTATTAAGAATCTTAAAGTAATAAATAATCTGTATTTTCCGTAATTTTAATTTAATTTATTTTTTTTTTTATTTTTTTTTATTTTTTATTTATTTATTTATTTATTTATTGTCCTGATTTAATATTGTAAAAATTAATTCAGGCATATGATTAATATTAAATTTAACTTTAGCAATTACGTATTATAGCTACGTTTTCTAACTATTACATATTAAGAATCTTAAAGTAATGAAGTATTTTTTTTTTTCTTTTTAATATATATAGGCAGAATGCTCGGGTTCGATTCCCGGCTCTGGTATTTTTCACATAGTTGGTATAAAAATCAGCCTTCCACTCCAAATTATCTAAAACGAATTAAGGTTGATGATTAAAGAATTTCTAAATTAGAATTTCGTGATCTATTGGAGTTGTGCCACGCTTAATATTGTCACTTGATACAGCTGCGTTTGCAGACTCGGTGACCTTGACAATGAATATTATGTGAGAAATGCGTAGCTGGTTGTCTCCCAGTGTAGCTCAGTGGTAGAGTATCCGTCCGCGCGTTAAGCGGAAGGCCCGGGTTCGATTCCCGGCTCTGGTGTTTTTCATATAGTTGGTATAAAAATCAGCCTTCCACTCCAAATTATCTAAAATGAATTAACGTTGATGATTAAAGAATTTCTAAAGTAATGAAGTATGTTTTTTTTTGTTTCAAAGTAGCAAATAATACATTTTTTTTTTAATCATTAAAAATCCAAAGTAACAATATAGGCACAAAATCATTATAATAATAATTATAATAATATATTGATATGCACTTCAAATGGTAGTAGGAGCAACGGATAATAGATATTGCAAAAATAAAAAGAATGATATATATAGAATAGAACAGAAAATAATAGTAGGTATTTTCTAATAAACAAGATCGAAAAATCATGCGGTACGTATTGTAAGTTAACTCTTTCAATATTACTGTAAATACTACTGTAAATACTGTAATTACTGTAAATACTACTTTCAATATTATTTCAAAGTTACTGTACGTACTTGTATCGTACAACTTTCAAATTTATTCGCCTATGTTATCATATAAAAGACATTCAAATGACTGAAAGACATACAAATTGACTCATTGCATTCATAATTATTGTTAATGTTGATAATATTTAACACAAACGAAAATGCTGACTTGCAGTCCTTAATGTATCTGAATATTTTAGAACAGCCCTGTAAATCTGAAGGTTAAGCATACGATATTATAATTAAAAAAAAAAAAAAGTTATTTTAGCATATTAACAATAAATGTCAAATTCATTGTCACTTTTAAAGTAGAAAGTAACATAAATGGGATTAATAAAAACGTGTCTCCTAAAACGTAATGTATTGGCCTTTTTTTTAAAATTAATTTATTAATTTTATTAATTTTATTTAATTTAATTTAATTTTTTCTTTTTTTTTTGGGGGGGGGGGGTGTCTCTGTGGAAAAACAAGTTGTACATGACCTATTAATGCCATTTTAAATAGGGAACATTCCTTATAGTAAAAATGAATATGTATCATTTTTTAAATTCTGAAAATATTTACGAATGCTGGAGGCGAGCAGAAGAACAGATAAAAGATGAGCAGTCGGCCAGACAGATACACATATTCAAATCATATTTAAACTTCAAAATTGTTAGAAAGTGTTAAAAAAATACTTAATGTGAGCAGAAATGCAATTCTCGCAAATTTTCAATAAAAGCCCTTAATGTAACTGAACTGAAAATTTGCGTGGTCCTGTAAATTTTAATGTTAATCATACTATTCTATAGGAAGCATTCGTTTATGCATATGAATAAATTTCAATTTTATTGAGATTTGTACAAAGTAAAGTTGTTAAATTTGGTTTATAAAAATACCTCTCATAGAATACAGTGCTTTGGAATACTTTCGTGTGTCCCTATACACAAACCAGAAGAGGTATTCACACCATTTTCAACAGGGAATATCTGATAGTGAACTCGAATAACATATATCAATTTCAAAAATTTTCATGAATATTTACGAGACAGACAGACGGACAGATATAGCAGGCTACGCCCGCTTCGCTGTTCACTGTATTTAAATCAATTTTTAAAAGATTTGAATTCCTATTTGTTATTTATATCATATTATAATTAAAAAGTTAAAAAAAAAAAATAAATAAATAAATAATCGCTCTAAACCTTTCTTTGGGTATCTGCTGTCTACGGCAGTTCCTTTTCCGCTCGCGCTGCATAGGGTCCAGGTTGAAAAAACGTACAAAAAAACCTTTCCCGGCCACTTCAGTTTGGGTATTTATCAGTGACAAGTGGTGTTGCTACTATTCAAGAACTACGATTTAAAAGATGACTATATCGCAACCTTTATTAAATATTTTAATATTTTAATTATGTTTTTCATAGCCTTCACTCTGTACACTATAATATGTAAAAGCAGATTTTCACTTCAAAGGATTTAAATAAATAACAAACAAATACATGTTAATTAAACTAAAATTTTAATAAGTTTAATCCTTTCACTACATACTATAATTTTTTCCAATAATTGAGTGTATATATATTTATTTATATAAAAATTGAAAGATCTTTCCTTTTAAAGGAATTAATTAAAAAATAAAAATAAGCAGCTGTTATAACGTATATATATATACATTATTCATAAACGTAACTGTGATAAATAAGCTTTTAAATTTAAAATTTGATATACATAATTTTTTCTACTGCATTATCATTTGATTTAAAAAAAAAAAAAATTGCCTTCAAATAAATGAATTAATTAAAATAAAATAAATAAATAAAACTGCATAATAGTCTCATGGCTAAGATTCGCAGACGATTGAATTGTAAGAATAAATTTTAAAAAAGTAAAACACAGAAGCCAATGTTTAAAACTGAAAAAAAGTAGTTAAAAATGTTTAAATTCGAAATTCGAAGAATTCTCAATGGGATGTACACCTCCAGGATCCCAGCTACCTTTCTGCCATGTTTTGTAGCTCTACGATCAATAGTGTAAGTATCAGAGCGCAGACAAAAAAAAAAAAAAAAAAAAAAAAAAAAAAACAGATACACACACACATACTTCTCTTTATTTATATAGATAAAGATAACGGTATTTCTTTTTTTCGTAACGCACACTAAATTCATGAGTAATTTAAAAAATTAAAACTTAACACTATATAAAATTTATGATAAACTTAATTGGACAAAAATAATAAGTAAGAAATGAATGAATTGAATAAGAATTAATTAAAATGAAAGAAACAATTTTAAAATTAAAGGAAATATAATGCTACTGTAAGTTGTTAAAAACCTTATTTATTTCATTTATGAAGGCGACCAAACTGTTTTCCGGTGATTTTTTTTTTTTTTTCTGGATGACTATTTTTCGGTGACTTTCTTTCCTCTTTCCCTTACATACAAAGAAACAATGACTTTTATTTATATTAAGATTATCGAAAGCAAAATAAAAAATCAATTTTTAAGAACTGCAAATGTACAAATTCATTCCTTAAAGCACAGACAAATTCTTTTCGTTCTTTCTTTCTTTCTTTTTTCTTTTCTTTTGTGTGCGTGAGTATCTATATATCTATAATATTAAACCTTTTGAAACATTGTACAAAAGGAAATATAAGTGCTGAAATATCTCATTAGGAAAGTGAAAATTTAAATGAAAAGAAAAAGAAACAATTAGAATTCAAATAATGAAAGCATATAATATACCTAATACGTCTTCATGGGCATCGGTTGATGATTGTATGCAAAATTAAATGAATTTCTATATATATATGGGAAGGCGTGTGTTATAGTTAATTGACAAAACTTTAGAATAGATTTATAGAAGTTTAAATATCTTGAGAGAATTTAAAAAGAGATATCAACTTGCAGTTGAGTTATTAATCTAATAATTAGTCATGTACGTCGAAAGAAAGAAAGAAAGAAAGAAAAATAGAAAGAAAGAGAGAAAGAGAGAGAGAGAATAACGTAGAAAAACTAAATAATACATTAGAAGTACTTTTGCGATCGTGAAAAATGAAATTACTTAATTAAACATTCTCAAAATCTAAAATGTATTTTTGGCTTAAAATTCATGTGATAAATCTTGATAATTTACATATAGAATAATCAAAGTGTTTCTATGATTTGTTCCGTAAAAAATAAATAAATAAAACGAAATAAATAATTTTACTTAAAGATTAAATTGTGTACATACACTAGAAGGTTCGCGTTAACGACCCTCTTCACTTACCGTCGCCGGAAGCCCAAGCCAATGTTATTCTATGGGGAAATTTTCTTTACAAATAACTTATTAACTAATACATATTTTTAAATTCTGTTTTCACATTCAAAAAATTCCTAACTGTTAAACTGACAGACCCTTTTTCAAAAAAGTATTTTTTTTAATTTTTAATATTTTATTTTGAAATTGGAAAATGAAAAAAATTCACATATTGAATATTTGCATTTTGCAGCTTCAAAATAAAATATAAAAAATTAAAAAAATATTTTTTTTATAAAAGGTCCGTCAATTTAACAGCTGGGAATTTTCAGAATGTGAAAACAGAATTTAAAAATATTTATTAGTTAATAAGTTATTTGTAAAGAAAAAATTCCCATAGAATAACATTAGCTTCGGCTTCTGGCGGCGGTCAGTGAATAGGGCCCTTAAGTAATATGAAGAACATAAATTCACTTAGTTTAATATATATATACAGTAAAACCTCTCTAAGTTGGACACCTACGGTTCCAAGAAATTTGTCCAACTTAGAGAGGTGTCCAACTTATAGGGGTTAGACATAATGTTAATGGATACATTCCGTTCCGAGAAAAAGCTTCCAACTTACAGGGGTGTCCAACTTGAGAGGTTTCACTGTATATATATATAATTTGAATAATTTAATACCATTGTAACACTCAGCAGACAAAAGATAGATGAAGATACCAACATATAATTAAATTTTAATTGAGATTTATTTCGAATCAATATTTACTTTTCTTGGTTTCAGAGGAATAGAGTTTTATACATATAACAAACAAATAAATAACCAGATTCACAAAACTAAAAAGACAAATGCATAAGCTATAAAAACAAAAATATTTGAAATTAAAATTAATTTGAAGATTAACCGAACGTTATAATTTGACATGATGAAACGTCGTATAATAATAATAATAACAATAATAATAAAATTACTATGACTGTATCAAAAAACATTCAACAACAAAAGGGAAAAAGTTATGTATTTATATGTGTTTTCCATTATTTTTATATTTACTTAAAACAATTTGACGCGAGGATATTGTGTATCAATCTTAATAACAATCTAATGAAACTATTAAATAAATAAACTATTTAATAATCTAAATGAAACTATTAAATACAATCAGAGATTAGTTAGCATATAAGGAAATTTATTCAAGATTTGTACGTTTATTCACATGATTATAAGGTTTCATATTTCTGGTTTCAATGTTTAATGAGATATCTGTCAAGCGTAAAAAGGGTACGATTGTTTGACTATTACACACCTATATTAAGAAATTAATAGCCATTATTAAATTAAATTAATTAATTGCTTTTAATTTATATAATTTAATATAAATGCGTTTAGCTTATCGAACTTAATAAATACATCATATTGAAATGAATAACATACGGTAAAATACATATACATATATATATATATATATATATATATATATATATAATAATAATAATAATAAAGATGATCTATTAAGCATAGTAGAAGCCAAGCAACAGATACAAGATCACTGAAACACCAATGACCAATAAGATAAAAAAAAAAAAAAAAAAAAAAAAAAAAAAAAATCATCAGTGAATGAAATACATTAATGTAAAGAAACCAGATCTATTAATTAACAGTCTGCAAAACAAACGAAACAATAAAGTAAAACAACAAATCTTTACTTAAAACCATAAACTTATCAAAATTAATGAAAAAACAACCCAAGAAACACAAGATAGGAAGAAGGAGGCAGGCGGCAAGACTTGTGACTTGCCTGTGGGGTTACACTAGTTTTACGACGGCAACACTCCCCCAGCCTGCCACAACCAGAACAGGAACCATATGGATTTAAAAATGCAAAATTTCAAAGCAGATGAACAACAATGAAACCACGAAGCCACAATGAAATTCACCGATTGATCACATTGTGTTTAACAGTATAATTAGAACATTAAATACAGTTGACAACTCAAAAAGGAATAATCTGAAATTTTATTGGAAAATGAAAATTTGCATAGTAATACAAAGCAAATGCAACATAGTCCAGTCAATAGGTATGTAAAAAAGGGCTTACCTAGCAAAAGGTGGGGTAGAAGATTTTATTTTTTTAATTTGTACATATTAGTACTAATATGCAAAAAACGAGTTATCCAACATGGGCGGCCCCGGGAGAACTTTTGTCGGCTGAAAAACCTCGAAAATTTACTAGTTTTTTGTCATTTTTCGAAATATCTCAGAAATGGCTGAATTTAGCAATATTTTTCTATTATAAAGTTTAAAGAAGATTAAATTTCCTACAATTTTCTTCATTACAACTTTTTTGTAGCACTAATAGCAAGCGTGTTACAGCCTCTTGAATGTCGGCATTTTTTCTCAAGCTAATAAAATACAACTCAAAGAAATGGGTCGGCGCATGAACGTTTATTAGAAAACGGAAAGAAAGGAAAGGACATATTCAACTGTCTGACCTTAGGAAATGACATCTGCTTCGTAGCAAAGAAGGTATTTAAAAAAGAAACCTTCCTTCACCCCCCCCCCTCTTTCAATTAAAAAGCTCTCCCTTTCCTCCCGCCTCTTCTCATCCTGTAGCTGCCTCGGCTGAACATCTACCTATGTTATTCGAGTCAGTTCAAACGTGCGAACGTACTGTTTTAACCCGTGAGCGTTTTTTATTACAATAACCAGACTGTTTGTTTCATTTTCAAAATCAGTTTGAATAAAGGTGAAGTAAAGATTCTGAAGGAGAAAGGTATGCAAAAATTCTGTAAAAATGCAAAGCAAAACGTCAAAATGAAGAACATTAGTGTTTTTTGACATGTAAGAATTAAAAACATGTAAGAATTAACAATGCCTGTCACAAACGATACATCAATGAGCGAATGATTGCAGCATATGTACGGCGTCATACAACTGGTGATGGAGCCGGTCCAAACAGTGCGGCTCCATGTCTTCCATCAAGAACTGAAGGTTTTAGTTTTAAAGATCAGTGTTTCTTGTGTGGAGAGGGGATACTTGAAGATTTCTTTAAAAAACAGGAACGACTTCCTGAGCATGAAAGAAATTTTATCCACCATGCTATGAAACTGGGTGTGAAAGAAACAATTGTAAATGGTGCCGAAAATCGTGGGGATGAGAGAAGAAAAAAAGTACTTGAATGCATTGGAAATGTAAAATGTTTAGTTGCTATAAATACTGGGTATCACAGATTTTGTCATCAAAAACTGCACTAGAGGCCTAAATAAAGTGAGATGAAACGAGGATACTACCCTGCAAGTAACACTGATGAGGCAATGGAATCAATTTACTCCTACCCTGAAAACGACTCGGAGGAGTGCCAGTCTCATAAAGTATTTGATGAATAAAATAGAGGGTGATTTTCGTCCTGGCATCAGAACGGTTACATCATGCCTTTGCAAAAAATATGGTGAAGATGTTTTAATAGCCGAAACTGCCAACAAGAAAGCAGTTTGCTTTCAAAATGTTGGCTATAAAATACTCAGTGAAACTGGTATAGTAACAAGGACTCTGATCCTCAACAGGAAAATGTCGTACTAATTTCATCATTGGACGAGGCTGAAGAAGATGATAAGCTATCCTAAGAGCTTATATAATTACTGCAAGACGGAGAGGAACAATTTGAGGACGACACACCTTCCTTCTACTTCTGATCACTATTGAAATTTAAGAACCCGGGCTTTCAAAACAACCACGAAGAAAATGAATATATATATTATACATTAATGTACGTTTCTTTATTTGTTTCAAGGCTAAAGGAATCACCTTATAATTTATATATAAAGTTAAATTTATACAATTTACTTTTGTAATTATTTGCTATTGTTCTTCAAACAAGTTGCCTATTTAGGAAGTTCATTTAAAATTAAGATTGTATATTGTTATTATCATCAACATTAATATAGCAGTAATTAATGTTTATTACAACATTATGTATTGTATCTAAATATCATTAATGTTTTATAATTTAATAAATAGTTGAATTAAAATATTTATGTATAAATGCATTGAGTTTTTGCTTATTAGCATCCTAGTATTTATTTATTTACATTTATGTACAAATATTTTTTATTTTTCTTTGTATGTGTTTGAGTGTGTATTATGTGTTGCAGTGATAGAATACTATACATCGGCAGTTATTGGAGTCTGATGATGACTACTGTTGTTAGGCCATAATTGTCAGTGCGTGGCCATAGGGGGGGGGGGGGGTTGTAAAAAGAGGAAAGTAAAAATTAGAAGGGAGCAGATTTGTTATCTGTCGTCCTTAGTGAAAAAAAAAGAAAAAGAAAGAAAAAGAAATGATCTCCAATTTATCTGGCGAACATATTTAATTCCTTTCAAAAATCACGATTATTTTAACAGGCTATATGTTAAGAGAACAATCAAGAATATAAAACAGCATTTCTTACAATATATATATTGTAAAAAAATACATCTGGTGTGTGTATTTCCGTATTACGTTTTAGATCACCAAATCCAAAAATCCCAAGGACTACAGATATCAGATCTATACCATTAAAAGCTGTTAAGCTTTCTGTAAATAAAGCTTCTATAATTCTAATTATTACTACATATTATTTAGAAGGAGTAATGCGCTTTTTTTACGAAGTTGAGAAAACTGTTTATTTTCAAGAAGCTGTTACGCGCTTGCTATTAGTACTACAAAAAAGGTGTAATGAAGGAAATTGTAGGAAATTTAATCCTCTTTAAACATTACAATAGAAAAATATCGCTAAATTCAGCCATTTCTGAGATATTTCGAAAAATGACAAAAAACTAGTAAATTTTCGAGGTTTTTCAGCCGACAAAAGTTCTCCCGGGGCCGCCCATGTTGGATAACTCGTTTTTTGCATATTAGTACTAATATGTACAAATTAAAAAAATAAAATCTTCTACCCCACCTTTTGCAAGGTACAATGTATTTATTGACTGGACTAACAAGCCTTCTACTTTTTTTTTTTTTTAATTTAATTTCACAAACCCACCCAACCATCCAGCCTTACAACACCACCCCACCTCTGTAATCAAACTCTGTAATCAACCCAACCGCCACCTTTTTTATTGTCTTTTATTATTTGTCTTTTTATTGATATACACAAGAGTGTACACAGCTTTTTTTTTTTTTTGTACTGACAGAGACATGGTTAAGGATATAAAATAGAAAATACAAAGTTTTTAGGAAAACCCATTTTAGCAGTGGCTGTGATCAGTTTATTAATATTCGTGTTTTTAAACTTTGCAGAGCATAAATTATTAATTCGAAATAAATGGTTAATGATGATGTTTCTAAATACCGAAATATGCAGACATGAATTAAAATGTGTAAATAAGTTGACATTAAAACAAAAATCTTGCCGTTTGTCATAGATATCCGTGTAAAGTTTATTACCATCGATGATTATTTTGAGATCTAAAAAGTTAATTGATTGATTAGTCAGAGTATTTTGAGTTAGCTTTAAATTAGGTGGATAATTGAAGGAAAAGCCATTTTGTGAGTTCTTGTTGAGATAAAATACAATAATATCATCGATATAACGATAAAATCGAACATGATCATTGCAAATTTGCTTTTCATAATAATAAAGATAGAGATCTGCCAAAATACTGGAGCTACAACCTCCTTGTGGGATGCCTAATTGTTGCAAATAGATAGCGTTTTTGTGGAAGATATAATTATTATGGATAACAAAGTTAAGAAGTGTTTTAAATTTTTCTGCTTTAAAATTGTAAGGAAGATTAATTTGAGCTTTATATTCTTGAAAAAGACTGTAAATGATATTACTAAGATCTGATAACTCAATATTATTGAAAAGATCTTGAAAGTCAAAAGTCATAATATTGTCTATTGAATCGAGCGATTTTATGTATTGAATTAATTGAAATCTATTTTTAAGACAGTGTAAATTATCAACTTTGCAAGTACATTTGTAAATTTGTTTTAGAATATCCAGTAGAGCTTTATTAGCATTGTTGTTATAAGTGTTACACCCAACAGTGACAGTGCGAAATTTAATTGGAGATTTGTGAAACTTAGGTATGAGAACTATATAAGGATAATTAAAGTTATTGAAGGGAAGTTGAAGTAGTTTATAGTAATTATGTATTTTTCGGTTATTAATAATAAGGTTATTATTAGTTAAACTGAAGATGTTACTATTATTGATTGAAGAGTTTAAAAGAGAGAGATAGTAGGATTTACAAATAATGGCATAATTATTAGATGATTTGTCAACATAAGTGATCACAAAGTCATCCTGTAGTGATTTGATTGAGTTAAGAAGTACAGATTTTTTAAATAACACCAGATTTGAAGAATTGATAAATAATGCATTTTTGATTTTTTGTAACACTAAAACTTTCCATTGAGTGAAGTAGGCAATAGGTTTATTATGAGTAATAGATATTTTATAAATAAATAAATCTAGGTCATAAGAAAACTGTTGAAAGATTTGTGGAATGCTAGTTTTAACTGGAAGTCTAAATTTGGTGCCAAATTTCATGAATTTTTTTAATTGATAATTATCAATAATATTGAGATTACCCGTGATAATGTGTTCATGGTCTCTGTCAATAAATTTTGAGAAAGAAGGATCATTGCATTTACAGGTTACAGTGTTAGTAAAAGAGGTAGACTTAGATACAGAATTATAATTGAATATCTTTCAGCCAAGAGGAAGAGGATATTTGAAGGTACGAGATAGATTTAAATCTTTAATCGGAAACACATAATATTTCTTAAATGCATCGCAACATCACAGGAACGACCTCCTTTAAAGATGGCGGAGTGAGAGCTGTCATAGCTATCAAACCAAAGAACTTCTACTACTCTCTTCTATATTCTTTGATCAAACTGTGCTAGATGGGAAGCAAACGTTTCGGGGGTCGTATAGCAAATTATTTTTCGGCTTTTATTGGGTAAAGCTGCTTTAAGAAAAGGAAGTCCTTATGATATATTTTGCCACCTGCGAGGCTGTCACATCTGTCAAACTGTGCTATTTGGGATGTAGCCGTTCTACGAGGGTGTCTTTCTAATGAGTTCAAGCTCGCACTTACTCAAATTACAGAAAAGTCATGGAAAAGCTGCGAACGGCTATGTCGAATTGCGCGACGTGGGTTCGAGCCCGGTACTTAATATTTACCAGCTTCAAGATCAGAATCTCTCGGTTTCCTTTTTGTTGTCCTAAAGGTCGAATATTTTAGTGAAATAACTAAAGAATTTCATGAATATGCACGTTATGTAACAATTTAGGCAATTTGAGAAAATTAAAAGTTAGTGTACATGGATTTTCAAATATTCTTTTATCTCTAAGGGCCAAAAGAAAAAAAAAAAAAAGCCGCATTTGGTTATTTTCTTTTTCTCTTTCTACAACCGCCAATTTTATCGTTTAAAAAGCAAATTTTCGAAGATTTTATTACGTTGTCTTTCACATACACTTTAGAATTGAGTTTAGTGTTAAAATAAACATTCAATTGTCAGGAAAATTGTTATTTTAGAAAGTATTTCGAAAATGTCAAGGATAAGACACTTAACGATGCCACAAAGAATACTAATTTTAGAATGAAAATCAAATATTGTAATACGTGAGATGGCCAAATTATTAAATGTTAACGAAATATTGGTGAGAAGGTTTTTAGCCAGATATAAAAATTTTTGGCTATTTAAACTGGAAATTTGGCTTTAGGTGGCCATGTTGCTCATGCAAGCGAGATGACTGCATGTTAAAAAGCAAAAGTTTAAAGAAATGAATTTGTATCATGTTCATAACTTAGAAAAAATTATAAAAGAAGTGTATAGCGAAATACTTTCTTCAAATACATTGCGGGAACAATTAAACAAATCAGGTTAAAAATTAAAAGATCTGAGAGGGAGAAAAAAAGCCATTATTAAAGAAAAGAATTAAAAATACGTCGACTTCAATTGACGAAAACTTTAAAAAATATATCAGTTAATTATCGGACTGAACTAGTTATCTCTGAATCAAGTTTAATTTATTTCAAGCTGATGAAAAAAATCTTGTAGAACGACAAAAATGTTGCTGACTTAAGTAAAATTGATCTCTTAAAACAGTGACGCATTCTCCGTACATTATGGTACGGATGTACATAACTTTCTAAGGAGTCGGGCAAATTTTCATGCTCAAGGGATCAATTACTCGAAACGAAACGCGGCTATTATAAAAGTGGCGCCTGACTGACTATTTTGGAGGTATTATTATTACGAAGGTAGTCTGTGTATTTTGTATACACCATGCTTTTATTTATTTATTTATTTATTTTTTTTTTTTTACATATGTTATTTTGTATCATAAGTGAAAAAAAAATTTTCTTTATGTCAGATTTCATTTTCTAGGTATTATGCCATATATTTTTTTCTTGCAATCTAAAACACCTTTACCGACAATATTTCTAGGATTCCAAAAATATTTTCTAAATAAGTCAAAATAAAGCCACTCTCTGTCCGTAGTATTTCAGAACACAAGTACTATAT
Source organism: Salticus scenicus (assembly GCA_963930645.1). Classification (NCBI taxonomy): domain Eukaryota; kingdom Metazoa; phylum Arthropoda; class Arachnida; order Araneae; family Salticidae; genus Salticus; species Salticus scenicus. The sequence goes on along the minus strand of OZ005651.1, from coordinate 324,133,989 downwards.
TTTGATTTCCATATAAAAATTATTTCAATACCTGTTAACTAATTTGATATTCCTTAAATTTCAAAATAAAATAAATAGTATGTTTAAAATGTAAAAATAATAAAACCAAAAAATGTATTTTTTGGTTAAAAAAAAAAAAAAATCAAATTTTTGTCCCAGGCCCAGGGGCCAGGTTTCAATATCACAATTGGCATGGATGTTCCTAGTAGTAGTTCTCAATGCATATTTTAAGCCGATCGTTCCCGTCTAATAAATCTTTATGGGCAAAAAATGACGGTAGATTGACAATCCAATCCAAATCTATCACAGACGCAGTCTTCAACATTCCTCTGCATGCAAATCAACCCCAACATCATTCCTGCAAATTGTTATGCAAACTGACCTTCTGAGTCTGAATATGACGCCCATTTTTTCCCCATCATCCATCCTTTTTTTTTTTTTTAAGGGGGGGGATGCCCTCCCCTCTTTTTTTTTTTTTTATCACTGTTCGGTAATTTTATGGCCATGAATTTGATTGTGTGTGTGTATGGGGGGGGGATTATTTTAACTGTTAAGTGTCTTCTGAGGGGCTACAGAGGTAAAAAATTCTAAAACATGAACATGTCTAGCAAGGGGGGAACTTATGGGGATGACTGCCACTGAAATTATAAATTTCATTTATTATATTTTATGAATCTATTATTATTAATATTTAATATACATTATATTTTTTGCTTTTTAAGTGTTAAAATAATCCTTTTCCACCCTCGAAATCAAGTTCATAGCCATAAAATTACCGAACAGTGATAAAAGTTGGGAAAGGGGGTGGCGTCTTGAAAATACGGTGGATGATTGGACAAAATGGGTCATATTCGGGTTTAGGTTATTTTACATAAAAAAAACAGCAAAAACAGATTTTTTTTTTTTTTTTTTTTTTTTTCCCAGCGCAGTGTAGTCTTTCAAACATTTCTTTGTGTGGAGTATTTAATTAAACCATCTATTAAGTATGCACTGATTTATTAAGAATGTACTGATTCGTAACACGCAAGGCCGATTTATAATACCAGACTGAAAGTTGTTGACCATTTTACAGGTACCTATGTCATTACCAGTTTAATAGAACTGCATTATTTAGATTAAATAAAATTTTCTCAGCTCTTAAATTTTTTACCAAAATCCTTTATTTTACATATATTTAGCAAACTGCCCACCTCACCCCTCCAAAAAGATAAAAATTCCATCATTTTTCTATAGAACAATTATAATTGTTTTTTCAAATATAAAATGAATTATTTTTTATTTTTGTATTAAATTGTGAGAGGGAAATTTTAGAATCATTAAAAAACGACCCTAAAGGAAGGCCTTTCAAAGGAGGTATATTTTTTTAAAGGTTTCACTCTATAAATAAATATTTTTCAAAGATAACTATAGATTTGTAATTCTGATTTTTATTTTATTTATTTTATTTTTTTTTATAGGTAGGCCATAAAGAGGGAGGCGCATCCGACTTTATCAGGACATGGACCTCACAAAACACCCTCTGCTTTGGAGACGGTGTGGACTTACACTTGATCGAGCCATGTTTTAGATTATTTTAAATAAAATATTCACTTAGATATGTGCGTGAGTAAGATTTTACCTCTTATTCAACTTTACTTTGAGATATTTATTTCAATATTATATCACTTGTCAAGTAGACATTAGGTAAGTAAAATTTCGCTTACCTGTAAATCTTCTTACTGGAAAATTTATTTTTATATTATCTTACTTGGTTGGTGATTGTCTGCATTCTCCAGTTTTTTTATTCTGGAATTCAGCACTCATTCTGTAAAGAAATCTGTAACATTTTTATATTATTTTCTGGTGAATTATATTCAAGTAAAAATTAATCATTAGTGATTTCTTGAATATTTATTATAATATCGTTTTTATGGAGCGAGCTCGAAGCTCGCTCTTACTCGAAGAAGCACTTACATTCGTAAACTAAAACAGTTTCACAGAAGCGAAAAAAGATACAGAAGATACATCTACATTTAACCCGCAGGGTGTGACGAGAACGCGGAAACAATTGAGTTTAATACATCTACATATCACGTACTGAAAATGAGAGTTCTTTAAATGAAAAAGTTTCTAGGTTAATATTAAATATGAATTTCGGAGTCTATAATGTTCTAACATCCCCACTTAGACTCTGAAAGTCCTTTTTTTTTTAGTTCAATAGTTTGTTTCTATGTTTAACAAAGATAGTTCTGGGTAAAGCCTTAGTGAGGATGTCTGCAATCATAGTTTCTGTAGATTTATAAACCATTTGAATTTTTTTTCTTTAATGTTTTCACGAAGCAAATGGTATCGTATATCTATATGCTTCGTTTTATGATGGTACTTGTCACTTTCTGCTAATTTAATGCAGGACATATTATCCTCATACAAAGTTATTGGTTCCTCTTGATTTAAATCTAGTTCGTGCAATAAATTCTTAATGTATATTATTTCTTGTGCAGCGTTCGCTGCGGACACATATTCAGCTTCAGCGGAGGACATAGCGATGCAATTTTGTTTCTTTGAGCTCCATTGAATGGGATTTCTTCCGACCATGAACAGGTTTCCTGCGATTGATCTTCTATCGGATGCATCATTTGCCCAATCTGAATCTGCATATGCCCTCAGGATAGGTTCTTCTTTATTGCTAAATGTTAATTTTAAGTTTATTGTTGTTTTTAGATAGCGTATGACTCTCTTAACCGCCTCCCAATCCTTTGATCTGGGACACTCATTCCTTCTGCTTAGAATCCCAACTGCAGCGCTAATGTCCGGTCGCGATACCGTGGCTATGTAGAGTAGCGCTCCGATAGCTTGTCGGTATTGGGTGTTGTGCGGTAGAAGGTTTTCGTTATCGACTAACTTTATGTAGCCTGGCTCCATGGGAGTATCTGTCGGTTTCGCATTTTCAAGCCCAAATTTGGTTATTAGTTCCATTATTTTGTTCGTTTGGTCGAGCGTTATCGTATCTTTACTGGGTCTTTCTAAATTTATACCTAAATAATACTTAGCTTCGCCTAAGTCTGTCAACGGATATTCTTCTTTCAATTTGTCTATTAACATGTTTATAATTTTATTTTCACCCGCAATTAATAAATCGTCAACATAGACTAGAACATACGTTGTTGAATTATTTTGTTTTCTTTTATAAAGACATTTATTGTACTGGCTTTGATTGAAACCTAATTTGCATAATGTATCATTTAATTTCTGATTCCAAGCCCTCGCAGCCTGCTTTAACCCATAGATGGCCTTTTTCAACTTACAAACCTTATGCTCTTCGCCTGGTGCAGCATAACCCTCTGGTTGCTGCATATATACATCCTCCTGTAATTCCCCATGTAAGAAAGCCGTCTTAATGTCAACATGTCTTAAACTTAAATTTTTGTACAGGGACATTGCTAGAAAACTTCTTATGGTTGTGTGTGATGCAACAGGTGCAAAGGTTTCATCATAATCAATGCCATATTTTTGGGAAAATCCCTTGGCTACCAACCTCGCTTTATATTTTTCCACTAGTCCCTGATTATTGAATTTTGCCTTAAATGCCCATTTACTACCAATTACTTTAGTTCCTGGTGAGGCTTCTACTAATTCCCATGTTTCGTTTTCCTTAAGTGAGTTTATTTCCTCTAACGTGGCTTTAATCCAATTTTCTTTCTCTATGGGATTTTTCATTTTCATTATATCGTCCCAACATTTCGGTTCTTCAATTCTTTTATTGTTTACTGTGAACGTAAATCTATCAGGTGGTACCCCCCTATTAGATCTTTGCGATCTTCGCGGTAAGTCTTGTGAATTATCTGACAAACTGCTATCATCTGTGTTTTCTGCTTCCAAGTCTATTATCTGCAGTTTTGGTGATAATTTTATGTTATCAGGCCTTTCATCATTATTTTTTAATGTTTCATTATTTATTATTTCTTTATTTTCATGTTCTACAAATTTTACAGTACGACTTATAATTATGTTTTTACCATTCGTACAAATTCTATACCCTTTACTCCTATTATCATACCCTGCAAATATACCTTGCTGGGCGGTATCATCTAATTTTCCCCTGTGTACCTTTTGTACATAAGCATAGGCACGACAACCGAAGGGTTTTAATTTTGACAGGTCAGGTTTTCGACCCGTCCATAATTCGTAGGGTGTTGATTCACACGCGGAAGTCGGGAGTCTATTCTGTAAGTAAACAGCGGTATTAATTGCCTCACCCCAGAAAGAATTCGGTAAATTTCCATCTTTTAATAAGCAACGTGCCATCTCAACCAAAGTTCGATTTTTTACGCTCAGAAACGCCATTCTGAGGAGCCGAATAGGGGACTGTGAATTGATGGTCTATTCCTAATTTTCCTAAATATTCATCAAATTCTTTTCCGGTGTATTCCCCTCCATTGTCTGAGCGGATTGCCTGCAAAGTTCTCCCGAATTTATTTGTAGTCATTGCTATATATTGTTTTAATTTTGATAAAACTTCGTCCTTACTTCTTAATAAGTATATAACGGTAAATCGACTAAAGTCATCTATAAACGTCAAAAAATAATACTTTCCACCGACCGTGGGGGTTTTCATCGGCCCGCATAAATCGCTGTGAACCAACTCTAAAACTTTTGTTGCCCTAAATTGAGCCTTTTTGGGATAAGGATTGTCAGTTAACTTAGATAATATGCAAGTTTCGCATACACTATCATGTTTGCAATCATCTAGTTTAATCCCTGTTGCCATGTTTTTGTTTACTAACTGTTTTATATGATTAACATTTCTATGACCCAATTTAACATGCCATTTGTCTATGCAGTTTTTGTTTTCGCACGTTTTCACAATGTTTATGGTGTGTGTTGTATCTGAATTTATTTTACATTCATATAAATTATTATTGATATACCCTTCAATACATGTTTCGCCTTCATGCATTATTTTGCATGATCTATCTTTAAATACTGCTACACACCCATTTTCTGTTGCCCCTTTCACAGATATGAGATTTGTCTCAATATCCGGTACATACAAGATATTTTTTAACAGTATGGTGTTTTGTGTATTATTTGAATTTATGGTATGTAATTTTACAGATCCATGTCCAAACGATTTTATTTCCTGCCCATTCGCGATCGTTACGCAGGAGGAGCTAGGATAGAATTCATAAAATTTACTTTTATCGTTACTTACATGTGTCGAACACCCTGAATCAATATACCACTTATCTGATTTCATACCCATATATAATGTAAATACCTTATTTGATTTATTTTTATCAGTTGCCGAAGTCTGTGTTTTGTCTGCGTTATCTCTATCATGAGAGCACATTGCAGTTCTAAAGGGCTGTCTGTTTTTGTTATATCTATTATTTTGTTTAGATCTCGAATTATTTTTTCTCTTTAGAATCCAGCATTCGTCTACATCGTGGTTATTTCTTTTACAGAACTTACAGAATTTCACGTTTTCATTTTTTGTTTTAGTTATTTTCAAAGCTGAAATATTGTTTTCGTGTTTATTTTCTTCTCTCTTTAAATATTCGTCGATCAGTTTGGATCGGATAAACTCGGGAGAAAGGTCTGCTTCATCTCTACTTTCCAAAGAAGTGATTAATACATCATAAGATTGCGGCAGAGAACAAAGCATTAATGCTGAGAGATGCTGATCGCTTATTTGTTCACCAATTGCTATCAGCTTGTCGCGCGTTTGGTATATTTTAGTGATATGCTCTGTCATTTTACCTCCTTCACTTAATTTAATGGAATATAATTTGCGAAGGAGAAATAGTTTACTTGAGAGCGATGACCTCTCATCTATTTTTTTAAGAGCTTCCCAGCATTCACGAGCTGTGGATAGGTTCTTAACGTTTACTATTTGAGTGTCATCAACTAATAAATTTATAATTGCACGCGCTCTACGATCCTTAGACCTCCATGTATCGGTTATTGGCGTTGGAGGCTCATCACTTATAACTATGAATAAATCATCTTTTTGTAACAAATTTTCAACTCTAAATTTCCATATGTCATAATTATTTGCATTTAGTGCTTCAATATTGGTATCTTTAAATAAGTTCATTTTGTTTATTTAATTTATTTCTCCAAAATAGTCTGTTTGAAAAATACAACAGTTTGTTTTAATTCGTTAATATATAGGTATATAAGTAGAGAGTTATTTTTATTTATTTATTTATTTTTTTTTTTTAACGATAGTTATCAGTGTTCGTAATTTATTTTTCACCAAGAATAGTTTATTTGAAATATAAACAAATATAAACAGTTTTTTTTTTTTTTGTGATATTTCTCAATGTAAAGTATATAAATGTCAACTGTTTTTTTTTTTTTTTTTTTTTTTTGTTTCACCAAGAATAGTTTCTTTGAAAAAACAGTTTATCAAATCAAGCTCATAATCTTTTAGATTATTTTAAATAAAATATTCACTTAGATATGTGCGTGAGTAAGATTTTACCTCTTATTCAACTTTACTTTGAGATATTTATTTCAATATTATATCACTTGTCAAGTAGACATTAGGTAAGTAAAATTTCGCTTACCTGTAAATCTTCTTACTGGAAAATTTATTTTTATATTATCTTACTTGGTTGGTGATTGTCTGCATTCTCCAGTTTTTTTATTCTGGAATTCAGCACTCATTCTGTAAAGAAATCTGTAACATTTTTATATTATTTTCTGGTGAATTATATTCAAGTAAAAATTAATCATTAGTGATTTCTTGAATATTTATTATAATATCGTTTTTATGGAGCGAGCTCGAAGCTCGCTCTTACTCGAAGAAGCACTTACATTCGTAAACTAAAACAGTTTCACAGAAGCGAAAAAAGATACAGAAGATACATCTACATTTAACCCGCAGGGTGTGACGAGAACGCGGAAACAATTGAGTTTAATACATCTACATATCACGTACTGAAAATGAGAGTTCTTTAAATGACAAAGTTTCTAGGTTAATATTAAATATGAATTTCGGAGTCTATAATGTTCTAACACCATGTACTTGACAACTGAATGTCAAAGCGATAATCATTCGGCCAACAGATCAACATGTATATAATGAAGTAAGCATGTAAATTGTTTAAAGTGAATTTATTGGGCCAGTTTGCGTATAATGTAAGTGGTCAACGTTATCGCGATGCAAGTCTGACAGCCTTATTCACCAAATTTTTAACACTTAACACTGATGTTAAACCAGGAATAATGCTAGGTTATCTCAAAATCGGTATTCACCACGCAAAATCACCAATTTAACACTCGAGTTAACCCTCTTTTTTTAATCCTCCTAAACTGGTGGATTAACTCTGGTGTTAAATGAGCATGTTACAGTTACAGCGAAAACCCTTTTGTTTACTTCTTTAATGCATTGCGTTTTTACTAACCAATCAGCGAGACTCTTACAGATAACTCTGGGGTCAACTAATCCATGGATGGTGAATACGAAAACTTTCTAACGCAGTGTTAATGGAGTGTTAACTCTAACACAAGTGTTACGTGAACCATGGGTTAACAGTGATTTGGTGAATAAGGCCGTGATTATACTTATCACTTCATGATAAAAGATCTTATTTTCCTTGAAATGGCTTTTTTTTTTTTTTTTTAAATAGCACGAGAACTTAAACAAAAAGGGGGAGAAATAAGCCTGAAAATTAAGTCTATTACAATTAAAGACATACTTGCCAACCATCTCATTATGAACCGTACAATATTTAGTACCCGCCTTTTTTTCCACACCAATAATTTTTTAGAGTAATTTTAGTCTTATTTAATCGTAACAACATTTAGAGAGAATAACTTTAAAAATATAGTGGTGTGAGAAAAGGGGCGTTTTTTCAGGGGGCGTTAACAATTGTACGGTTATTAATGAGATGGTTGGCAAGTATGTAAAGATATAATTCATTTACACAAAAGTGGAAAAAATATTCTTTTTTCTGCTGACATGTGTACATAAATCAAAGTCCTGTTACAAGGCTAGGGTCTAGTTACTGGCACAATGAAATAAACAACGCACAGAAGTGTGAAAAACATGGGAGAAATTATGAAAGCACTGGGCCATCGCACTGGATTAGAACACATTCGCTTATGTTAGAAGCAGAAGGGATTATCGGTGTTACTAATACAACACACGCTGGCCACGGAGAATCCTTAATGAAAACACGAAGTCTTTATTTGCGTAGGTATTAAAATAAATCTCGAACACGTCAGAGAAATCGTGAAGGTCAGCGGATTTGTTTCTAATTATAACCTGGCTTAACGGCCCTCTTCACTTACCGTCGCCGGAAGCCCGAGCCAATGTTATTCTATGGAGATATTTTATTTACAAATAACTTATTAACTAATACGTATTTTTAAATTCTGTTTTCACATTCAGAAAAGTCGAAACTGTTTAATTGACGGACCTTTTTTTTAAAATGTATTTTTTTTTTTTTTTTTTTTTTTTTTTTTTTTTTAATATTTTATTTTGAAATTGCAAAGTGAAAAAATTTCACATGTTGAAAATTCGTATTTGTAGCTTCAAAATAAAACATAAAATTAAAAAAAATATTTTTAAAAAAAGTTCCGTCAATTTAACAGCTGGGAATTTTCAGAATGTGAAAACAGAATTTAAAAATATGTATTAGGTAATACGTTATTTGTAAAGAAAAATTTCCCATAGAATAACATTAGCTTCGCTTCCGGCGGCGGTGAGTGAAGAGGGCCCTTAAATCAGCAGCAACTGATTGTGATGTCTAACTGCAAAATAAATTCATATGAGGCCAAACTTTTAGAAAGATAAAAGTAAATTCTAGAAAATTATATGAAAATCCACTAGCTACTGATAAAACATTTGTGCTAAAAATCAATCAAATGTGTAAGTGTTCAGTGATTAAAACAGCACAATAGGGTTCTTTATTATTCAAATATATTTTTCTTAACAAGGTCAAGGGAAAGCGGCGACTTTAACATCAGCAAAGAAAGCAAAAGAAAAAAAAAAAAAAAACTCCTTCCGGCTTATTCGGAAGGGTAGGTCGATTTCTTTTTTCTTATCAAGCAGCCGTCATTTTGTTTCAAAATGGCGGCTACAAATTATAAACGAATTAGTAGAAATATTGATGCAGGCTATCTACATATGGAGTTTTAAGCAAATTGGTTTATAAATACCTTTTTATGTGGATTTAAACTTTGGCCGGCGCTTGGAAACAAGATGGTGGGCCAAGTTGACAAATATATCAGATGCATTTGTGAGATAAGACTACTGTAAAAATATAGTTGGAATTAATTCAGAATCTCAGAAGTCATCGTGTTGAAAAATTAAGTGGCTGCCACTTGGATCAAAATGGCAGAGAAAGGTGCTCAGTGAACTAATTAATCTAAGATATTGTTGCAAATTTGAAAATAATTCTTTTTTTTTTGGTAGAAATTCTTTCAAAGAGGCTTAGTAAGTTGATTAAATGTTAATTTTTTGCATTTCTAGTTTGTTTTAACGTTAAAATAGCCTAATTTCCCCTTAAAAACGCATTAAAAAGCTCCAATATTGCAGGTAATGGATTTGTCGCCAAATTTGGCGAATTTTCCACTTGGCGACTTTTTTGGCGATGTTTGGCGAGAAAATCCATAGTTCATTAATAAATTTCATTGAGACACTTATATAGTCCATGTATACATCAAAATTCAAACAAATTCGGAATACGCTTTTTACAATTTGAAATTGAAATTTCCAAGTGGTCTCCACTTGAAAACAAAATGGTGGAGCAACTTGGTTAAGAAACTCATCCAAGTTATTCATAACACAAGTTAAGACACTGCCCAAATTTGGTTCGATTTGGAGTATTATTTCGGAAGTTATCGTGATTTTAAATTTTCAAGTGGTAGCCTGATTTCAAGTGGCCCCGCTTAACTTAACATATCCGTCACTTTATTAAAAATGGTGGATATGTTCATTAATAAACTTCATTGAGACACTTATATAGTCTATGTATACATCAAAATTTAAACAAATTCAGAATACGCTTTTTACAATTTGAATTTGAAAATATCAAGTGGTCTCACTAGAAAACAAAATGGTGGAGCAACTTGGTTAAGAAACTCATCTAAGGTATCCATAGCACAAGTTAAAACGCTGTCCAAATTTCGTTCCATTTGGCGTATTATTTCGGAAGCTAAAATTTTCAAGTGGTAGCCTGATTTCAAGTGGCCCCACTTAAGATATCCGCCACTTTATTAAAAATGGCAGATAAATTTCATTAATAAAGTTCATTGAGACCGTTATGTAGTCTAGATTTACAAAAAAATTCAAGCAAATCTTGCTTTAAATACGCTTTTTACAATATGGGTTAGAAATATTCAAATGGCTGCCACTTGAAAACAAAAAGTCGGAGCAACTTGGTTAACGAACTCATCCAAGATATTTATAAGATCAGTTCACTGTCCAAATTTGGTTCGATTTGGAGTATTATTTCGGGAGTTATCGTGATGACAAAATTTTCATTATAGATAGATAGATAGATAGATAGATATAGGTAAACGAAGTGATTGCAATAGGTCGATTTCTAAAGAAATCAACCTAAAAGATTCCATGTCCAGAACTAGTCCAGAATAAATGTAAATTTAATTTTCTAAAAATTAATTGGAATTTTAGAATAATATCTGGGAAAATGTTAAATTTATACTGAATCTTTTCAGGATAACGAAGATGTCTTAAAAGCATCTGAAAATAAAACTGAAGACAAACAACCCTATCTAATTTGCACTTATCAATGAACAAGAAGTATTTGCAACTTCTTCATTAAAATCGACTACAAGTTAATTGAGGTGGAGAATAACTGCATCAAAGTATTTGATATTCTCTTTAAATTACGCTTTGTTTTTAACATAAAGTATGCTAGATATTTGGGAAAATTTTGACTTCATGTCGATATATATATATATATATATATATATATATATATATATAATAAGTAATCCAAGAGCATTTTGCGATTCACTCAATACTTGTTTGTATAGTATACCTGTCGATATAAACAGAATTATACCTATTGAATAAACTTTGTATGACTTCATAAAATTACTTTCCTTTTTGTTTGTTTATTTGTACATTATAGTTCTTAATTAGACTGAATTCAAATTTCATTTTTTTGAAATTATTTATTATATAGACTTTTAAAGGAAATACCGTGTCAAAGTGTATATGAAATAATTAAAAATAATTTCAGGATGTCTAGTATAATTTCATATTTTCAGTAAAAATTTTCTTTATTAAATTATACATTAGTTTTAAATTTTTAATTTGATATCGTAAAATAGTTTTAAAAGATGAGATTACTGCAAGTATGCCTGTAACACCATCTGGTTATATTCTATTTTCTTTTCTTTTTCACTTAACAGAATATTTGCTTTCAGAATAAATGAAATTGTCATTCAGAGTATAATACAAATATATATATATTGGTATGGTATAACTAATAATTGATAAAGTACAATTGTTTCTGTTTTCATACTTCATTATTCTAACTGTACATGTCTAATCTCGCCGGTAGCCACAGCCCATTGGGGAGACTTATTTCCCCAATTACTCATTACCTAATGTGCTTTTTAAATTCTATTTTCACATTAAGAAAATTCGCAACATTAAATTAGTACTTGATTTTAAAAACTGATTTACCACCTTTTTTTTTCTGACTAAAAAATGCACTTTGGTAATTTTTCACTTTAATTAAAAATATTAAAAAAAAAAAAAAAAAAAAAAAAAAAAAAAAAACCTACTTTTATATTTTTTTACTTTTTTTTATAATTCATTTGAAAATTTTAATAAGATTATTTAATTTTCTTCAATATAAAATAAATAATTTTTTTCTATTTTTGATTTTTATAACTTAAAAATACAATAAATTTCTATAACTTAAAAAATAAATTTTAGTTTTGTTTTAACTATAAAATAAGGTAAAACTAAAGAAAATGTTTTTAATTATTTTTCTAAGTATTTTATTTTATTTTTGGTATATCCCAAAACAATATTAAATTTTGTTTTTAAATTACAAAAAAAAAAAAAAAAAAAAAAAAAAAAAGAGAGAGAGAGAGAGAGAGAAATGATGATTTTAATTGCATATATAATTATTATCCAAATTAAATAATTACTTCTCCAATCAATACAACTTCTTGAAAATTAAAGTATAGGATTACGATACTATTAAATTATTACAGGCAAAGAAATGTTATCCTTAAATGTAGATTTTAAATGTTAATCAACATACTTTCCTCATCGACAACATTTTTTTTTTTTTTTTTTTTTTTTTTTTTTTTTTTTTATCCTTTTGTGGACGAAATAAAATATTTCACTTCACCTGCTCTCTATTATTAACAAGCTAAAAGGGTTTACGTAATTTATAGACATTAAAAGGAAAACAGGAAGCGCAAACCAAGATTTAATTACACCTGCTAACTATTTTGTACACTTTGTTTTACAGCTTTCTTATTTTTTAGTTATTTAAATTTTTTATCTGTTTTTCTTTGTATTTGTTATTTAGTGTTTTGTAAAATTAAAATTTATTTTTTATGTTATAAAAATTTATTGTATTTTTAAGTTATTAATAAAAAATATTTTTTATTCAAGAAAATTAAATAATCTTTTATAATTTTTTTTCAAATTTTGAATTAATTTATAAAATAAAGTAAAAAAAAAAAAAAAAAAAAAAAAAAAAAATTAGATTACACAAAAAATTAAAGAAGAAAAAAATTCCGTAGGTAGTCTCGAACTCATGTCTGGGTGGAAGACCAGTGCTTTACGCTCACGCCACTGGGGCGCAGCCTTACTTGCTAAATAACTTGTATTTAAAGATTACTGAAACTTTAAATGCTTTTTTCTCGAAATTCTGTGAATAGTGGGTCCTACTGCTTTAATATGTTGTTACCTTCATAGTATACTACAATCCTACGCAATTTCGTCCCTGTCTGAATATTCCATGTCGTGACCTCTCCTTGTTAATACAAATCTAATAGGACATTGACGACCATTAGTATTCATTAAATCTTATTGCTTTTTAAAAGTTACACATTTCTAATTACTAAATTTGCATGTTTTCAACGGACACCTGCAACGGACACCTGCGTATGAAATAGTTTTCAGTTAGGTAAAGTAGAAGCTACATTTTGTATGGAGAAGTCTCAAATGGGAACTTAAAAAAAAAAAAAAAAGAAAAAAAGAAAGAAAAAAAAAAAAATCAAGAAAATACCAGAACTTAATACAGTGTGCCTATCGTTAACGTGAATCTCAAGGGGGATAAAAAAAAATTTTATTAGTAGTTCATGCTATCAGTAACTGAGCATTTTCACGGGGATTGTGAGGAACAGTTCATGCTAAAAGTAACTCACGTTAACGAGGCACCATCCCTCCCAACAAAACAGTAAGTGGTGTAAAGTAAGCTGCAAAGGAATTATATATAATGAATTCAAACTTAATATAAAAAATCTTCACTGTAGAGTCCTGCATCGGGTCGATAACCTGATTTTACCAAGCTTGACCTACAATCTGAGTTCTGGTTGAGTTGACTAAATTTTCTCCTTTTGTGGTTCGAGTCGGGTAGACTTATTTATTTTTCGTACGTGTCGGGTTGACATTTTTTTTTTTTTTTTTAATGCAGGTAGAGTACTGTATCAGGTTTACTTTACAAAAAAAAAAAAGCTATAAATATCCTATAATTAATGTGCACTTACCCAGTAATAGTATAATAAAATAAATATCCATTTCCCAGTAAAACAGTTAATAAAAAAAATATTTAGAATGCAAGCTGTGGAAAACCGGTTCAGTCTTTAACAATATGTGCGATTCATCTATTTTAATTACACATATCCTTTTGAAATAATCTATGAACTTAAACTGATACACTCCTGATCAAAAGTTCAGCAAGATTTGCAAACAATAAGTTTTGTTTTTATCCCAATTTAAAGACTTATCTCTCGATGAAATGCTTTCAAACATTGAGTATATAAAGAACCGGGTCTTCCTCATGTTTTTCAGTGAAGATTGGTTTAAGAAGACAACATTTAGGGGACTAGTAACAAATTAAACAAAATCAGTAATGTGATCACCTTGTATCGTGAAATGAACTGTAACTTTAGGATATGTTAATATTAACCCAGTTCAATTTGTGTGACGATAGCACATTAAATAACGGAGATATAAGCATTTATTTTAAAACTCCCCCCCCCCCCCCAAAAAAAAATATATATATATATATATACTAGCAGACCCGGCCACGCGTTGCTGTGACTAAGTTATACGTTGAATTATACGGCTGTAAACTATTTAGTACAGTTAAATTATTATTTACGAACAAAGACGAAAACGTTGTAGCCGATGTAAAAACCCACAGGGTTGAGATTTGAAACTTAGGTCAAAATTTGGAAGCGATTGATAAAAATTTTCGTAGTGTTGATATTAAGCACAAATTAATTTTATTGTAGGGTCCTATAAATTTTAATGGAGAAGTGATATATATTATTTCTAATGCTACTTTGGATAAAATTGCTAAAATGACTAATATATAAATTAAATTCTATTAAAATTCTATTAAAATAAAAGTATAAAAGAAACAGACGATTTTAAAATCAATTTTTATGGAGGAGTGAAATATAATATATGCTATAATGGATAATTTTACTATTAAATGACCTCATCATTTTAAATATTTTAAAGAGGGCAACAGCTGTAGTTATAAAAGGGAAAACAATAAGGCTAAACCAGAAAAATAAGTAAATTTGATAAATATTTTAAAACTTTAAAATTGGAAATCTTATGAAATATTGGACATTTAAAGTAAATACATGTATCATTTTAAATACAAAAAGATTTTGGAAAAGTTTAGTGTATTTTAACGAAGTGATGAGAAGTTTTTGAGTATGTTAAAATTTTAATAGTAAATTCAAGTCAATAAAGATGGGAAACATTGAGGATTAAGATAAGAATAATTATAAGATTTAAAAAAAAAAAAAAAAAAAAATTTATATACCATGCTTTTAAATTTTAATATACTAATAATATACAAATTAAAAAGAAAATGATAAATATTCTATCATAGTTTGAAGTCAAATTTGTTTTCAAATGTCTAAATAAAATATCTGATGTAAGATACTAATATTTTGCAGCGGAATAGATTTCATTTCTGTCATCCTTGGCGAAAAAAAAAGAATATCGCCAAATTATCTGGCGAAAATATTTAATTCCTTTCAAAAATCATGGTTATTTTAACAACTTATATTAAAAGAGTAATGAATAATATGAAACAATATTTCGTACAATACATATTACATGTCATACATACGTACAATGAATAATACATATTACATTTCGTACAATGCATACATCTGGCATGTATATTTTCGTGTTACGCTTTTGATCGCCAAATAATAATAATAATAATAAAAAAAGCCAAGGGCGACAGAGTTTAAAAATTTAAAATTAAAATTTTGTCAATTTGACAGCAAAATAATTCAATCTAACACCCGCGATAACTAATACATATCTATACCCAAATATAAGGATTAAAATCGGGAAATAAATTTCCTCGATTTTTAATAATTTCTTACAAAAAATCCAGTGGGCAATTAACATAGGAAATCTTTTTCTTGGCTGCACAGACGGTCAGTGAGTCACACTTCGCTTGCGTATAGAACTCATAGATATAGTATAGCATATATAGAATAGAGTGATCATTGGGGAGAAAAAAGTTATTCCTTTTCATTTGGGAAAAGACGACGTTTTTACCAAAATATGGCCGTCTTTCCCCGAGTGAATACACACGGGAATACATACTAATATTTTAGCAAATAAAATTTATGAATAATTTATTTGCTAAAGGGGAATGGAAGACTCCAGATACAGTTTCAAATTCATATTTCTTTCTTTCTTTTCTTTTTCTTTTTCTTTTTCTTTCTTTTTTTTTTTTTTTTCAATACCACTTAATGGCTGTTTCCAAAGCTTTTATTTTTTTATCTTTTTTCGGCATCAAAAATCTTTCTACGATAACATGGGGATGAGAGATCTATATATATTACTATATCTATGATAGAACTACATTAGCACTTTATCAATGTGTATAAAATCTTTAAATTGATTATGACGTCAATTTTCGTGAGATGCATAATTTAACTTTTTATAATTTTTTAACGTTCACGTTTGATTAAATGTATTTATTTTTATGTCGAAAGAAAATGAACTCGTATTTTTTTTTTTTTTTTTTTTTTTTTTGGCAACAATTAAATTAATGGAACTCACAGATATTTTGGAGCAACTTTAATAAAGGTCTATAATTAACAAATAATTGCAATAAAACAATATTGTGACAATAAATTGAGATAAAAACTATCCTATCTCTCAAGTTGGATCAAACTGCAAACAGTGTGCAAAATTTCATCAAAATCAGTTCCTTAGTTTAGGAGTTTACCCCGGACAAACATCGTGACACGTAATTTATATATATATACAGATTAAATTATAAAGTTTTGATCAATGAAGCACAAATAAGTAAAAAACAGGATTAATTTCACTGTATTATCTTCATTATAATATGAATTCAATTTACACTTCAGTCTAAGTAACACGTGGCCGGCTATGCTAACACCAAAAATTTAAAAAGTGGAAATAATTGAATTATACGAAATTTATTAATAGGTTAAAAAGTTGAAGATTCTTTGTGTAGATGGCAGCACCAAATATATTTCAGCTTTCATTTCAACCCAGTCGAAAGGTATCGACATCTGTTAGAATCATTTGGAGTTAACAGATAATTGTGACTGTCAAATAATAACAGACAAATAATTAGCAATAAATTAAAATTGCGACTATAATTTGAGATTTAAACTATCCTATCTCTCAAGTTGGATCGAACTGCACATGGTGTGCGAATTTTATTATAATCGGTTAAGTGGTTTAGGAGTCCATTGAGGACAAACATTGTGACACGAGATTTATATATATTAAGATATATATATATAATATACAGTTTTAAACGAAAAATAGTCCCACTTTCAGATAAATTGAAAACACTTTCAAAACAATATACTTCAATCGGAATGCAAAGATCTTAAATATCTCATGAAAATGAACACTTTTATGAAAAACGTTTTCACTGCGCATGTACGAAAGATTTGCAAACGATCAGTTTTTTTTTTTTTTTTTTTTTTTTTTCCAATTTTAAAGCTTCTCTTGTTGAAATGTTTTCAAATATTGGGCATTTAAAGAACTATGAACATTCTTCTAAAGAACATTCATGTTTTTAAGTGAAGATTGGTTTAAGACAACATTTAGGGGGCCATCAATTATGTTTGTGATCACCCTGTATCATTAAGTGAACGAAATGATCTGTAACTTTAGGATGTGTTAATATAGACCCAGTTCAATTTGTGAATGAATTTTTGTGATAGCATATTAAATGACGGAGATATAAGCATTTATTTTAAAACTCCAAAAATAAAATCAACTTGTTTTTTAATTTATAATAGTTTTTTACGAAAATCATTCCCAATTTCAGATAATTTGGAAAGACACTTTTAAAACAATATACTGCAATCGGAATACAAATATCTTATGAAATATGAGCAATTTTGTGAAAAACGTTTTCACTGCGCATGTGTAGAAAAAAAAAATGCCAAGGTTGAAAACCAGATATATTGGGCAACTTTTATCAAAAGTGCATTTGAATAGAGTAAAAATTAAGCAAGTTATATGAAAAAGAAAGAGCTAGATTTTAGATATTTTCCAAGAGAAACTTCAAAATTAAAACAGGTCTCGTGTACAGATGAATTTTCCAAATTTTGGTGAAAATTGGAAAAACCAGAGGTGGATCATCGAAAAACGGAAGTCCGTATCTCAAAAACGGCTCTAACGATTTTCTTCAAAGTTGCTATATAAACATTCTATTAGATGTCCTTTCGAATGATATAGTTGGTCAGTTCAAGAAAATTGACAGTCGTCCTGTATAAATAGTTCAATTTCAGGTTCAGTTTCAAGCGCGTTCCTTTAAAAACGCCTGTACGTTTTTTTTTTTTTTTTTTTTTTTCAAACTCGCCATATTAACTAGCTTTTAGATATATTTTTGTATGTAATTGTTTTCCCTCTAAATAATTGAGTATGCCAAGTTTTGGTTACAGTTGGTGCCTCAAAAACGGCTAACGATTTTCTTGAAAATTGTGATACATAAATCCATTTTAGTCTCTTGTATTACGTAGTTATTACAGGAAAATTAACGGTCATCCTTCTTAGGTGGTTCAGTTTTAGATCTTGGATATATGTGTTTAAAAAAAAATCTTTTTATTATGAAAGGACTATTTCTTTCACTTTGACTTTTTGCGTCGTTACCAATTTATAGTGTTCCACTTCGAAAATGCCTGCCAATATACAATTTTACCATTTAATTTCTTACTCTATCTTAAAACATTTTGTGAAATCCGTAAAAGCTTATATATATACATATATATATATATATATATATATATATATATATATAATTTCATTTCCCATCGGTGAGGACCGAACTCACAACCTTCGGGTTCATAGTTGTGTACTCTGACCACAGAGCTGCTAATAGAGGTATTGTATTCGTTCCAAAAACTCGATATCGAGTTTTTACCTGACTTACACGTTTTAAGGCCTCCTGAGTCCAAAAAAGTAGTTTTTGGCAATTGGTCAATGTGTGTGTGTATGTATATATGCATGTATGTGTGTGTGTATGTATGTATATATATATATGTATGTGTGTGTATGTATGTGTGGAATCTTCTGGATATCGTATCTCCGAAACTAATAGAGAGAGAAATACGAAACTTCAGAATTGATACAGGTCTGGTGAAGTTTCCAATTTTTGGTGAAAATTGGAAAAACAGAAGTGGGTCTCGGATACTACAGAATCAATTGAAAAAAAAAAAAAAAAAATCCTTGAAGGTTTTAAAATAATGGAGAACTACATCAGTTTTCTTTCAAAACAATGTTTTGTTTCTAAAAAATAATTTTTTTTTTTTTTCTTTTTTTAACACAATTTGCAAGTTAAAACGTCTGTAAACAAACCAAAAAAAAAAAAAAAAAAAAAAAAAAAATTAAAACAAACTACTGTTACATAAATGTTTAACAAATTTTTAAAACTGAGTGGCATAGGTGCACTCTGTTTGGTTCTCCATCATATATTTGTTCTTGTAAATTTCTAGTACATAACTTACTATATTTATGATAAGAGAAAGGAATTTGGCCGATCGTTCGACACAGTCGCCGATTGAAATGCCCCATCTGTAGGCTACCTATCGTTTAATTCGATATATTTACCTTATCCTAATTTGCTGCTTAATTTTATTAGGGTCAGTCTCGTACTTTAGTTTTCATGCAATTGTATACTATTTCCAATGCAACGATGTCCATAATGCAAGGTTACATGAAATATTGCTTTATTCTGCCATGTAAAGAAAATCTTAATTTTCGTATAACTTAAGAAGTTATTGAAATATTCATCGTCAATGATGTTCAAACCAGTGTCTTAAATTATATTTTGAAAGTAATTAGGCATCTTTAAGATAAAAATATCATTAAAAATGGACATTTAGGCGAAATTTTGCTGTATTCTTCCGTGTTAAGAAATTCATAAATTTCGTATAACTCACGAAGTTTTTTAATTAGAATATTGCAAATTGATTGCAATATTCTAATCTTGCCAGTGTCATAAAGAAATACTTTAAAACTGGTCCGATCTCTTCACGACCATTTGTTCTTGAAATGTATACAAACTAACAAACTAATGCATTAACACCATATCAGTTTTGTTATTTTCAGATTCCTCGCACCTGAAAACGTGTATAAAAAAGTAAAAAAAAAAAAAAAAAAAAAAAAAAAAAAAAAATCGAAATTTTTCATGATTACCTAAGTTCCTCCCATACCTCTAGTATGATGAGAAACTAATAGTGATGAATTTTCATCTATGCAATTAAAATATATTTTCTTTCGTATTTTTTAAATATATATGTGTTATTGCTATGTACTTTTTGAGTGTGCTTAAATTTACTTTCACATAATTGATAAATTTGATTAATAGAAAAGAAATATTTCCATTTTAATGTATATGTATGCATTAATAACTCAATTTCATTCCTTGGGGGGAGGGGGGGAGGGGAGGCTATAATCCGCACAAACCAAAAAAAAAAAAAAAAAAAAAAAAAAAAAAAAAATGCTAATGATAATTATTTTTGTATTAAAGAAACAGATATATGTCGGTATGTTTTCTGTTAAAATATATAATACCTTGGAATCTCTTAAAACTTGTTATAGTTCTTTCCTTCAACTACTGTTGTTTTCTGTTACACTGCCATGCCACCCAGGTGTTCCAGCCGTTTAACTTAATGAGATTGGCGCCGCTGTGTCTACGGTCGGTTTCTTCAGAAAGTTGGAATTTAATTAGTTTTTTTTTTTTTTTTTTTTTTTTTTTGGCTTCTGTTTCTTTCCATCATATGAAAACTTTATTTGACGACGCCTTGAAAAAATTCTCCTGCGTTGCTATTGGCTGTATTAAAAAAAAAAAAAAAAAAAAAAAAACTTGATATCGTGTAGCAACGCATTCTATCACTGCATATAGACGCATATAGACGTATTCTATCACTGTTTGTATTTCTTTATTCTAAAGCAGCTCCTTCCTTCCACCGGCGAAACCTTTAACTTTTGGTGTCTTAGTTAATTATCACAGAGTGAGTTAGTAAGTTCTTTTATTTTTAATTAAGTATTCATTTTAATTTGATCAACAAAGAAAAAATTTTTTATATACTTTTAGCTCTCTAACATATTATAAATAAGGGGAAATTAGGTATTCGTGCAAATTTTTGACCGCGCTTTTTTGACTTTATGTACGCGTTTTGGGGTTTGAGGAATCCAAAAATAACAGAACTGATTTGTTGTCATTACTTTGTTAATTTGTAAGTTTGTATACCCGACATCTCAAAAACAAATTATGGCAGAAAGATCTAACCAGTTTTAACTTAGTAATACTTTGTCACTGGCAAAAACCGTATTTATTGCTTGTTTCCAGTATTCTTATTTAAAAACTTCGTACGTTATACGAAATTTACGATTTTCTTAGCATTGGAGAATAAGACAAATTTTCGCTTAAACGTGCATTAAGAGGAATAATTTTCTGTAAAGATGTGAAACCTTCTTTAAAATATAAATTATGAAGCTAACATGAACATATTTAACTGTGACAATTCAACTTTGAAGAATTCGTAAGTTATTCGAAGTTTACGAATTTCTTAACATGGCAGAATAAGGCAAAATTTCACATTAACGTCTATTAGAGGGATATCTTCATCGTCAGACTACTTTTAAAATATTATTTAGGATACTGGAATGAACATAATTGACTATAAATTTTCTAATTTAAAAATTTTGTAAGCTATTAGAAATTTTAAGATTTTCTCAACATAGCAGCAGCATAGCAACATAGCATATTTCATATAAATTTGCATTGTGCGGTAGTTGCACTGGAAACGGATTTGCATGAAAACTGATCTACGAAACTGTCTCCAATAAAATAAAGTAACAAATTAAGATAAGGTAAATGTATCTAACTAAACGGTGGGTTGTGTTTAGTCATTCATTTCTCTTAACATGAATATAATATGTCTTGTGCTAGAAATTTATGTATGTATCATGGGAAACTAAGCAGATTCCACCAATGCCAACTAGTTTTAAATAGTTATTTGATTGGCATACATGTTTTCAAGTCATTGTATCTCTTTAAAATGTTTTCACAATGATCAATTTTTAAAAGGGTTAATAATAAAATAGACACTTTTATTAAATTTTATTTTTAAACGCATGTTCAGCTATGTAAACTTTTTCTGTATATATTAGTATTCTAATGTTATTTTGCACTCCATTAACTTTCTTTTTTCTGGAAAAAAAAAAAAAAAAAAAGTTTACTTGTGAAATTCTCAAAATATATAAAATTTCATCTTGGCCTTAAGAAATGCATTATAAATAGTTATCGTTACAAATGTTCATATTATTCTTGTTTTTAAAGGTGTTGCAAATGTGTTTAGTTTGAATTTTTGCAAGGGTTGACGTTAAAACGCTGACTTATTTTCACTACATTTTTTTTTTTTTTTTTTTTTTTCAATTGGTTGGTTTATTCTTTTGTTACTTTATTATTAAACATCCGCCAAAATTAGCTTTAATAATTTCCAATTTTCATTGAACATTTTTAACTTTGGTGACTGGTTTTGTACAATATATTTTTTTCTTAAACGATAGTTTAGTAACTGACCATGTATGCATACTTTGAATTGCCATTTTAACTGTTTAATGTGCATTGGTTTCATAGTGAAGCAAAACATTTAACTGTTTTTTTTTTTTTTTTTATTGGAACACTTTCTCTCTCTCTCTCTGTGTGTGTGTGTATGTATATATATATATATATATATATATATATATATATATATATATATATATATATATACAATCCTGTTCAAATGTTTAGCAAGATTTTCAAACGATCAGTTTTTTTAACTTAAAAACTTTTATCTCGATGAAATGTTTTCAAACACTGTGTGTACATAATTTTCAGAAGATGTACAGGGCTGCGAATAAAGCAGAAACCTTTTTTGACTGAATGTAATTAGTGAAAGTGCTTTACTACTTTTTTATTAAAATTTTAAAATTAAATATTTAGTGTTTGTCTTTTGTATATTGACATGTTTTGAGGTTCCCTGAATTTTGAAGTCATGTTTCTAACGTTTAATCTTTGTCTTTTATCAGAATAACTTAAATACAAATAATTTCAGACAAGCTAAATGTTTTATTCTGAAGTTAATATAAGGTTGTTACTTGAAAAATTTTATCAAAATTGATGAGTATAAAGGAATGGTGTGGGTAAAAGTTCTCTGAATAATCTAGAATGAACTTTTAAATTTAGTAACAGCTTTTGAATTCTCTTTAAATGGAAGTATACAATACTGAAACGGAGAGTTGAGGATTTTATTTATTACAGATTTATTTGTCAAATGAAGCTTTTCCGAAGCTTATTTTAAGTTGTTTCAAACGAAGGTTTACATAAGAATATTTGTTGTATTACCCTTAATATCCAATCTGTCTTTATGGTATTGAATTTCAGGGTAAGCGAAAGTCGGGTGAGTGCCACACCAGATTATTTTTAATTGCAAGATGACATTTTTTAACACACTCATTGTTGCTGCAGTAGCGATACTTCCACCTACTTCGAGCTCTTCGACTGTTTGTCCGCAATCATACATGCACAAATATGTCTTGCAGACATTTTTCACTTAATTGTTGCCCCGCCACACGGAATTTCATAAAAGATAAACTTATTAATGGAATGTTTTTTTTCTGCCACTGTAAACAATACGAGTAAAAATTGAGTCTCTCAGAACCTTTAGTTTCAGAAAAAATAAAGGCATTCGAAGCTGCTTGATTAACAAATTTAAATATTTGTATTGTTAAAGCACATACACACACGACATAAATAAATAAATAAAATGGTAATATATACATAAATATGGTAATTTTTTTGCATGGCAGCCTTGAATTCCAATGCTTTTAAAATATTTGTGTTTCTTTAAATTTTAAGGGGAAAATGGACTACTGGCTTGGTGAAGATTTGATAATTGATGAGGATGCAAATGCTGACGTGGTTGAAGTAAGTACTTGTTTGAAAATTAAGTAAGTACTTTTGTAAAAAAAAAAAAAAAAAAAAAAAAAAATAACTTTGTCATTTTTCTTGGGCAAAGAGTGGGCTAATGGTAAATGCTAATTGTTTTGAGAAAGAGGGTAATTCAGATTCAGTTGAAAAAAATTCTTAAATTTAAAATTTTATCAAAATCGTACACGTAATTTCTAAGAAAACTAAATTTATAACAGTTCCACAACAGGCGAAATGGGGTTAAAATTTTATAAATTTGTTATAAAATTTTGTTAAAATTTTATAACAAAAGATTTTCTGTATTGAAGCAGCCTGCATGATTATTTATATTTAGCGAATGTGCACATATAAATAACTTTCATGACAAATATCCCCCCTTTTATTATTATTGTTATTATTATTATTATTATTATCTATATTTAAACAATTTGTATATTTTAGTTTGATAAGATTTTAAACCTCCATATTTTCATGCTAAAAAAAATTATTATAGGAAACTTCAAAACTTGCTTGTGATATAGTTGCAATCAAGATATGCAGCACGGAAGAGGAAGTTAAGATTATCAATGAGTGTCATCTTAAAGAGTTACCTGGTAATATTCACAATTTAAAAATTTCTATTTATTTATTTATTTATTTATTTATCACTGTGTATGTTTGTCCATGGTATTTTAGGAAAACGGCTGATCGCAGAGCTACACAAATTTGCATGGAGGTTCGTAATGACCTCTCCTGATGCACCTCGAATCCAGATTTCCGAATTTTTGATTACTTTTCTTTTAATTAGAAGTTTTTTTTTTTTTTTTTTTTTTTAATTGAAGTTGAATTTTGCGTGTTTCTGTGTCAAGCTAAAAAACAAGCCGTTTTCATTTAAAAGTAAATGTGAGACATTCCTTAAGTCGGTCAATAGCTCAGTCGGTTAAAGCGTCAAGTTGTTAATGCGATGTCCGTGGGTTCGATACTCGCTGGCGGATGTGTTACTATTTTCACAGATAACACTAGTGGACAAAAAAGCATTTTTTGGGGAGTAACAGAAATGAAATTAGCTATTTTCAACTAATTCTGCAGTGCAGAAATAAAAAAAATAATAGTGAAAAAGCTGTAACACGTACAGTTTTTTTGTTACGATTATCTAATCTGTACTGGAAGCAATGTAAAAAAAGCATGCATTATTGCTATCAATATTATTAATTAACATGAAATACTGTTAATATGGAGATAATATACATACTGTAGACTAAGTAGAACGTAAAAACATGGAAAATACACTAAATGATTGAATTGTTATTATTTATTATTTTAAAACCAAAATACAAAAAATAGGCTTATTTACGCCTTGTGTTAAATGTCTACCTTGTGATTTTAATATGAATAGTTCACAAATGCAGCAAAACTTATCGGGTACGGTTTTACAAGTTCTACACGGAAAATTTGCCATTTTGAACATGAAACTTTAACTATAAAACAGCACAATCATACTTAACAAAGAATATCTCTTAACTACAATATAATACAAAAAAAAAAACAGATAAGGTACGAATGCAGGGTTGCCAGCAGGGAGGATGGCCAGGAGGCAGGGTTGATAGCACGAAAGGTGATGGGTGATACAGTCGGCAGCAAAAGTACCTGAGCACTAGCAATAATCCCTGTCTAGAAAAATACCCTTAATACTGCTTTGTTAAATAAATCCTTGTTGAGTCATGTTCTTAGTCAGTCTAAGGATATGATTCGACAAGGATTTATTTAACAAAATAGTATTAAATGTACCTTTTTGATATCGGAATTACTGGCTAGTGCTCGAATATTTTTGCTGTCGACTGCATTGTAAAAATCATAAAAAAAAAAATAGTGAAATTTGCCATTTTCTGATACTTGAACAAAAAAGTGGAACAAACATGGTTGCCGGGACTTTGAGTTGCCAGGACTCTGGGTTGCCAGCAGGAAGGGTTGCCACCTGTGATACTGTGAAAATCGTAAAAATTGCCATTTTCTGGTACTCTAATAGAAAAATGTGACGTAGTGGGACATTTTTACTTGCAGATATTAAAATAAAAATTGGAATTAATAATAAAAATATTAATTTGACCGTTGTTACCGATTCACTGTAGACCAGTGTAATTCATAGATAAGATGTCAATTGTAAAGGAAAACATTTCATTGTCTACACAGTATCCTAAGAAATTCTGATTAGATTTTTTAAAAGCTCTCTTTTACTTACTAAAACGTACAAATTAAAAATTAAAAAAAAAAAAAAAAAAAAAAACTGGAGCTCTAAAAATCATCATAAAATAAATATTTATTCTTGAAGAGATATGGCTGTAAAAAAATCAAAGTGTCATCAATAAGTAAATTTTAAAGCAAAATATAGATGTTTCACTTTTGCAAGAGATGAAATATTTTAAGTAATCAAAATATTAAAAAAAAAAAAAAAAAAAAAAAAAAATTCGATAATAACATTTGAGATTCTTTTTATATTTGTTAGATTATTATTATTTTTTTTTTTTAATGAAAATATGAATATAATTTCTTTATAATTGCTTGAAAATTAGCCATTTAACTATTAGTTTTAAATTTATTGTTGCCAAAAAAGATTAAAAAAAAAAAAAAAAAAACTCACGCGAATAAGGAAATTTTGCTACTGAATAATGAAACTAAAATATTTAATTGATGTTGAGATACAGTCATCTTTGAAATCGTAGGCTCCGTTTACAACCTCGCCTAAAATCAACCCGCATTTTAACGATGCTTCTTTTAATCCCCCTTTCTGTTTTGTCCGTTTACAACTACCTATCTCGGAATAAGGATGAAGAGGGTGACAACCGGTTTTCAATGAGGAAAGAAAGAAGTAAGGTCCCTTTAAATGAGATGTCCCTTTAATTCACAAACCAAAACATTCGCATAAATTCTATTGATGTTAGTTATAGATGTACAGAAAAAAAAAAAAATGCAGTCGGCAGCAAAGGTATCCGAGCACTAGCAAAAATTCCTATATAAAAAAAGTACACTTGGTACAGTTTTGTTAAATAAATCCTTATCGAATCCTGTTTTTAGCGAGTCTAGGAATATGATTCGACAAGGATTTATTTAACAAAACAGTATTAAATGCACATTTTTTAAGCAAGAATTTTTGCTAGTGCTCGGATACTTTTGCTGCCGACTGTATTTAGTAAAATAATTACCACAATCATGATTTTATCTTTGAAAAATGTTGAGATAGGTTTTTGTTTAGTGAATTGATATTAAAATAATAATAATAATAATAATAATTATATATATATATATATATATATATATATATATAATATATATATATATATATATATATATATATATTAATACAATATTATCAGTGCAAAAATTTGAAATTTAAAGATGATTTAATTTCAGTATTAAAACAATTATTCGGATCATAATCGAAGACTCTCTGCAAGGAAATAAAATAAAGAAGAATTTTAGCGCTAAATAGTCCTACATTTTTCTTTTTCCATTCCGCAAAATTACATAACAGACAGAAATAATTTTCTTATTTAAAGTTGAAAAAGAAATAAAATTTATTTGAAATATTTTTTTAAGATTATCGCAAATATAAAATGAATTGGCAAGAGGTTAGATTACTTTCTATAAATTCTGAAGTTGATAAAAACAATTATTTTTATTATTTTTTCTATTCGCAAGAAGAAAATATTACAGTCGAGAAAATTTTTGACTTCTGGTTTTCGATGCATTTACACGTTTTGAAATATCATGACAACAATTTGACCATTTTTAAAAGTGCATGCCTGTCTGTGTGTCTTGCATGGTTTATAAAAAATTTGTGGGCGCTGTATCTCGTTTAATAATGGGTGGAATTCCGAAAAACTTTAAATTTTCATATGAATTGGTGCTGATTATATTCACAGTAAATCGCCCAGTAGGCAGTATATCATAATCACATATTACAGCCAGACCGTATCTAAAGCATTACTTTTTACAGGATAATCCCAAACATTTTGTTTTTTCTTTAATTTTTTACCACTCCCTTTGTTGCTTTTGCGAAAACTTTTTTGCTGAAATATGTATGAATTTAGCATATTCTTTACACTCCGAGAGTTTTAGGACAATTCATCAAGAATTTTTCTAGATATTTGACAAAGCGTCTGAAATCATAAGTGTCCGGCCATTTAAGGAAAAGTAGTGTATAAATTTACGAATGAAAAGCACAAGCGAAAATATTTTATTATTCTATTATATTTCAAGTAATATTTTTTTAACTGTAATAAATAGAAAAAAGGATCTTTATTTATGCACTAGAAGTACAATTATGCGACTTCTAAATCATCATCTTTAAATGTACATTGAAAACACCAATTTATTCATCAGGGAGTTGCTCCCGTTTTTTATTCATTATACTTCTTTAGATAATTATATATTTTTTAAAGAACAATAAGTTTTAAAACAAGTAAAACCATCCTAATAAAATCTTACTTGACATATAATTGTAATTTATTTATTTATATTTTCTATTGCATTCATTACTTCCCTCTTTTACTGTATTTTTTTCGAATAATAATCAAAGAATACTGTATGTCTTTACTCTCTTAGAAATGTCGGTTATTAACAAAAAATAAAATATAATTTTTATGTAGCATTAAATGGCTAATCTTAAATTGAAATTAGTCAGTTAAATTATTAGAAAATAATAATAATAATAATGCATTCAAACTTCATTTATTTTTGTAATTGAGGTTTTTTATTGAAATAAACAGTGAACTTAAATTCAGCAAAGCTTTTGTCTCTTCCTGAGACCAACGAGCATTACGCATAATTTTGCTAGACATCTTTCAAGTAAACAAAAAACAAAAAAAATTAAAAGCAAATAAGTGAAAGACAGCGAACAGAGGTAAATTAAATCCAATACGGCGCAGCGCACAGTTACATCCGAAAGGAATTGTGGGTAAAAGACGGGTTGAGAAGGATTAACCCCAGTCCCGACTGGGGTAGTTTCTGACCCTAGTAATCAACCCCTCTTTTGAGGAACCGGTTCAATTGGAGAGAATTTGGGGAATTCAACCCCAGTAAAAGTGAGGTTGTGAACGGGGCCGTAGTTTCTAAATAATGACATATCTACCTTTCGCCGATAAATACCCCAATTTGAAGTACCCTAATAGATCTTTCTACAGGCAGTGGTAACCTGGACCCGATGCAGTGCGGTCGGAAAAAGACCTGCCATAGGCAGCAGGTACCCGAAGCAAGGTTTAGGGCGATTTCATTGTAGGTATTTTTTATTTTTATTTTTTTTATTATTTATAATGTGATATAAAAAAATAAACAGTGATTCAATTCTTTTGAAAAATCATTTAAATATAGTGACCAGCGAAGCGGGCGTAGCCTGCTAGTTGTAAATAAATTTAAAAAAGATGATTGTATAAAATGTCATTTTATATTAAGATCAAAATACTATAATTTTTTTTTTTTTTTTTTTTTTATTTCACTAGACACCCATTCATTGGATGCTACATAGCCTTCGTCATAAATTCTGTTCTCATCTTTTTTTTTCCCTGCTGGTATGCCAAGCCCATATTTTATCTACAGTTATGATTTGTTAAAAAAAAAAATAAATAAATAAATAAATAAATAAATAAAAATATCACCAGCAAGCAGAGAAACGTTGAAAATAAAATTCAATTTTTTTTATCAAAGCATGCAGAACCCATGTACAGTGTTTCTAAAAATATCAGTTATTTAAATAGCTTTACTTGATAGAATTATTAATATTCAGTCCCTTAGTAATTTCTTCAGTGGTAATTCATGCATTATAATGACCAAATTATAAACTCATCTATGAAATCAGGCACAATCTTTTGCCATCCAACATAGCTCTTTTTTTTTTTTTTTTTTTTTCTGTTTAACGTAGATAACCAAATTGATGTAAAATAGTTCTTTAGGGTTGCAAGAAGCTCTTTTTTAATTTAACTATCTTTTTTGTTATAATGTACCGTTTCTCGCCACTAATTTAAGGGTATAAAAGGAAGTTATCTGCACTCTGGTAAATGCTATTGAATTCTGAGCTGTGCGTTTGTCAGTGAGAACTTTTATGAAAGAATGTTAATTACTGTTCTTTAATAAGTGATATTTGTCTTACAGTGTATAGAACTTTCTTATCATGACTTTTGCGGTGCAAGTAATAGTTTTATTGTTTTATTTTATTTATTTATTTATTTATTTATATTTTATTTTATTTATATTTTATTTATTTATTTATTTTATTTTATTTTATTTTTTGCGGGGGGGGGGGGATATATGTTGATTAAAGTCAATTCATCTTGCCCGTTATTTTCAAACCACTTACTAGAGTGAAAATTCCAAAAAATTTTAACAATATATGTTTAATTAAATAGGTGTACCAGAAATTTCTAGAAGTAAGAGGTAAATATATATTAGTACCCAAATAATTATGATTAATAAATTTTTTCACCGAGATCCATTAAATAAAGTTTAGAAATTTGTAAATTGCTTGCATAAACATTAAAAATAAAGTTTTTGCTTTAAATTCATTCAAAAATGCATTCTTAGGAAATTTCGCTTAGGTAATTAGGTGGTGTCTATATCAGATTTCTCTTTTTAAATAAAAATATCCAGTGGCTTTCTGTATTGTTAAAAATTATTTTAACATTTTCCCCAATATCTGTTGTTAACTAACTGCCCTATGCAAAACTTTTACACTTTATCTCCCCCCCCCTTTCTCCTTTTTTTTTTTTTTTTTTTTTTTTTTTTTCCCTCTTTTAAATAATTACAATCAGATCAAACCATTAAGTCACTTTTTTTTAATTAAACCGTAAATTAGGAAATGGAATGTCGTTTTATGAATATAATCTTCGCGTACAAGTTGTATAAGTGTATGATATGTTCCCACACATATTATGTAAGTATTGTATATTAGCTTCCAACTGATGTGAAAGGTCACATTAAGGCCAAAAAATTAGCACTATCCCAGTTCCGGTTCCCATATTTGTAGTGGGTCGGAATCCACTTTGAGCCATAGATCCTGGTATAATTAGCCTTGGAGTTTCAAAAGTGACTGTTGAGCAACAAACCAAATTAATGGAAACATTTTCAAAATTACAATGTCGTGTTTTATTGTTTTAAAAAAAGTGTTGCGAATTTTTAGCGGAATTATTTAAGATTTTTTTTAAATAAGCTATAGAGCTGAAATACACTGGTTCTCATAATTATAAGGACACCCGTTTTTCTGAATTAACTAAACACTGAACACTATTATTTAAACAAATATATTTTTTATTAATTTGAATTTCATTAATAGACTATATTTAAAAAATTTTATCGTTTTTCTATTTTAAAAAACTTTATATACCGTCAAAAAGATGATTTTTCAGGTGTTCACAATTATACGGACAGCTCGAATCTTAGTAATTTTTTTTTTTTCAGTTATTCTTTAAATTAATATTTTATGGGGTCTCTTTTTAGGGTGAAACAGTCACACATCTAATATATATATATATATATACATTTTTCTTTCTTTTTTTTTTTTTTTTTAATATTCAGTTTCAATACCATTTCATACATTATAGATGATATTCTGAATACATTTAAAATTGCTTTCCACTTGCATGCACTTTTCTAATATGATAAGTTAAGGTTTTTTCAACTTTTAGGCCACGGGAAAGGCAATAATACAGAAGTTTCTTTCTTCAAACTATTTCTTATTGCTCTAGAAGTAGAGCAAAAATGTAAGTCTTACTGAAAAAAATATTATTACCCCCCAAAATTTAACAAAAATCTGAGAATTCCACGTTTAAAATTTGCGGATATTCTCTTAATGTTCATAATAATAGAAAAAATTAATTTCATTCTGCCTTCAGTAGAAACAGCTCCCCAGAGCACCATAGATTCACCTTAAAAATGCCCGATTCTTATCTGCCTTTAAAAAATGTGTTCTATCTTTCGCTATCTCCAGATCATGCCAGTAACTTTTAAAACCATTTGGTTAATCAAGAATAAAATGTTTTTCATCCGAAAATGCAACATTTTACCATTTAATATTGTCGTTATTCTATTTTAACACAAACGTTCTTTCCCCCATTAAAAGCTTATTGATTATTACAGGTTTTTTATTCATTTTAACAAATTATTTATTTTAAACATGCATAAATGTGGACCCCAAC
Source organism: Salticus scenicus (assembly GCA_963930645.1). Classification (NCBI taxonomy): domain Eukaryota; kingdom Metazoa; phylum Arthropoda; class Arachnida; order Araneae; family Salticidae; genus Salticus; species Salticus scenicus. The sequence goes on along the minus strand of OZ005651.1, from coordinate 324,102,158 downwards.
TTTTCGTTAAAAATTACGAGCAAATTCAGCAGCAGTCATTATGAGTAGAACAGTAAGAGGAATTATGAGTCTTCGATCTCTGTAAAACAACTCTGATTTTACATCAGATCTCTCTCCTATCGAACCAACAGTTCAACGTTTGATCACATTTCCTTCATCAATTTTAGGTCTTGGGATTTCACTAGAAATTCGTCGGATTGAAAGTATCATTCCACTTAAAAAACACATTTACCATACTTCACTACATGAAAGTTATTTTTTTTCGAGGAATTATCAGTAATGTACGTCCAAGAAAAATTGAAGGCTTGTATATGAATTAATCTAGCCCAGTAGTTAACAAATTCGCATGTCAACTGGAATTTATTTAAGTTAAATAAAACTAAAAAATCTTGATTGTCCCTATAATTATGAACAACTAAAAACGTGGAGAAAAAAATAATTTGCATTATTTTTTATTAATTTTGTTTTACATTAAAAAAAATATAGCAGTTTTGGTTTTTAAAATACTAGATATATTAAGTGCACTTAGTATAATCTTGTTCACAATTATTTTTACATTAGTTATTTCAAAACACAAAGTGTCCTTATAAATATGAGAAGGAGTGTATAAATGTGTCTATATAATTAAACATTGTATTTCTTTATTATTTTCTTTCTTTCTTTCTTTATTTTTACTTTCCGAACATTATAGTGAGGAAAGTATTGTAATCATGTCAAAAATCCAAATTTGAGATTTTGATGTTTCTATTCGTTTCGAAGTCCCCCGAGTCCGTTTTCACTATTTTTACGATGATGTGTGTGTGTGTGTGTGTGCATATGTGTGCGTATGTATATGCGTGAGTGAACACGCTAGCGTCTAAACGCTTTGCTCGAATGAGCGGTAAGTTGGTACGCATGTTGCAAGTCACCGTAGCACGAACCCTATTGATTTTGATGAATCTAGCACTTACAGTCTTTTTACAGGGATACAAAGAAAAATTCTTTATCATTATGGCCTATCGGACCAAAATTTTAAAAGTGCGATAGCATCTAAACGTCTTATTCAATTGAGCAAACAATTTATACACATATTATAGGTCAGAGATACTCAATCTGTATAGATTTTGGAGAATCTAGCACTTATAGTTTTTTTACAGGGACACAAAGAAAAATTCTTTATCATTATGGCCTATGGGGCTAAATTTTTAAAAGTGTGATTGCGTCTAAACGCCTTATTCAATTGAGCAAAAAAATTGTACACATGTTATAGGTCACAGTTGCACCAACTGTATAGATTTTGGTGAATTTAGCACTTACAGTGTTTTTACAGGGATACAAAGAAAAATTCTTTATCATTATGGCCTATGGGACCAAATTTTTAAAAGTGCGATGGCATCTAAACGCCTTATTCAATTGAGCTGAAAATGTATATGAATATTATAAATCACTGTTGCTCTAACTACTAGCATTTTGGTTAATCTAGCATTTATAGGATTTTACAGGGACACAACGAAAAATTCCTTCTTCTTTACTTGATCTACAAAACTGTTAATTACTCAGTGGTCGGAAAGTCGAGTAGAGTCATTCGAGATTTTTTTTTTTTTTTAAGTTACTTCTGAGTTTTAATATCGAATTGAACAAAGATATGTATTGTTCTTTTCAGGTGAAGGTTATACGTATTATAGTGATGACAGTGATCCTAAACAGTTTGAAATTATAAACAAACTCTGTCCGGTTTCTGATAAACTGGAACTCAAGATAGGAACTCAAGTGATGCTGATGAAACATTTAGATGTACTAAAAGGACTTATAAATGGAGCTAGAGGAATTGTTGTGGATTTTAAAGGCAATGAAGAAAGTGAGAGAATATTAATAATGATTTATTATTTTCATGTTTCATTTGTCACTAAAACTTTAGTGATTTGTAATTTTATACATCTCATATTACATTTCTCCAAACAGTATTTCTAAACTTTTCTTTTTTTCTATTGACTATTCTTTTCTATTGATTATTTTATTGATAGTTTTTAGTTACGTAAAATATTAAGTATTCTTTAAAAAAGAATTTGTGTATTAAAATTATTTAATTTTGTAATACCCTATTGTTATTATTGCACAGCGTTAAATTTCTACTTATATTCTACTTCTGTCCCGAATATTAGTGAAGAAGTAATATATATATAATAAAGTATGAATATTAAATAAGAATGAGAAATTTCCAATAAGTCTTGTAAACTTAACAATCGCGTGAAGCATTATCTTATTGAAAATATATATACATCTGTAGTTATTTTTTTTATCAATGTATAAACTATCATACGGCCGCTAATTAAAACTTTGAAAATAAGCATCATACATTTCAAAAAGCTGATCATTTATCAGACGAAAAATGTAGGCAAATGTGCAGCATTTAAGCAACAATGTATAAGCAATGTTGTACTTGTGTTTACATCTTTTGGCTAATGAAGAGTTGTGCTCATTTTTTTCCGCCCAAAACAATCGTTGCAAGTTTTTGCAAAATATGATTTTTGTTTACTGAATTCTTGTGTGTTAGCCATTTAATTCCATTTAGTACAGTTTACTGCTATCATAAGGCTATCCTATAAAGATACAACCGAAAATTTATTTTACTTGGAAATATATCTGATAAATGTTCGGTATGTAGTGTCTTACCAATCTAAAATTCTCATGTATTTCAGTTTATTTTATTGACAAAAAAAAAAAAAAAAAAAAAAAAAAAAAAATAGAAGTAAGAGGTAAATACACAAGAGTACCAAAATAATTATGATTAATAAATTTTTTCACAGAGATCCATTAAATAAAATTTAGAAATTCGTAAATAACTTGCATAAAAATTAAAAATAAAATTTTTGCTTTAAATTCATTCGAAATTTCATGTTTAGGAAATTTTGCTTAAGGAATTAGACCTAGAAATAGTCTTCTTATAGATTTTGTATTCTTTATATTTTGTTTTTATGAGCAAAATTCTATAATTTAGAATTACCGGTTGTAAAATTCACCTGCGGTGCTGAAGAAATGATAAAATATGAAAAATACTCATATAGCCAGGATAATATGGTGTTGAAAAGATGGATGTTGCCTCTTAAACTAGCTTGGGCCATGACCGTACATGAATCTCAAGTAAGTAGACTCGAGTAAAACTTAATGATCACATTGCTTATTTTATGTACCTTTTTCATTATCAATATATATAGTACAATTTCATAAATTTATTTGTTCGATGTTATATTCAATAGCAATAATACTGTTCAAATACCAAGAAATTCTAAAAACTATCTGTATTTAGAGCTGCCAACCAAGAGACTATATACAGAGCTGTCAGTTTTTACATGATTTTTCTTCATTTGCATTTATTAGATATTTAAATAAATAGTATGGCTGAAACAAACAGGACTGGTAACCAGTTCTTACAAGTTCATATTTCTGAATGTGCATACTTTACTTAGATATGAAGTTTAAGTTTGAAAAAATAAATTCCGTGTGTTATTGTGCTATTGTATTTATAAATTTAAATACAATGCCATTTAACCCGTTAGCGCCCAGTGTCCTCATTTGGGGACAGCTAATAAAATGGCACGTATATTTTCTGTGGTTTCTTGGAATGATTTCTCATTTTTAGTGACAATTTATAGCGTCACCCTAAATGATCCCTGAAAGTTTTATGTGCCTACTATTAATTATTATTTCATAATTTGGATAGTCATTTTATGATTTTTCATTCGTATATTTGCTTTTTGCGCAGGTATACTAACTTAAATCAAGTTGAATAATAATATATATTATAATACTTTACTTTCGAGATCTTTGTCAACATATAATAGGAAATTAATCTGTTATCTTCAAGTTTTTCTGTCTCGAAGTTTTCTCGTTAGAACACTAAATGTCAATAAATGAGGGTAAGCTTTAAATTTAAAACTATCGGAAGAATTGTTTAAGTTAATATATTTTACTGTCAGTTGTCTATGTTAATTTAAAAGTGAAATAATCAGCTAATAACATTTTGCAAAATTAATCCGGGCGTTAACGGGTTAAGTGGGTTTTACTTTAGATGACAAATCAAAAACATTAAATTAGAGCTTAAAATAAAAATTAAAAGCTGAACCTAGTATCTCTCACCAGAAAACTTTAATAGGAAATTAATAGAAATTTCTTTTCCACTCAAAAATAAGGCTGAGTTGAATAATTTGTTTCTTGATATAATCATAAGAAATATATTTTTTTTCTCTGAAAAGCTTTTACTATTTAGACTAACCTATGTTAATTTATAGTATTTGTTTCCTGGGTTATGATTTTGACCTCTATTTAAAACGTCACCTCATATCTTTAAAGTGCCAGCTTTCTATGGCACATCAAGTATGATTCCTACGGAATGTTTCACTATATATTTAATTTTTAGCATTGCTATACATTTGCTCTTATTTGTAAAACCAAGCTAATTTTAGTTTTGCAAGCTTGTAAAAATACGAAGTTAGCTAAGTATGTTGATATTACTCTGTCGTCAAAAATAAAGTAAATTAAAAGTTATATTGTTTTGTTTGAGGGATTAAGAAACTTTCCTGATGAAATCTCATCACACTAAAATAAAACCAGATGTATGTCCTATAACTGATTCCTAGAAAGGTAATTCACTCATTGCTGAAACTTCCGTGAAAGCCTTTAAGCGTAGCTACACCATTTGAAACAATTATAAACCAAACACGTTGAGCCTCAACGTGTTTTGTATCTATGTATGTGTCATGAGAGCATTCAAAGAAAAATCATCCATTTAACTTGAAAGTCGGTTTATAAGTTGCATGGAATTAGATGTCTAGTTTTTAGTATATATTATATTTGTTATTCATGTTCGGGGATTAAAGAAATATAAGAAAAATGTCGCAAAGGAAGAAATTAGAGAAAGTGCCATGTGAATAAATAATTTGTAAATATTATTTTTTAATTTCTTTAAAACATCAGTACCGAGAATAAACTGTTTATCATACTGAAGATATACCGAAATCTGTGTTGATGATATGGCCTCTTTTAATTAGTAAACGATTTTTCACATTCATCAGTCCAGTTGAATGCACGTCGGACTTCCCTTAGCTCGTGATAAGGTCTTGAAATAGATGAAAATTTTTTGATGAAGCGTCTTGTACGTTCAGAGTCAAGAGACTTTTAAGCTCCTGAACTACCTTTGTCGATCCCAATCAATTACTGATTTAATATTCTCTAGATCACTTCTAATTCCTTTGTTAAAATAATATACCCAAGATAAGGAGCTTCGTTTTTAAAATATTCACACTTTTAAGACTTAATTTGATATTTGTGTTTTGTAATCTCTAGAAATATATTTGTCGGATATTGTACCGTTGTTGTTTAAACGTCCGTCTAACCACGATAATGCCATCTAAATAAAATAGACAAGCTTCAGAAGAAAGTCCATGCAATACAGTTTCCATTAGCCCCTCAAATGTTGCTGTAGCGTTATCCAAAAGGCACTTCACTTTAAATTACCAGGGTCCTTGTCCGATAATGAAAGGCTGTCTTACCCTTATTTTCTGGTTGGATTTCTACTTGCCAAGATCCACTCTTGATTGTGTGCAGACCTTCTGACTACCACTCAGCGCATCAAGCATGTCTTCGATATGGAGCAAAGGATATCTTTTTTGTTATATTGTTAAGCTTTCTATAATCGATATAGAAATAAGTTGGCTGTCCTTTCTAAAGTAACACTATACACTGTAAAAAAAAAAAAAAAAAAAAAAAAAACAGTAAAATTACGGCATAAAATGCCGGCAATATGGGTGCCACCATATTTTGCTATTAATTTACAGCAATTGCGTTTTTCCTAAGTAAACAGCAGCTTTGTAAATTTTACAGTATTTTGTGCTGTTATTTTTACAGCAATTTTGCATTTATCTTTTACTGTTCTTTTTGTAAATTTTACAGCATTTCTTGCTGTTTTATTTACAGCAGTTTTGTATTTTAACTTTTACTGCTCATTTGTCAATTTTACAGCATTTTTCTGCTACTTTTCTACAGTTGTTTTATATTTTAGCTTATACAGTAAAATTGTAGATTTTGTTTTTTCTGCTCTTTTTTACAGCAGTTTTATACACTCCTGCTCAATAGTTTAGCAAGATTTGCAAACAATCAGTTTTTTTCAATTTAAAAACTTATCTCTCTATAAAATGTTTTCGAATATTAAGTATTTAAAGAACTGGATCGTCCTCATGTTTTTCAGTGAAGATTGGTTTAAGACAACAATTTTGGAGCCAGTAACAAATTGAGTAAAATCAATAATGTTTGTGTGCATCGTTAAGTGAATGAACTGTAACTTTAGGATATGGTAATAGAGACCCAGTTCAAATTGAGGATGAATTTGTGTGACGATACCATATTAAATAACAGAGATATAGGCAGTAATTTTACCCCCCCCCCCCCCCAAAAAAAAAAAAAAAAAAAAAAAAAAAAAAGTTTTTTATTTATAATGTACAGAGTTTTTAACGAAAATTATATATATATATATATATATCTTTGACTGAAAAATTATCCCATTTTCATACGAAAAATAATAGAAATTTTAATTTGCAAAAAAATTGTCTAATAAAATATCATATAAATTTACCGAAAATATGATAAAAGCTACTACAGAAATACAATAGAGAAAAAACACTGAAATGAAAAAAAAATATACAAAAAGTCGAAGATTGTGTGATAATTGAAAGTCTTGAAAACTATACCTAGTGGTATCGAAACATATGTTAATATTTTAACTTTTTGATTACATGTTTAGCAAATAAATCAGTGTTTCTTTATATTGAGTGTTTTATTCATATCTATACACACATTTGTAGACTTTATAGAACTTTTTGTTGTTAGTTTATTTATTAATATTTTGTGGCATTTTGTAAATTTTATGACATTTTGCCTTGTTAATTTCACAACAAAAATTTACTCTGAATTTTTATAAAAAACAATTACTCTGCAAAAAAGATAATTTTTGACATTTTTTCTCAGGTGTTCGGAACAATTTAAGTATTATGAGAGTTTGGTATCTTATTATAACACATTTTTTCTTCCTTACACCTTTCCCTTCCATGTAAAATTGTTATAAATTCATGCCTCACTGGCAGAGAAACTAAACTTTTGCAGAGTTTTGTTTAATTTATTTTTCTTTTATTTCTTTTAGAGCTCCTCATACAAAGCTTAGGTTTCATCTTCACCCACTCTGACGAGCCTTTTATGTGTAAATCCTCATTATCATCTGACAAACTTTTTGAAGGAGGCTGGTTTTTACTTCGACATCTGATTTTATTATTTACAATGTTCATTCTATTTTACATCGGTTTTTATTGTCTACACTGTTTTTATTACTTTTGATTTTATATTTTATGTATTTTTGTTTCGCAATTTTACTGTGTTTTCTTTATAATAATCTGGATGGGTGAACCCATCCAGAAGCTACTATACTATACTTTCTATACTATACTATATTTGTATGTTTTCTATATTATAAAAATTGTAATAAAATACTTTTAAAAAAATTGCAAACAATTTAATTTTTATTTTTATTCATTTATATACTATTTATTTTTTAAAGAAATATCAGAACTGCTACACCAAACACTTTATATATATAACACTTTTAAATTAAGAAAATCGGCTGTTTGATTTCCGAGAAAACCTACACCTAAGCAACTAAATAAAAATTAAAAAAAAAAAAAAAAAATACTTGAAAGGATTTTGTACGAAAGAACAAATATGTCACATTAAAATACGGAAAATCTAAAATGTTAAAACTTTCTTATCATCAAGGGAAAAAAAAAAATGTATGTGTTTACACATATGCATATATAAATTCACAAATTAAACTCGTGAGATGATTAAAAAAAAAAAAAAAAAAAAAAAAAAAAGCTTTCTGTTGGTAAATTTTGCATCAGATTTTTTCTAAGACATTCTATTTTCGTTTACCGATGAACATTCAGAAACGAAATTTAATAATTCAACAATGAAAAATTCAATTTTCAAATGGCATACAAGGTATATGAACTGAAATCTTACTGGTTAAAAAACCTTTCGAAAAAATCTATAAATTTGCTATCCTGATTTATGTCATTGATTTTAAAATGATAACGTTTTTGACTAATTAAAAATTTCCTACCGCAGAATTGTTATATTGAACATATTAACCCTTTGCCGGTCTATTTAATTTCACTCATCTAAGCAATGTTGCCAAATTTAGGGATTTCTTTTATTCAATATTCCCCATGAAAATTTAACTGCAACGATTCCCTAATCCTTCCGAAGGTTATCCATCCAATATATATCAAATATCACTCCTAAAAATTATTGGTGATAGTTGAATAAAATTCGCCCTAAATTTTGTAACACTGCTTAGAACGTTTTACAGCGTTAGGGCCGGCAAAGGGTTAAAATGAAGCTGAAGGATCTTTTAAGAAATGGCAGTTTGTGAAGTAACGTAAGATGAAGAGGTATGATACCAGAATCTAAATCTCTTTTTTTTATAACTATTTTCAAACAATGAAAATAAAATAACAGAATAATAATAATAATAATGAAAAAATAAATATTGTAATTTTATAGCTAATTTTCTGTTTTAAAACTACAGTAAATATATATATATATATATATATATGTATCTATTTACAATAAGTGATAGGAAAAATGGTAAAATTTTGTTTGCAGCACAATATCTTTACATTAAAGTCATTGCTGATAAGAAGGATAGAAAACTAAAATGACTTTGTTTCCCTTTTCACAGACATTCATAAATTTTCAAATAACAAGGAAAAAGCTCTCCATTAATTATATATGTATATGCAAAATAATTTTTTGAAATCTGAATATATGTAGTTTCAATCTTTGAACATTTATGAATAAAAATGATTTTATAAATGTGTCAAAGTGTGCAATCTTGGATAGCAGAACAAATAAATAGGCAAAATAAAGATAATGTTGAACGTATTACAATAAATTTTTTTAACTTATTTACCATATATGTTGGAAATTAATATATATATATATTGAAAATTTATGAGTTATTTTCTAAAAAAAATTAATCAAAAGCCTCGCCCCTTTCTTTCTTTCCATTCTTTTTTCTTTTTAAGTGTTGATGAAGATTCAACATTTTATTTATATTATTCTTGCATTTAGATGTAAAACGAAGAAGCTGAAACGTAGTTATCTAAAATATTAATATGGAACATAATTACAGTAAAACTACGTGAAAACTGTAATTAAAAATGTTTAATATTTACACGAACTTATATACATTTATTAGAAAGTTGACATTTATTTACATATCAGAACCATTCATAATTCGATATGTTATTCATCAACAATTACAACACGCGGGGCATGATTCAGTCTTTTATGTTATTTTTTTCTTTGTTTATATTCCATGCTCCGGTTCATATTCATCAAGCACCTGGAATAAGATATAAAAAAATTTCATTTAGAAAACAATAATCTCAAAGGAATTGTCTTTTACCTTTGAAACTATTACACACAGGCAAAAAAAAAAAAAAAAAAAAAAAATATATATATATATATATATATATATATATATATATACATATATATACGTATACGCAACATTATATATAACGGACGAGAATAACTTCATAATTTCATTTTTAATTTCATCTGGCAGATAACTAACCAATTTTCATCAAAATCAACATTTATTGGTAGAACAAAATCTGCTTTTATCAATAGCTTTGCTTCAGTAATTCCCTTCTACTATTTTTTCTTATATAATTATGAGAAATACCAGTTTTAACCCGCTCAACCTGTGGCCAAGAGGTTCTGCTCTCAAAGCAGGTAGACGTAGACATGAGGTGCTGGGGTCGATTCCAGGTCGCGCTCGTCTGCCTAGACGTTCGCAATTTCCTGTAGTTTTCTTCAAAACTTGGGTAAGTGTGGTCTAGGACTCCGAGTAAAAAAAAAAAAAAAAAAACTAGTGAGAGCACTCTCCTTAGACCTAGGAACATAGCGCAGTCAATTTGTCTTAATTCCAACACCACCACAACTTAACAAAAAAAAAAAAAAAAATGGTAATTCAAATCGCATTTTCTTAAAGGTGCATACATTTTTATTAAGTCCCAACCTTGCCATGTAGCATACAATGCATATTTCTCTTCATCCAATTCAAATGTTGCTGCTGTAATAGCTTCAGTAGCTGGGCACTCAACACACTCTTCTACCAAACAAATTTTATTTATATGGCATAAACATTTCATTAGAAGATTTCACAAGCTAAAGAAATCACTTATTAACCCAATAAACACTGTTATTTAATTGTTCAATTCATTTTAAAAAGATATGTATATACTTCATTTTCTACAAAAAAGATTAAAGGTTATTGTGCAAAAATTGTTTAATACCGAGAAACATCTGCTTGCCACGAATGACAAGAAAATTTCGCTTCCTTCAAAGGCATGTCAAAATGTTTATTAGGGCACAATGATATCCTAGTTTGTTTAAAGAACTTTTCTAAACCACTGATTTACATGCACATACAAAAAGAAATTGATATAAATTTTGCACAATATATAAATATTAGAAAAATAGTTACTTAAATAAAAGGACCTTTTGAAGGAAAATAAGTTCAGAATTATTTATTACTTTTAAAATTCCGTTTAATTATGGTTGGTTAGGTTAGTTAGGATAACTTAGATTTTAAGTAAATTAACCCTTAAAAAAAAACTTTTTAGACTAAATAAACATATATAGGAATGTTTAAACCTTTTATTTTCAATAATATGTTCTTTATACAATTATTTTTAATACTTTTATTAATTATTATTAATATTTAAAGCTAAATTTTGTAAAATGTAACTAGCTGTATCATTATTCTATATTTTGTAAAGTTCATTTACAAACAGTTTTAATTTATTTATTAAGAACATATAGGGTTTCGCATTAACAAACTTTCAGGTTTAAAAAAAAATGGACTTTTTGAATACTCAAACTTTATAATTTAAAAATAAAATGGAAATAATTTTAAATTTCGAAAATTAAAATATTAATTATAAAGGTTACATATGTGGTATGATTAAACTAAAATTTGCTGTGAAGTTATAATTTTTTTTTCAAATTGCCAGCCCTGTTTAGTTCCACAATTCTTTTTATCATCATTATTATTAGAAAAAAAAAAAATTTCAAGATTCAGATTAAAATTAAAATTTTTTTTGAATAAGCTATATATATTCTTTTAAACAGCGCTCATTTTAAAAATTAGAGGTTTTCTAATTTTTCGAAAATGCTCAATTTTATGCTAAGTATTTCACTTAGTTAGTAATGATCTTTTTATTATTTATTTACCTTAAAAAAAAAATGATAGTAATAATAATCTATGATGGTGATCAAACATGTCTTTCCTGAGCTGAGATGGGATCATTATTTAGAACGCTATTACGTAAAAATAATAAAATTAACAAATAATAATAATCTTTTTTAGAAATTCTTAATTTTTTATTTTGAAACTTTTACATTTTCAGTTTCAAGCATTAATTAAATGAAAAAAAAAAAAAAAAAAAAAAAAAAAGTAGACAGGGGGGGGGGGGGGGGAGAGAGATGAGATGAACATGAGAACTTTAAGATTGGTAAAGAGTATCAAATTTATACATTTTGGTACTTATAGTGTTAACCATTATCCAGGGAGTACAACCACTTTAAAATAATAATAATAAGTAGGGATTTTTAGAATTTTTTAAATGAAATTTAAGAATTTTCGTGAACATAATTGTACTAATTTTAGCAATACTTTCACAATATTTGAAATAATTGAAAACAAATGAAAATTCCAAAGCATTTTAACATAAAGTTTGGAAAAGTTGTTAAATGATATTTCTTTACTTTGTAATGCATTAACAACCATATTAAAATCTTGTGCAATAAACTGCATATTTTGCGCAAAATGTTTCACATACAAGGAAAACAAATGCGGAGAAATATTTTTTTTAATTATGAAAAGTATGAACAATTTTGAGAAAACTCACTCAATAATTCATTAATTTTTCATACAATGAGCCAATTTAAATTAACATTTTTGAGGTATGTATGTTAATGTAAAATTTCCGAGAAATAAATAGAAATGTAACTAACGCTTGAAGTCAAAATAAGAAAATCATATGATATTTAACTGTAGTTTTAATGAGAGTAATAAATTAAATACTTCTGTTTTATTTTTAAAATAATAATAATAATAAAATAAAAAAATAGATAAATAAATAAAATTAGTTAATTAAATTAAAAACTTATTAGCAAAAATTGAAATAAATAAATAATAATAATGCCAGGAAGAAATTCAAGTCTGAAACCACCACAACTTAAAAAAAAAAAAAAAAAAAAGGTAATTCAAATTGCATTTTCTTAAAGGTACATACATTTTTATTACGTCCCAACCTTGCCATGTAGCATATAATGCATATTTCTCTTCATCCAATTCAAATGTTGCTGCTGTAATAGCTTCAGTAGCTGGGCACTCAACACACTCTTCTACCAAACAAATTTTATTTATATGGCATAAACATTTCATTAGAAGATTTCACAAGCTAAAGAAATCACTTATTAACCCAATAAACACTGTTATTTAATTGTTCAATTCATTTTAAAAAGATATGTATATACTTCATTTTCTACAAAAAAGATTAAAGGTTATTGTGCAAAAATTGTTTAATACCGAGAAACATCTGCTTGCCACGAATGACAAGAAAATTTCGCTTCCTTCAAAGGCATGTCAAAATGTTTATTCGGGCACAATGATATCCTAGTTTGTTTAAAGAACTTTTCTAAACCACTGATTTACATGCACATACAAAAAGAAATTGATATAAATTTTGCACAATATATAAATATTAGAAAAATAGTTACTTAAATAAAAAGACCTTTTAAAGGAAAATAAGTTCAGAGTTATTTATTACTTTTAAAATTCCGTTTAATTATGGTTGGTTAGGTTAGTTAGGATAACTTAGATTTTAAGTAAATTAACCCTTAAAAAAAAACTTTTTAGACTAAATAAACATATATAGGAATGGTTAAACCTTTTATTTTCAATAATATGTTCTTTATACAATTATTTTTAATACTTTTATTAATTATTATTAATATTTAAAGCTAAAAGTTTGTAAAATGTAAATAGCTGTATCATTATTCTATATTTTGTAAAGTTCATTTACAAACAGTTTTAATTTATTTATTAAGAACATATAGGGTTTCGCATTAACAAACTTTCAGGTTTAAAAAAAAAATGGACTTTTTGAATACTCAAACTTTATAATTTTAAAATAAAATGGGAATAATTTTAAATTTCGAAAATTAAAATATTAATTCTAAAGTTTACATATGTGGTATGATTAAACTAAAATTTGCTGTGAAGTTATAATTTTTTTTTTTTCAAATTGCCAGCCCTGTTTAGTTCCACAATTCTTTTTATCATCATTATTATTAGAAAAAAAAATTTTCAAGATTCAGATTAAAATAAAATTTTTTTTGAATAAGCTATATATATTCTTTTAAACAGCGCTCATTTTAAAAATTAGAGTTTTTCTAATTTTTCGAAAATGCTCAATTTTATGCTAAGTATTTCACTTAGTTAGTAATGATCTTTTTATTATTTATTTACCTTAAAAAAAATGATAGTAATAATAATCTATGATGGTGATCAAACATGTCTTTCCTGAGCTGAGATGGGATCATTATTTAGAACGCTATTATGTAAAAATAGTAAAATTAACAAATAATAATAATCTTTTTTAGAAATTCTTAATTTTTTATTTTGAAACTTTTACATTTTCAGTTTCAAGCATTAATTAAATGGAAAAAAAAAAAAAAAAAAAAAAAAAATGTAGACGGGGGGGGGGGGGGAAGAGAGATGAGATGAACATGAGAACTTTAAGATTGGTAAAGAGTATCAAATTTATACATTTTGGTACTTATAGTGTTAACCATTATCCAGGGAGTACAACCACTTTAAAATAATAATAATAAGTAGGGATTTTTAGAATTTTTTAAATGAAATTTAAGAATTTTCGTGAACATAATTGTACTAATTTTAGCAATACTTTCACAATATTTGAAATAATTGAAAACAAATGAAAATTCCAAAGCATTTTAACATAAAGTTTGGAAAAGTTGTTAAATGATATTTCTTTACTTTGTAATGCATTAACAACCATATTAAAATCTTGTGCAATAAACTTCATATTTTGCGCAAAATGTTTCACATACAAGGAAAACAAATGCGGAGAAATATTTTTTTAAATTATGAAAAGTATGAACAATTTTGAGAAAATTCACTCAATAATTCATTAATTTTTCATACAATGAGCCAATTTAAATTAACATTTTTGAGATATGTATGTTAATGTAAAATTTCCGAGAAATAAATAGAAATGTAACTAACGCTTGAAGTCAAAATAAGAAAATCATATGATTTAACTGTAGTTTTAATGAGAGTAATAAATTAAATACTTCTGTTTTATTCTTAAAATAATAATAATAATAATAATAAAATAAAAAAATAGATAAATAAATAAAATTAGTTAATTAAATTAAAAACTTATTAACAAAAATTGAAATAAATAAATAATAATAATGCCAGAAAGAAATTCAAGTCTGAAAACTAAGACTATATAAAAATCGGCATTAAAAAAAAAAAAAAAAAAAAAAAAAACTTGATAAAAAAAAAAAAAAAAAAAAAAAAAAAAAATTAAAACTAACTCTTGACAAAAATCAATGAACTTAAAACGGCCTTTCACGGCCTTTTCGGTGTGTGTTATAATTATTTTTTGTGTGTGTTCTGTACACAAAACAGTTGCACTATTTATGCCATTTTTAAAAGAAAATAAACCATGATGAACTTAATTAATATACATAATTTCAAAGAATTCAATAAATATTATCGGAAGTTAGACCACGGTCAGACAGCTTGAAATATTAATAGATACAAGAAACAAAGTCATAATCAGTCTTAAACAATGTTGGAAATATTACAACGCATATCAAAGCTAAAAATGCTCTTAAAATATTTTTAATTATTCCCGCTAATATAACTGCATATTTTTGTGTAACCTTGTAAACCTTAATGTTAATCATAACATATTCTATTAAAAAAAGAAGGAAACAAAAATATTTTTTTCATATGGATAATGGGTGTAAATTTCATTATATTTTATGTAGCACACTGGTGATGTTAAAATCTGCTTCATCAAAATACCTCAGATGATTCAGATAATCAGAGGTCAGATGGAATCTCTCTATTTAAATTATAAAATAAACAAAAATATCCTATTAGTCCATTTTAATTATTATATGAAAAGTATATTAAAATTTAAAATAATTATTTTTGTGCCGTTCAAGTAGAATGCATATGGCATAAGAGTTATATTAAACATATTCTAAAGATTTAAAATATTTCGTTCTCTCCTAACCAAAAATAAATTAATAATTAAAACTAATAAAATGTCACTATTTTAATGATTTTACATTTCTTTCAAATGCAAATTTTTCGATAAATATTTACGACTTATTATCAAACATGTTTTTAATATATATATATATATATACAGTCATCGACATAAATAAACTGACCAAATTTGAAAACATCTTCGATCATTCTCATAAAAATTAATACTTTCATAATACCAGTTTTTAGTGATATTTATTTTCAGTTTTTCCCTTTTGAGTCCAAATATCTATGGAAATTATACAGGCAAATCTGCTCTGCATTAAAAAAAAAGGGGGGGGGGGGAGAATTCACTTTAATTTTATAGTGTATCAAAAATAAAATATATATGTTATATCTTGATTAAAAACATGAAAAAATAACTGTTCGTTCTTCTTTTTATGGAGATTAATGAACAAAAGTGTCTAAAACATTATAAGTTTTAGTTGTTTTTATGTAGAATATCTCAACAAAATAATTGTAAATCAACAAAAAATAATTACAATACAAACGCTTCATACTAAATGTTTTCTTTAAAAAGACTAAATTCTGCAGCAAAATGTTTACTCAACAATTGTTCTTAAAAGGAAAAAAAAAAGAGATATGATCTGCTTACTTCAATGACGCATAACTTTCTGAGAAACATTACTTCTCATAGCGTCATTGAGCAGAACGTATCTACCTCTTTTTTTCTTTCCTTCAGTTTGGAATGAAAGCAGCTAATCAACTTCTTTCATCGAATCGTCATTCAATGCCCTCTCCTTTGTGGTTTGAGGTGTTGCGTTGTGCTCCGCCGCGCTCTTACGGAATTGGCGATTTATCGCTCTTAAACCAAGTGCTCCACTTTTTTCGGCAAGGCGTTTGTAAAATGCAACCTTTTGCAGCTCTGCTGTAAAGATCCTCCTAGCCTTCTGTACCTGTAGAAGCGAACTTCTGTGAGCGCCTTGAAGCTAGAGCTGTAGAAGCAAACTTTATGAGCGCCATGAAGCTAGTGCTAGGTCTAGCTTCATGGTGAGCGCAGTGTTGTCAACTGCAGGAAATAGTCCCTTTGCGTTTAAGTATTTTTCTTCACTATGTAGGGACTTTTTGAAAGTATTGTTTTGTACCACTTTTTATGGGATTTTCCATAGAGTTTCTAAATTATTTATGTTTTTTTTTTTTTTTTTTTTTTTTTTTTTTGGGGGGGGGGGGGGGGGGGTTCCCACTAAAGTAGGGATTTTTATCATCAGTGTTAAAATATTTTGCACTGTAAGTAGGGACATGGTTAGCGTTAGTGTTCTTTGTAATTGCGTCAAGTTCAAAGAATATCTAAAAGGGGGCAAGAGCAGGGCCGGCGCTAGATATTTTGCCGCCTGAGGCAAGCATTAATCTGCCGCAAGTACGTCATCACTACTCAAATGTTTATTAGCATAAGAAAAACAACATGCTAACTATAATTACTTTATCTTACCCATATATGTGTTAGAGAAAGTTTAGTATTGGGGTGAAATTTTCGAAATAGAGTTTTTGTTATATTTACACGTTTTGCGGTGTCCAGAATTTGAAAATCATGTTTTTAGTGGTTGATCTGTGTGTGTCTGCTTGTCTGTGTCTTACCAGCATATCTCAAGAAAAAATAGTAGCAGGAAGTCCACATTCGGTATTCTATATCTGTATCATGTAGTGATTGCTACACTAAACTTTTTGTTGAGAATTCTGGATCATTATAATTACGCATGTACCTCCTTTCTTCCGATAGCATTTTTTTTCCCCTTGTTTTTCAGTACTCATTGCAATAACGCAATTCATGGATAAATCACTTCACTCCATTTTTAACATTTTTCATTTTTCCACCAGAAAGATTCAATAACTTCATGAGTTTTTTTTTTTTTTTCTAGACAAAAAAAAAAAAAAAAAAAATTTAAAACAGAAATTCGAAATGCCATCCAAGACAAAGTATTTGAAAAAAAAAAAAAACTATTTTCTTTTTCTTTTACTATGTACCCGAAATTAATTGCAGAGGCCTGCTATGAAATTTTTTTCCTTTAAGATGATGTGTTTTTCTAGTGGATGCGGATTAAGGAAAATCTATTCAAAAGTTTCTATCACGTACCATTTTGACAAAAAATGGGATTGTTTGAGCTTAATGCTCCGCTTTTTAAACTCCAATTTAAGTTATTTCCCTGAAAATCTGGAAGACTGGAGTGCAGAATAACGATAGCTATTTTATCAAGACATAAAAAAAAAAAAATAAAAATAAATAAATAAAAAAATGTAGAGAAGGTATTAGGGACGATGGAGAGTTAACTTGTTAGCAAATTATTTTTGGATGCTGCACACTGAGAAAAAAAATATATACCTCCTTCCTCTAGAATGAATAAATGGTCATTTTCTAAATCCTTAAACTAGAAATATAGATTTCCGAGCTATATGGATAAGGCACGCCAATAAACTGAATGGACGAAATTATCGAGAATTTCTAATATACACATTTCTAGATGGTGAAACAATATTCTGAATATTCTGAATCTTGTATTACGAGAGATCCTCGCTTGATTTTCTAGAATTGGGCCATAAACCAAGATTATAGCTGCTGAAACCCGCCTCTTGTATTGACATTTATTTGGAGATATTTTCAAATAGATTTGTCCTCGATAGTATTGGCAAAAGTTCGAGAATTCTAATAGAGGTCCCTAGAATTCGCTTTCGAAGGGGACTAGAAAAATTTTGATAAGAAATTTATATGAATGACATGGAACTATTTTTTCTAGAGCCACAATTTAGATTCTAGATGTCAGTTATATAATTTTATCTCAGTGTATTGGTGTGCCTTAAGGGCACTGCCTCGTTTCCATTCAACTCTCTGCTGTAGAAAATGAAACTAAAAAACAGGCTCAGTTGAAGTACAAAACTTACCCCGCCTTTAACCTAGTGTGACATTTTTTGTCCAATTAGGAACGTTAACTATTTCGGCGGTCAATATGAGAGTAAATGATAATCACAGAGGCGGGGTTATTTTCGTCCCCCCAAAAGTAGTCAATTATAGAAAAGGGTGGTCAAGACACTCCCTCACTACTGATTTGTCTTTTGATAAAAAGACAGCGCGTTATTGAACGAACCTCAATATTATGTAATGAATGCATGTAAAAACACATGTATACATGCATATATGTATAGTATTGATTCATATATATATATATATATATATATATATATATATATATATAGTATTACAGGTTATTATTATTACCAGGGCCAGATTATGGCACGGGCACACGGGGCACTGGCCCAGGGCCTCCAAATTTAAGGGGCCTTATTTCCAAAAACTGAGAAGTAATAGTATAATTTTTTTTTTCATTATATGTCTATTGAAAACAAAAATTGATTAAATTTTTATATTTTACTAGAGAGCATAAACAATTATTGAATTTTGTGACTAATTTCCTAAACATTGGCTGATCAATGTACTTCAGTTTTTCATTTGTCTTGAACATAAAACTAATGAATTTGTTATAGGTTGCTAAAAAAATGAGGAAATAGAAGATGTAGTTGAAGGAAAAATTTTAAAAATGCACTTTATTTATTTGTTTATTTTTGTTTTTGAGAACTGGTCCTTTTGGTGAAATCTTTAGAGTAGGGTAAGGGGCCTCCAACTAGCATCAGTGCCCCGGGTCTCCAAAAATCATAGTTGGGCCCTGATTATTACTACTACTAGAAGTAGTAGTTAGGGTGCCTAAATTACTTATCGAGGCACCTTAGTAGTATTATTAAGACAGGTCGAACAATTTCTTTCAGATAGCGATTTTGTCTTCGTTACCAATTTTTATCTATTACCTTGAATGGACGTTCAATTTTTCTAGAGCCACAATTTAGATTCTAGATGTCAGTTATATAATTTTATCTCAGTGTATTGGTGTGCCTTAAGGGCACTGCCTCGTTTCCATTCAACTCTCTGCTGTAGAAAATGAAACTAAAAAACAGGCTCAGTTGAAGTACAAAACTTACCCCGCCTTTAACCTAGTGTGACATTTTTTGTCCAATTAGGAACGTTAACTATTTCGGCGGTCAATATGAGAGTAAATGATAATCACAGAGGCGTCCCCCCAAAAGTAGTCAATTATAGAAAAGGGTGGTCAATTATAGAAGATGTAGTTGAAGGAAAAATTTTAAAAATGCACTTTATTTATTTGTTTATTTTTGTTTTTGAGAACTGGTCCTTTTGGTGAAATCTTTAGAGTAGGGTAAGGGGCCTCCAACTAGCATCAGTGCCCCGGGTCTCCAAAAATCATAGTTGGGCCCTGATTATTACTACTACTAGTAGTAGTAGTTAGGGTGCCTATATTACTTATCGAGGCACCTTAGTAGTAGTATTAAGACAGGTCGAACAATTTCTTTCAGATAGCGATTTTGTCTTCGTTACCAATTTTTATCTATTACCTTGAATGGACGTTCAATTTTTCTAGAGCCACAATTTAGATTCTAGATGTCAGTTATATAATTTTATCTCAGTGTATTGGTGTGCCTTAAGGGCACTGCCTCGTTTCCGTTCAACTCTCTGCTGTTGAAAATGAAACTAAAAAACAGGCTCAGTTGAAGTACAAAACTTACCCCGCCTTTAACCTAGTGTGACATTTTTTGTCCAATTAGGAACGTTAACTATTTCGGCGGTCAATATGAGAGTAAATGATAATCACAGAGGCGGGGTTATTTTCGTCCCCCCAAAAGTAGTCAATTATAGAAAAGGGTGGTCAAGACACTCCCTCACTACTGATTTGTCTTTTGATAAAAAGACAGCGCGTTATTGAACGAACCTCAATATTATGTAATGAATGCATTTGTAAAAACACATGTATACATGCATATATGTATAGTATTGATTCATATATATATATATATATATAGTATTACAGGTTATTATTATTACCAGGGCCAGATTATGGCACGGACACACGGGGCACTGGCCCAGGGCCTCCAAATTTAAGGGGCCTCATTTCCAAAAACTGAGAAGTAATAGTATAATTTTTTTTTTTTCATTATATGTCTATTAAAAACAAAAATTGATTAAATTTTTATATTTTACTAGAGAGCATAAACAATTATTAAATTTTGTGACTAATTTCCTAAACATTGGCTGATCAATGTACTTCAGTTTTTCATTTGTCTTGAACATAAAACTAATGATTTTGTTATAGGTTGCTAAAAAAATGAGGAAATAGAAGGTGTAGTTGAAGGAAAAATTTTAAAAATGCACTTTATTTATTTATTTATTTTTGTTTTTGAGAACTGGTCCTTTTGGTGAAATCTTTAGAGTAGGGTAAGGGGGCCTCCAACTAGCATCAGTGCCCCGGGTCTCCAAAAATCATAGTTGGGCCCTGATTATTACTACTACTACTACTACTAGTAATTAGGGTGCCTATATTACTTATCGAGGCACCTTAGTAGTAGTAGTAAGACAGGTCGAACAATTTCTTTCAGATAGCGATTTTGTCTTCGTTACCAATTTTTATCTATTACCTTGAATGGACGTTCAAAACTTTTTTATTTTGTCATCTAAATATAAAGAGCTAAACGATTGTAACTGTATCTATACGGATTTTTAGTCCGGATTATATCAAAAATTGGTACACTTATGTATTAAAACGAAATCTAGGTAATTCTGTATTTTTGTGTTCAATCGAATAATTGGTTCAAAAGTAATAAAAATCCTACTTAAACTTAGAAAATTATTTTTAAAAAATATGTAAAGAAAGAAATTAATGCCAAAAATATATGCGTAATTATACTTATTTTTATGTCGGAAAAAAAAAGTGAAATTATTATTACTACATTATTAATTAAAATAAAATTTAGAAAATTCGTTCTAATTAAATGGAATAGCTACAGTATAGAACGGTAAATCTAGCTAATGCCGTATTTTTTAGTTCAACCGGATAATTGATTCAAAAGGTCATAAAAAAACCCACTTTAAAATTATAAAAAAGAAAAAAAGAAGTTGATGCCAAAAATGAATATCTAAGTAAATATATTTTTCTTTGTGTCAAAAAATAAAATAAAAATAAATAAAAAACGAACGTGCAATTATTATTATTTTTAAATAATTAAAATGAATATCAGAAATATTGTACTAAAGAAACTGGACAGCCTCAGTATCCGCGTTTGTAATGATCGATAGATGGCGCTCTCTGAACACTGCAGTTGTTAGTAAATATAACAGCCACGTGTAATTATTATTCTTTCTCCGCCATTTCATCATGGAAAGTCGATTGCATAATATGAGGATATGCAGTGGTGTGATAATTTCACCTTAGCCCACCAGAGGGCGAGCATTTCATTACAATCGCGGATAGAATGATACATTTATTATTATTATTATTATTATTGTTATTGTTATAAATTGAAAAAAATAAAAGCAAACTTGCATGCATTTATTATGATTAGTTAGCTGAGAAATTCTATTTAAAATATTTATAATTAACATTTTTTAAATTACTGCAAATAAAGTTTCTAAAATAGTGATGTCAATTTCTAATAAATTAAAATAAATGGAAAAAGATTAAACTTAGTTAAAGAAAAAAAAAAAAAAAATGAAAATGAAAATGAAAATTTCTAAAAATAAAGAAATTTTGTAACATAAGTTTAACTATTAAAAAATTATTAAAAGTATAAAGACTATGCACAGAATGATTTTATTATTCATGATCTGTAATTTGCATAACTTCAAAACTACTCCATAAAAATTAAAAAAGTTAATATCTACAAGGAGGGATTTAAAAAATTATATATATATTTGGAAATTGTTCAATTTAATCATTTAAAAATAAGGACGAAACGAATAGCGATTTTGCCGAATGCCGCATATCGGTATCCACCTGACACCAGTGTTTCAGATATATCCGGCAAATATTACTCTCTGTTAAATCCCTACGTTTAAATTTTAAAATTGGTGATTTTTGAAAAGAAAAATGAAAGTATCTAAGCAAGCGCTTTTTTTGTTTGTTTGTTTTTTGTCCTGCTCATAATTAAAGAGTAAAATAAAAAACAAGTAACAGTTGAGGAAAAACATAAAAGACTTAAAAATTGACCTTTATATATATTCAAATATATTTCTTTTTTATATCGAGTAAAAACTGAATGTACACACATTTTCTTTTAAATAATTAAATTTGAGAAAAATCGGGCTAAAAAAATTGATTCAGTTTAGAACTCCTTGACGAATTTTGAAATTTGGCACCGTCGTAGCTCCGATGTTTCTAGCCAAGATCTTTACTTACGCAATTGCGATAACAATTTAATTCATCGCCAAAATGACAACAACAGTTTAAAAGCTGCCAAGGGGCTCCTATGCTAAACTTATCGGACCAGTTTTAAATTATTTTTTAGAATACTGGTATACTAACCCTATTAAATTTGAAAATTGTATTTTGAAAATTTTGGGAGTTATTCGAAATTAAAATTTTTTTTAACCTAATGTCGTAGGCTCAACATTTTGCTTTGTAAAGCTTGTATCAAGAATGAATAAGCGTAAAGAAGTCGGATAAATTCTAAAATATTATTTATGATACTTGCATGAACTATATGAAATTTGAAAATTCTACTTTAAAATT
The DNA here is from genome assembly GCA_963930645.1 of Salticus scenicus. Taxonomy (NCBI): domain Eukaryota; kingdom Metazoa; phylum Arthropoda; class Arachnida; order Araneae; family Salticidae; genus Salticus; species Salticus scenicus. Next base: position 324,079,124 of record OZ005651.1, on the reverse strand, counting down.
GCATGAGTTAAATGAAATGTAATATTTTTTAACATGAGCATAGGGCAAAATTTTCCTTTGTAAAGATTATCTCAAGAATGAAGCAGTGTATAAGAATGTAATAGTAGAATGTAGGATTGCATTTAAAATATTATTTATCATAATGGCATTGACCGTATAGTTATTTCAAAATTCTACTTTGAAAACTTCGTGAGTTATTTGAAATTTATTTACTACTTTCTTCTATATTCAATAGAAGAGGGTATCGGATTCGTAAAAATTTTCGACCTCGGGTTTTTGATGGATTTACACGTTTTGAGAGATGTAGAACACGATTGGACCATTTTTAGAAAATGTCTATCTGTCTGTCTGCGTGTGTGTGTGAGAGAAAATTTTGTGGCAACTCTATCTCAGGAACTGCTGCAAAGAATTTCATACAAATTGGTATGTAGTTGCACCTTGATATAAATTAGTGCCTATCAACTTTTGGTAAAAATTGTCTTACAGGTTGCGTTGCCATCCCGCTTTTTCTAAATTTTTAACATGGTGGTATAGGACAAAATTTTGTATAAATGTGCATAAGGAAATTATTTTTTAATAAACATTATGAAATTTACAAGAATCATTTATAATAGAGATAGTCAACTGGGAAAAAAGTTTTGTATGTGCACGAGCCTCGCCTCCCCCCCCTTGATGGGAGTAAATTTTCATGATGGGTATCTTTCAAAAGAGCTCGCCAATACCTTTAAAACGAATGGTTGAACCATAAATGTGTCTGTCTGTACGTTAGTTAGTAAACTAATATATTCTGAAGAAGGAATCATTATAAAGTCGTCGGACCAGTTTTAAAATATTTTTTGGGATACTGGCATAAATTCTATTGAGTTTTAAAATTCTTTCTCGAAATTTAGGGAATTATTTGATATTTAATTTTTTTTTTTTTTTTAACATAGGGGCATAGGTCTACATCTTGTTTTATAAATATTGTATAAAAAACGAGCAAGCGCAAATAAGTCAGATGAATTCTAAAATGTTATTTATTATAATGGCACGAACTATATGGATTTTGAAATTTTTACTTTAAAATTTCACAAGTTAAATGATATATATATATATATATATATATATATATATATATAACCGTAGCATTCAGTAGTAATATAAAATTTATTAAATTTTATTAGTAATTCAAACAGTTAATACCATCAATATCAAAGTCTACCCAAATGAAAAATGAAATAAAGTTAAAGCAAAATGAAATAAAACAAATTGGAATTAGATAACAGCATATTTGTATTCTAACTTTTTCAAGGGCCTGGTAGAATACAAAACATTCAAAGTGAATTTTTTCTGTCGCAAAGATAGCAACAGCTAAATATCTCTTTGTGCCAAGGCCCGAAACATTCACAGCATCCAAAACAAGGTAGAAAAAATATATATATTAACATGACAGCATAGGGCAAATTTTCGCTTTCTAAAGATTATCTCACGAATGAGTCAGTGTACAGAACTAGAATTGTATTAAAAATATTATTTCTGATAATGACATTGGAAAAGATGGTCAATATACTTGGAAAAAAAAAAAAAAAAAAAAAAAGAATATTACATGCATTATACAAATACTCACCCATTTTGCCCAAACTATGCTGTATAGAAATATTTTTCAGTATTTTGGGAAATATACAATACGCAACATAGGCCTAATTCAAAAGAATATTCAATATATATATTTATATATTCATATAATTTTTTAATATACACAAGGTAATCAGATTATTAGATATATATTTTTATACAATATATATATTTATTATTTATATATTTTTTTAATATACACAAGGTAATCAGATTATTAGATATATATATATATATTTTTTTTTTTTGGAGGGGGAGGGGGGGACATTAAAAAAAAAAAAAAAATACGAGACAAAATGGCTTGGAATTATTTCACACATGCAAAGAAGATTTAAAAACGCATTTTTTCTCGATTCAGTCCAAGGTGCAATTAGGGGACCAACCACAAATTATAGAAAAGCGAACATACTTTGGATCACTCTGCATCATAAAAAGCTACAAATGACTTGTAACTTTAATACATTGCACAATTGTACATGTAACGTAACAATATTCGGATGTTTTGGTGCGTGAATTGCATTTTTTTTTTTTTTTTTTTTTTTTAATTACTTTTTTTTTTTTTTTTTGACAATTTTTTTTTTTTGACAATTTTTTGCGTGTAACTAGAACAAATTCCCATAAAATTTCACAAACCTTGCCGAAAACTGACAAAACATTACAAATGCATAATTCTAAAACATAAAATTAACATTTGTAATATTCGTTGAGATATGAGCAATTTTAGTAAATATTATATTACGCATGTGCGAAAAATAGAAAACTTTTTTTTGCACAGGTTGACAGCTAGACATATTGAGCACGTTTTGTCAAAATCTCATTTGAATAGAGTAAAAATTAAGCAAATTGTCGGTAGATGAATGAGCAAGAGTTTAGGTATTTTCCAGACTTGAAATTTCATAATGGGTTTTACACATGCTATGTATTTAATTTGAAGATCAAATTTCCATCTCTAAACATTATTGTTGAAAGTACATAATTTTAGAACAAAGATTTTCTGTATTTATGTACAAATGTTTTTATCTAACACTCAAATTCCGTAACGGTTTCAAATGTTTTTCAAAAACAGAAAGTCATATGTTCAAACTTTTGACTAGTCTCTGTAATAAACAAATACATAAAATAATTAAATAACTTTTTTACGAAGTTCAATATAAAATAAACATGTAAAATGAGGAGGAAGAGGGGACAGGAATCGATTGATTAGAAATCGTGTCTAAAAAGAAAAACTGTAGAAAATTACACAGCAATTACACCATAAGCAATTACACCACTGGAAAATGAAAGCAGTACTTTTCAAAAGAAAACTGAAGTATATGAATACGATTGGTACCTTTGCAAACATACACTATCTACCAATAAGTATTTGGACACTTTCGAATTCAGGCGTTTTGTCAAAAATCTAAAAAAAATTCTTTATTAGTCTTCTTGAAACTTTAGCAGTGTAGAAAACATGTTATATCTCATGTATATCAGTAAAAGTTGCGTCCTGAAGAGGAAAAGGGGACAAGTAAAAAATTAAACAACAGACAAAATATTTTCAACCACCCTTTAAAATAATGCTTTAAATGCGTTTTGGCTGAAGCATGTGATTAAGAAGATTTTTCTCATTATCTGTATAAATTTTTATGAGGCTACCACATATATTCATGGAGATATAACGGGAAAAAAAGAAAAAAAAAAAAAAAAAAAAAAAACTTCTTTTACTTCCATTACTCGTTTACCGTAGGTAATGGAAGTACTGTATTCGGTACGAAAATTCGATATCGAGATTTCACCTGATTTACATGTTTTGAGGTCTCCTGAGTCTAAAAAAAGTGCTTTTTGGCAACTGGTCAGTGTGTGTGTGGGGGGGGGGGGAAGGGAATCTTCTGACTGTCATATCTCCAAAACTAATAAAGATGAAGCTACGAAACTTCAGAAATAAAGCAGAACTAGTGTACAGATGAATTTTCCAAATTTTGAAGAAAATTGGAAAACCGGAAGGGAGATTTGTGAAACCGGAAGTGGGGACGTAAATCTGAATCTCAAAAACGGCTCTAACGACTTTCTTTAAAACTGTTGCATAAACCCATTTTAGATATCCTTTCTCGTGCTTTACGTGGTCATTACAGGAAAATTAATAGTCATCCTGATCAGGTAGATCTGCTTTAGATCTCGAAAATTGGTGTATCATTAAAAAAAAAAAAGCTATTATTATTATTACCCCCCCCCCCCCCTTTGGTATGTAAACTCTATTTTATGTCGTTACGTTTTCACGCGTTTACGGCAAACGTGTATCAACTTTCTCTTACTGGAAAATTTTTTGTTGTCTATTTCATTAGCTCAATTCTATGTCTTCTGATCACATTATCTCAAAAATGTCCAAATAATACGTGTAATAGTGGGTAAGGGAAGTCATGTAGTTGTTTCACACCAGATTTTGTTTTCACAGGTTTCAAGCATTACTTTTTACAGGGTGATCCCAAACAGTTTCACTTTTCTTTAATTTTTTACTGGTCCTCCTGTCACTTTCGGCAAAAATTTTAACTAAAATATGTGGAGTATAGCATGTTCATCACATTCCTGAAATTTCAAGATGGTTTATCTAGAACTTTTTGAGATATAAAAAAAAAACACCTGAAATCAAAAATGTCCGGTCATTTATGGAAAGGAAGAGTACCTCTCAAAATCCCCCCTATATATACATACTAATAGATATTAGTCTTATTTTATTTATCTACAGCTGTTATTTTTTTAGCTCTCTGCTGTATGAATACGAGTATCATGTGTCTTATTATATATATATATATATATATATATATATATATATATATATATATATATAATCACACAGAGAAAAATTATTCTGAACTATTTCGCGCTATATTTGAACAATTAAACTTGAAGTATTTTGTTCTTTACCGATTTCTGTAAAAATTGTAAAGTATATAAAAGATACATATAGATCTCGCCGCGCTTGAAATGATGCTGCCCCAGTTGTTCTAAATTTCTCACTGCAATCATTTAAAAAAATACATATTTATTTATTTATTTATTTATTTATTAACATTTGTTTTTGTACCATTTTATAACTTTTTTTTTTTTTTTCCATTATTATTAAACAAAATGTAAATAAAATTTTCTTACTAGTATTCTAATTAAATAACAAACGCAACACGTTTTGAAAGAAATGAAATATTCATCCGGAAATAAAAAAGACATGTTACCCAAATGAAATTCCTCTCTGTCTCATGTTTTCTTCAACCTTGGTAGCACGCTCTGAAGAAAAAAAATAAAAAAAGATTCTTTTCTTTTGATACGTCATCAGTGTTGACCCCCAACTGAAAGTTTATTTTTGTTGGATGTTTTTAAAATATACATAAGAGGTTTTACTTGTAGTATATGAGACATAGTTATCTAGGTGGAGAAGAGGTTGAAGTTATAAATTGTATTTTCTATTTCTCTAGCACACTCCCCCCCCCTCCCTCCCCTCCGTCAGTATATGGCCTTCTTCTTTCAGTTTATAAAGAATTATTTAAACTTTACTCTTTCAGTGAGATGTCAAAATTGGGTGTTCGTGAGTCGAAGCTGGAAATTTTATTTTTATTTTCTCCTTTATGTCTTGAAAAGTGACAGATAATGAAAAACACTCATTTAAAACTAGTATGTTGTGGCTAGCAAAAAAACTTTCTTCTGTATTTTCCTATAGAAATTTATGCAATACAAATTATTTATTATTATTATTATTTACATTTTGAATGCTGACTTTTTTTCATCTTAGAGACGTATTACACGAAATGGCCAACGTGAGTAAATTTTTACCGTGCAGATAGCGTACATCCTGTTCTCGGGAACATTTTCAATAAAGCAGCGCCTGTCGGCTGATATGCACCCAAATTGACTCAGCATTTTAAATCTCTGCCTTTTTACATATCAAATTTAGTTCGACTATACGCAACAGAACCAGAGATAGAGACTTCTGTAAACTGCGGAAATCGTAGTATAACAGTGTCACCTATTGAGGGACTGGCATCAAAAGTTGATAGACATTAAGTTATTTTAAGGTGAATCTACATATACATATATATGTAAATCTGTGCATTAGTTCCTGAGATAAAGCTTCAGAAATAGCTTTATAGTACTGTTGAACTATTGACACCAAATGTAATAAGCATTAACTCATGTCAAAGTGCATCGACATATGCACTTATATCAAATTTTACGCAGTAGTTCATGAGATATAGCATTCCCTGATATTGTGAAAATTGCTGTGTAAAAGTGCCACCTGTTGAGCGATTAGCACAAAAAATTGATAGGCTTCAGTTTATGTCAAGATTGAACTACATATAAATTTATTGGTAAATCTGAGCAGTAGTTCCTGGGACATAATTGGAATGAAATTTTTATCTCACACACACAGACAGACGTTTCCTAAAAATAGATAAATTGCGTTCTGGATCTTTCAAAACGTGTAAATCTATCACAAGAAAATAGAAAATTTTTACAAATCCAAAACTTTCTTCTATTGAGTACAGAAGAAAGTAAAAAGACAAAGCACCTTTGTTCTTCTTCTTCTTCTTCTTTTTTTTTTTTTTTAATCTTTTTAAATTTCAAGCATTTAAAATTTAATATTTTTTGGTTACTTTTTTTAGCCTACTATTATTCTTTTCATACGAATATCCGAAAATATACAGCTTTATTTATTTATTTATTTATTTTTAATCCCCCAATAGTAAAATTCTAAATTGTGTACCTTAGTCTGAAAAGGCAAGGTAACGAATAATCGCTATAAAATGTATTTTGTATTTCCCTGCCCGTCTACCCTCCACCAATATGGCATCTTCCCTTGAATTTAAAAAGAATTTTTCAAACTTACTTTTCCAGTGAAATGTCAAATTGAATGTCCGGGAGTCAAAGTGGGAATTTTTTACTTTTATTTTTTCGTCTTTTGGCTATTCCTTTACTTCCTGGAAAGAACATATAATAAAAAAATACTCATCTAAATAAAGAATCTCCTTCCTTTTTTCGGCCTACCAGCGGCTGAGAGATTCTGTCCTCGAAGCTGGTAGACGTGAAGTGCCGGGTTCGATCCCAGGTGCACTCGTCAGCCTAGCCGTTCTGAGTTTTCCGTGGTTTTTTCCGAAAGACGAATAAATGCGAGGTAAGCCCTTAGAAAGTCCCCCCCCCATTGCACACAGAGGCCCCCTCCCCTCAGGCCTAGGACCCTAGTGCAATCAATCGCCTCCATTCTAATAACGATACCAATACTTTTACTTTTTCTCTTTTTAAATTTCCAGTATATAAAATTTAATATTTTTCGGTTAGCTTTTCTTTTTAGCCTGCGATTGTTCTTTTCAACCTCCCGCAAAAAATAAATAAATAAAATAAAAAATTAATTAATTAATAAAAAAAAAAAAATAAATAAAGTCTTTATATTTTCATAAATATACAGTTTTTTTTTTTTTTTGTTTAACCTTTAATAGTAAAATCCTAAATTGTATGTTCCTTAGTCCGAAAAGGCAAGGGGAGGAATTATATTAATATTGTTAAAAATTATGTAACTTAAATTAAAAACTACTACTCAAATGAAGAAATTTAGGAACGAAATGTTTTGATAAAGTGCACTTGTGAGGAAATAACAATCTTTGCTTTCCTCTCCTTTCTGTTAAAACACCCCCTCTCACACTACAACCACTGTTTTGTAACTGGAGTGGGGACTGTCTAATCAATCACGCAGATAAGGAGGAACCGATAGGAGGCGGAGATTTTAAGAATTTTTCAGTATTTTCACAACAATTCGCAATGTCTCTAGAAGTATTTTTGATTTACGAAATTAGTAAAAATTATGGAAAAAAAGTATTTGAAAACTTCGAACTTTAAGGTCTACCGATTAAAATTTAATTTTTAAGGATATTTCATGGGTTTATTATTATAAAGTTGTAAATAGAAGAATACCCTAGTTTTCCAAAGTTCCAAAATTGCTGTTAAAATCACAATCAAACAATAAGAGAAATCGAAAATTTAATAAAAAGGCGGCTTGTGATTTGATCTCAAATATCATGTGCAGAAAACAAAATTCAAAAATATTAAAATGCGAATGTAAAATCTCTCTAAACATTTTACATAGGTTTTATACTAGCGTGTCATTTCTAAACTCTTTCGGGACAGTGCCCTTAAGGGCACTGCCTCGTTTCCATTCAACTCTCTGCTGTAGAAAATGAAACTAAAAAACAGGCTCAGTTGAAGTACAAAACTTACCCCGCCTTTAACCTAGTGTGACATTTTTTGTCCAATTAGGAACGTTAACTATTTCGGCGGTCAATATGAGAGTAAATGATAATCACAGAGGCGGGGTTATTTTCGTCCCCCCAAAAGTAGTCAATTATAGAAAAGGGTGGTCAAGACACTCCCTCACTACTGATTTGTCTTTTGATAAAAAGACAGCGCGTTATTGAACGAACCTCAATATTATGTAATGAATGCATGTAAAAACACATGTATACATGCATATATGTATAGTATTGATTCATATATATATATATATATATATATATATATATATATATATATATATATAGTATTACAGGTTATTATTATTACCAGGGCCAGATTATGGCACGGGCACACGGGGCACTGGCCCAGGGCCTCCAAATTTAAGGGGCCTTATTTCCAAAAACTGAGAAGTAATAGTATAATTTTTTTTTTCATTATATGTCTATTGAAAACAAAAATTGATTAAATTTTTATATTTTACTAGAGAGCATAAACAATTATTGAATTTTGTGACTAATTTCCTAAACATTGGCTGATCAATGTACTTCAGTTTTTCATTTGTCTTGAACATAAAACTAATGAATTTGTTATAGGTTGCTAAAAAAATGAGGAAATAGAAGATGTAGTTGAAGGAAAAATTTTAAAAATGCACTTTATTTATTTGTTTATTTTTGTTTTTGAGAACTGGTCCTTTTGGTGAAATCTTTAGAGTAGGGTAAGGGGCCTCCAACTAGCATCAGTGCCCCGGGTCTCCAAAAATCATAGTTGGGCCCTGATTATTACTACTACTAGTAGTAGTAGTTAGGGTGCCTATATTACTTATCGAGGCACCTTAGTAGTAGTATTAAGACAGGTCGAACAATTTCTTTCAGATAGCGATTTTGTCTTCGTTACCAATTTTTATCTATTACCTTGAATGGACGTTCAAAACTTTTTTATTTTGTCATCTAAATATAAAGAGCTAAACGATTGTAACTGTATCTATACGGATTTTTAGTCCGGATTATATCAAAAATTGGTACACTTATGTATTAAAACGAAATCTAGGTAATTCTGTATTTTTGTGTTCAATCGAATAATTGGTTCAAAAGTAATAAAAATCCTACTTAAACTTAGAAAATTATTTTTAAAAAAATGTAAAGATAGAAATTAATGCCAAAAATATATGCGTAATTATACTTATTTTTATGTCGGAAAAAAAAAGTGTAATTATTATTACTACATTATTAATTAAAATAAAATTTAGAAAATTCGTTCTAATTAAATGGAATAGCTACAGGCTACAGTATAGAAAGGTAAATCTAGCTAATGCCGTATTTTTTAGTTCAACCGGATAATTGATTCAAAAGGTCATAAAAAACCCACTTTAAAATTATAAAAAAGAAAAAAAGAAGTTGATGCCAAAAATGAATATCTAAGTAAATATATTTTTCTTTGTGTCAAAAAATAAAATAAAAATAAATAAAAAACGAACGTGCAATTATTATTATTTTTAAATAATTAAAATGAATATCAGAAATATTGTACTAAAGAAACTGGACAGCCTCAGTATAGAATGATACATTTATTATTATTAATATTATTGTTGTTATTGTTATAAATTGAAAAAAATAAAAGCAATTGCATGCATTTATTATGATTAGTTAGCTGAGAAATTCTATTTAAAATATTTATAATTAACATTTTTTAAATTACTGCAAATAAAGTTTCTAAAATAGTGATGGCAATTTCTAATAAATTAAAATAAATGGAAAAAGGTTAAACTTAGTTAAAGGAAAAAAAAAAAAAAATGAAAATGAAAATGAAAATTTCTAAAAATAAAGAAATTTTGTAACATAAGTTTAACTATTAAAAAATTATTAAAAGTATAAAGACTATGCACAGAATGATTTTATTATTCATGATCTGTAATTTGCATAACTTCAAAACTACTCCATAAAAATTAAAAAAGTTAATATCTACAAGGAGGGATTTAAAAAATTAAATATATATTTGGAAATTGTTCAATTTAATCATTTAAAAATAAGGACGAAACGAATAGCGATTTTGCGGAATGCCGCATATCGGTATCCACCTGACATCAGTGTTTCAGATATATCCGGCAAATATTACTCTCTGTTAAATCCCTACGTTTAAATTTTAAAATTGGTGATTTTTGAAAAGAAAAATGAAAGTATCTAAGCAAGCGCGCGCGCCTTTTTCTTTTTCTTTTTCTTTTCTTTTCTTTTTTTTTGTCCTGCTCATAATTAAAGAGTAAAATAAAAAACAAGTAACACTTGAGGAAAAACATAAAAGACTTAAAAATTGACCTTTATATATATTCAAATATATTTCTTTTTTATATCGAATAAAAACTGAATGTACACACATTTTCTTTTAAATAATTAAATTTGAGAAAAATCGGGCTAAAAAAATTGATTCAGTTTAGAACTCCTTGACGAATTTTGAAATTTGGCACCGTCGTAGCTCCGATGTTTCTAGCCAAGATCTTTACTTACGCAATTGCGATAACAATTTAATTCATCGCCAAAATGACAACAACAGTTTAAAAGCTGCCAAGGGGCTCCTATGCTAAACTTATCGGACCAGTTTTAAAATATTTTTTAGAATACTGGTATACTAACCCTATTAAATTTGAAAATTGTATTTTGAAAATTTTGGGAGTTATTCGAAATTTAAAATTTTTTTTAACCTAATGGCGTAGGCTCAACATTTTGCTTTGTAGAGCTTGTATCAAGAATGAATAAGCGTAAAGAAGTCGGATAAATTCTAAAATATTATTTATGATACTTGCATGAACTGTATGAAATTTGAAAATTCTACTTTAAAATTGCATGAGTTAAATGAAATGTAACATTTTTTAACATGACAGCATAGGGCAAAATTTTCCTTTGTAAAGATTATCTCAAGAATGAAGCAGTGTATAAGAATGTAATAGTAGAATGTAGGATTGCATTTAAAATATTATTTATCATAATGGCATTGACCGTATAGTTATTTCAAAATTCTACTTTGAAAACTTCGTGAGTTATTTGAAATTTATTTATTACTTTCTTCTATATTCAATAGAAGAGGGTATCGGATTCGTAAAAATTTTCGACCTCGGGTTTTTGATGGATTTACACGTTTTGAGAGATGTAGAACACGATTGGACCATTTTTAGAAAATGTCTATCTGTCTGTCTTTCTCCGTGTGTGTGAGAGAGAAAATTTTGTGGCAACTCTATCTCAGGAACTGCTGCAAAGAATTTCATACAAATTGGTATGTAGTTGCACCTTGATATAAATTAGTGCCTATCAACTTTTGGTAAAAATTGTCTTACAGGTTGCGTTGCCATCCCGCTTTTTCTAAAATTTAACATGGTGGTATAGGACAAAATTTTGTATAAATGTGCATAAGGAAATTATTTTTTAATAAACATTATGAAATTTACAAGAATCATTTATAATAGAGATAGTCAACTGGGAAAAAAGTTTTGTATGTGCACGAGCCTCGCCTCCCCCCCTTGATGGGAGTAAATTTTCATGATGGGTATCTTTCAAAAGAGCTCGCCAATACCTTTAAAACGAATGGTTGAACCATAAATGTGTCTGGCTGTACGTTAGTTAGTAAACTAATATATTTTGAAGAAGGAATCATTATAAAGTCGTCGGACCAGTTTTAAAATATTTTTTGGGATACTAGCATAAATTCTATTGAGTTTTAAAATTCTTTCTCGAAATTTCGGGAATTATTTGATATTTATATATATATATATATATATATATATATATATATATATATATATATATATATATATTTAACATAGGGGCATAGGTCTACATCTTGTTTTATAAATATTGTATAAAAAACGAGCAAGCGCAAATAAGTCAGATGAATTCTAATATGTTATTTATTATAATGGCACGAACTATATGGATTTTGAAATTTTTACTTTAAAATTTCACAAGTTAAATGATATATATATATATATAACCGTAGCATTCAGTAGTAATATAAAATTTATTAAATTTTATTAGTAATTCAAACAGTTAATACCATCAATATCAAAGTATACCCAAATGAAAAAGGAAATAAAGTTAAAGCAAAATGAAATAAAACAAATTGGACTTAGATAACAGCATATTTGTATTGTAACTTTTTCAAGGGCCTGGTAGAATACGAAACATTCAAAGTGAATTTTTTCTGTCGCAAAGATAGCAACAGCTAAATATCTCTTTGTGCCAAGGCCCGAAACATTCACAGCATCCAAAACAAGGTAGAAAAATATATATATATTAACATGACAGCATAGGGCAAATTTTCGCTTTCTAAAGATTATCTCACGAATGAGTCAGTGTACAGAACTAGAATTGTATTAAAAATATTATTTCTGATAATGACATTGGAAAAGATGGTCAATATACTTGAAAAAAAAAAAAAAAAAGTATATTACATGCATTATACAAATACTCACCCATTTTGCCCAAACTATGCTGCATAGAAATATTTTTCAGTATTTTAGGAAATATACAATACGCAACATAGGCCTAATTCAAAAGAATATTCAATATATATATTTATATAATTTTTTAATATACACAAGGTAATCAGATTATTAGATATATATTTTTATACAATATATATATTTTTATTATTTATATATTTTTTTAATATACACAAGGTAATCAGATTATTAGATATATATATATATATATTTTTTTTTTTTTTTTTTGGAGGGGAAGGGGGGGGACATTTTTTCAAAAAAAAAAAGAGACAAAATGGCTTGGAATTATTTCACACATGCAAAGAAGATTTAAAAACGCATTTTTTCTCGATTCAGGCCAAGGTGCAATTAGGGGACCAACCACAAATTATAGAAAAGCGAACATACTTTGGATCACTCTGCATCATAAAAAGCTACAAATGACTTGTAACTTTAATACATTGTACAATTGCACATGTAACGTAACAATATTCGGATGTTTTGGTGCGTGAATTGCACAATTATTCAGGCAGATATAGTTTTTTTTTTTTTTTTTTTTTTGACAATGTAACGTAACAATATTCGGATGTTTTGGTGCGTGAATTGCACAATTATTCAAGCAGATATAGTTTTTTTTTTTTTTTTGACAATTTTTTGCGTGTAACTAGAACAAATTCCCATAAAATTTTACAAACCTTGCCGAAAACTGACAAAACATTACAAATGCGTAATTCTAAAACATAAAATTAACATTTGTAATATTCGTTGAGATATGAGCAATTTTAGTAAATATTATATTACGCATGTGCGAAAAATAGAAAACTTTTTTTTGCACAGGTTGACAGCTAGACATATTGAGCACGTTTTGTCAAAATCTCATTTGAATAGAGTAAAAATTAAGCAAATTATCGGTAGATGAATGAGTAAGATTTTAGGTATTTTCCAGACTTGAAATTTCATAATGGGTTTTACACATGCTATGTACTTCATTTGAAGATCAAATTTCCATCTCTAAACATTATTGTTGAAAGTACATAATTTTAGAACAAAGATTTTCTGTATTTATGTACAAATGTTTTTATCTAACACTCAAATTCCGTAACGGTTTCAAATGTTTTTCAAAAACAGAAAGTCATATGTTCAAACTTTTGACTAGTCTCTGTAATAAACAAATACATAAAATAATTAAATAACATATTTACGAAGTTCAATATAAAATAAACATGTAAAATGAGGAGGAAGAGGGGACAGGAATTGATTGATTAGAAATCGTGCCTAAAAAGAAAAACTGTAGAAAATTACACAGCAATTACACCATAAGCAATTACACCACTGGAAAATGAAAGCAGTACTTTTCAAAAGAAAACTGAAGTATATGAATACGATTGGTACCTTTGCAAACATACACTATCTACCAATAAGTATTTGGACACTTTCGAATTCAGGCGTTTTGTCAAAAATCTAAAAAAAATTCTTTATTAGTCTTCTTGAAACTTTAGCAGTGTAGAAAACATGTTATATCTCATGTATATCAGTAAAAGTTGCGTCCTGAAGAGGAAAAGGGGACAAGTAAAAAATTAAACAAAAGACAAAATATTTTCAATCACACTTTAAAAAATAATGCTTTAAATGCGTTTTGGCTGAAGCATGTGATTAAGAAGATTTTTCTCATTATCTGTATAATTTTTTATGAGGCTATCACATATATTCATGGAGATATAACGGGAAAAAAAAAAAAAAAAAAAAAAAAAACTTCTTTTACTTCCATTACTCGTTTACCGTAGGTAGTGGAAGTACTGTATTCGGTACGAAAATTCGATATCGAGATTTCACCTGATTTACATGTTTTGAGGTCTCCTGAGTCTAAAAAAAGTGCTTTTTGGCAACTGGTCAGTGTGTATGTGTGTGTGGGGGGGGGGGGGGGAGGGAATCTTCTGACTGTCATATCTCCAAAACTAATAAAGATGAAGCTACGAAACTTCAGAAATAAAGCAGAACTAGTGTACAGATGAATTTTCCAAATTTTGAAGAAAATTGGAAAACCGGAAGGGAGATTTGCGAAACCGGAAGTGGAGACGTAAATCTGAATCTCAAAAACGGCTCTAACGACTTTCTTTAAAACTGTTGCATAAACCCATTTTAGATATCCTTTCTCGTACTTTACGTGGTCATCACAGGAAAATTAATAGTCATCCTGATCAGGTAGATCTGCTTTAGATCTCGAAAATTTGTGTATCATTAAAAAAAAAAAAGCTATTATTATTATTATCCCCCCCCCCACACACACTTTGGTATGTAAACTCTATTTTATGTCGTTACGTTTTCACGCGTTTACGGCAAACGTGTATCAACTTTCTCTTACTGGAAAATTTTTTGTTGTCTATTTCATTAGCTCAATTCTATGTCTTCTGATCACATTATCTCAAAAATGTCCAAATAATACGTGTAATAGTGGGTAAGGGAAGTCATGTAGTTGTTTCACACCAGATTTTGTTTTCACAGGTTTCAAGCATTACTTTTTACAGGGTGATCCCAAACAGTTTCACTTTTCTTTAATTTTTTACTGGTCCTCCTTTCACTTTCGGCAAAAACTTTAACTAAAATATGTGGAGTATAGCATGTTCATCACATTCCTGAAATTTCAAGATGGTTTATCTAGAACTTTTTGAGATATTAAAAAAAACACCTGAAATCAAAAGTGTCCGGTCATTTATGGAAAGGATAAAGGAAGAGTACCTCTAAAAATCCCCCCCTATATATACATACTAATAGATATGTCTTATTTTATTTATCTACAGCTGTTATTTTTTTAGCTCTCTGCTGTATGAATACGAGTATCATTTGTCTTATTATATATATATATATATATATATATATATATATATATATATATATATATATATATAATCACACAGAGAAAAATTATTCTGAACTATTTCGCGCTATATTTGAACAATTAAACTTGAAGTATTTTGTTCTTTACCGATTTCTGTAAAAATTGTAAAATATATAAAAGATACATTTAGATCTCGCCGCGCTTGAAATGATGCTGCCCCAGTTGTTCTAAATTTCTCACTGCAATCATTTAAATATATATATATATATATATATATATTTATTTATTTATTTATTAACATTTGTTTTTGTACCATTTTATAACTTTTTTTTTTTTTTTTTGCATTATTATTAAACAAAATGTAAATAAAATTTTCTTACTAGTATTCTAATTAAATAACAAACGCAACACGTTTTGAAAGAAATGAAATATTCATCCGGAAATAAAAAAGACATGTTACCCAAATGAAATTCCTCTCTGTCTCATGTTTTCTTCAACCTTGGTAGCACGCTCTGAAGAAAAAAAATAAAAAAAGATTCTTTTCTTTTGATACGTCATCAGTGTTGACTCCCAACTGAAAGTTTATTTTTGTTGGATGTTTTTAAAATATACATAAGCAGTTTTACTTGTAGTATATGAGACATAGTTATCTAGGTGGAGAAAAGGTTGAAGTTATAAATTGTATTTTCTATTTCTCTAGCATACTCCCCCCCCTCCTCCCTCCCCTCCGTCAGTATATGGCCTTCTTCTTTCAGTTTATAAAGAATTATTTAAACTTTACTCTTTCAGTGAGATGTCAAAATTGGGTGTTCGTGAATTTTATTTTTATTTTCTCCTTTATGTCTTGAAAAGTGACAGATAATGAAAAACACTCATTTAAAACTAGTACGTTGTGGCTAGCAAAAAAACTTTCTTCTGTATTTTCCTATAGAAGTTTATGCAATACAAATTATTTATTATTATTATTATTTACATTTTGAATGCTGACTTTTTTTCATCTTAGAGGCGTATTACACGAAATGGCCAACGTGAGTAAATTTTTACCGTGCAGATAGCGTACATCCTGTTCTCGGGAACATTTTCAATAAAGCAGCGCCTCCTATCGGCCGATATGCACCCAAATTGACTCAGCATTTGAAATCTCTGCCTTTTTACATATCAAATTTAGTTCGACTATACGCAACAGAACCAGAGATAGAGCCTTCTGTAAACTGCGGAAATCGTAGTATAACAGTGGCACCTATTGAGGGACTGGCGTCAAAAGTTGATAGACATTAAGTTAGGTTAAGGTGAATCTACATATACATTTATATGTAAATCTGTGCATTAGTTCCTGAGATAAAGCTTTCCCTAAAATATCAGAAATAGCTTTATAGTAGCCCCACCTGTTGAACTATTGACACAATAAGCATTAACTCATGTCAAAGTGCATCGACATATGCACTTATATCAAATTTTACGCAGTAGTTCATGAGATATAGCATTCCCTGATATTGTGAAAATTGCTGTGTAAAAGTGCCACCTGTTGAGCGATTAGCACAAAAAATTGATAGGCTTCAGTTTATGTCAAGATTGAACTGCATATAAATTTATTGGTAAATCTGAGCAGTAGTTCCTGGGACATAATTGGAATGAAATTTTTATCTCACACACACAGACAGACGTTTCCTAAAAATAGATAAATTGCGTTCTGGATCTTTCAAAACGTGTAAATCTATCAAAAGAAAATAGAAAATTTTTACAAATCCAAAACTTTCTTCTATTGAGTACAGAAGAAAGTAAGAAGACAAAGCACCTTTGTTCTTCTTCTTCTTTTTTTTTTTTTTTTTTTCTTTTAATCTTTTTAAATTTCAAGCATTTAAAATTTAATATTTTTTGGTTACTTTTTTTAGCCTACTATTATTCTTTTCATACGAATATCCGAAAATATACAGCTTTTTTTATTTATTTATTTATTTTTAATCCCCCAATAGTAAAATTCTAAATTGTGTACCTTAGTCTGAAAAGGCAAGGTAACGAATAATCGCTATAAAATGTATTTTGTATTTCCCTGCCCGTCTACCCTCCACCAATATGGCATCTTCCCTTGAATTTAAAAAGAATTTTTCAAACTTTACTTTTCCAGTGAAATGTCAAATTGAATGTCCGGGAGTCAAAGTGGAAATTTTTTACTTTTATTTTTTCGTCTTTTGGCTATTCCTTTACTTCCTGGAAAGAACATATAATAAAAAAATACTCATCTAAATAAAGAATCTCCTTCCTTTTTTCGGCCTACCAGCGGCTGAGAGATTCTGTCCTCGAAGCTGGTAGACGTGAAGTGCCGGGTTCGATCCCAGGTGCACTCGTCAGCTTAGCCGTTCTGAGTTTTCCGTGGTTTTTTCCGAAAGACGAATAAATGCGAGGTAAGCCCTTAGAAAGTCCCCCCCCTCCCCCCCCCATTGCACACAGAGGGCCCCTCCCCTCAGGCCTAGAACCCTAGTGCAGTCAATCGCCTTCATTCTAATAACGAAACCAATACTTTTACTTTTTCTCTTTTTAAATTTCCAGTAGATAAAATTTAATATTTTTCGGTTAGCTTTTCTTTTTAGCCTGCGATTGTTCTTTTCAACCTCCCGCAAAAAATAAATAAATAAAATAAAAAATTAATTAATTAATTAAAAAAAATATATATAAAGTCTTTATATTTTCATAAATATACAGTTTTTTTTTTCTTTTGTTTAACCTTTAATAGTAAAATCCTAAATTGTATGTTTCTTAGTCCGAAAAGGCAAGGGGAGGAATTATATTAATATTGTTAAAAATTATGTAACTTAAATTAAAAACTACTACTCAAATGAAGAAATTTAGGAACGAAATGTTTTGACTCTAAAAATGCACTTGTGAGAAAATAACAATCTTTGCTTTCCTTTCTGTTAAACACCCCTCTCACACTACAACCACCTGCTTTGTTACTGGAGTGGGGACTGTCTAATCAATCACGCAGATAAGGAGGAACCGATGGGAGGCGGAGATTTTAAGAATTTTTCAGTATTTTCACAAAAATTCGCAATATCTCTAGAAGTATTTTTGATTTACGAAATTAGTAAAAATTATGGAAAAAAAGTATTTGAAAACTTCGAACTTTAAGGTCTACCGATTAAAATTTAATTTTTAAGGATATTTCACGGGTTTATTATTATAAAGTTGTAAATAGAACAATACCCTAGTTTTCCAAAGTTCCAAAATTGCTGTTAAAATCACAATCAAACAATAAGAGAAATCAAAAATTTAATAAAAAGGCGGCTTGTGATTTGATCTCAAATATCATGTGCAAAAAACAAAATTCAAAAATATTAAAATGCGAATGAAAAATCTCTCTAAACATTTTACATAGGTTTTATACTAGCGTGTCATTTCTAAACTCTTTCAGGACAGTGCCCTTAAACTCATAGCTCGGAAATCAATATTTTTAGTTTAGGGATTTAGAAAAGGACCACTTATTCGTTCTAGATGAAAGCGATAGATCTTGTTTTCTCAGTGCATAGAAAATCCCGTCAAGCCGTGCACAAGAGAAAAAGCTCTAATGTGTTCGTCTACGTAAAGAAACGCATTTAAAAGATAGTTTGGCTATTTTAATGTATTTTACGTATATAAAATTGTGAATTTATTGCAGCCTTTGTGTGACATTTTCCGATCTTCATCTTTATTTTGTGAAAAATCCTTACGTGACAGGAACAAAAGACAAACATTTCTTAATTCAACGCATCAAAGCACATTAGCGACACCCAACGCAGTGGAAAAAAAAAAAAAAATGAAAAGCATGATTTTACAGGTTTGTGTTATTTTTGCGTTCAACAAAAGATCGATTCTTTTGTTGTATGTAAAAATCTAAAGCTGTGAGTTATATGTTTGAATAAGAAATAGTATGGCTGTTAGAAATTATAAGGTCTGTTATTTTAAATTAATATCAAGCCAAGATCCCGTATTCAGTTACCATTTTCATTTATTAATTAAGCTGAAACTTTTGACTTATCATTTCATAATGAGTCACCTAGAACACTGAAAGAAATGTTTATTATTTTTTCCCATTTAAACTCTCACATTTCTCGCCATTAGAGTAATGAAGGATGATTTACATATGTTGATTGAAATATACATTAAAACCCTTTTACATTCATGAAGAACGAAGCACGATTCAATTTTTCTGATGGCTTTTTATAGTAATTATATTAATTTGTCCTGACGGTGCCCGTCTGTCTAAATGCGGAGATAATGACTTTCAATGTTGATGAAGTAAATGTATGATGATTAGAATTTTTACTAACTAAACAAAAACCTTCTGAATGGAAGTTTGACAAAGAACTGAAGGTCTTAACCCTTTCAGTCGCAGTGTTCCCGCTGATGGAATACCTAATTTTAATTCTCAAGTGCGAAAACTCATCCCGGAAATATTTTAGCAAAAATTTACATTTATAACATAGCAGAAAAGGCCCTTTTTTTTTTTTTAACCTGAATATTTAAAATTTCTTTTATTTTAATTTTGTTCGTAAATTTCGGTGGCAGTGTAATTTAAATGCTCCGAATTACCCTGCACCGCAAAGGGTTAAATACTTATGTATCATAACCAAAATTTTTTAATTAGACCAACTTCCTCCTGAAATTTCCGTACTTTAAAATTTTCACAATAATTACATAATATACGAGATAAGTTTTTAAAAATCTATGCACGTTTCAGATCCTTGTTAATTTATTAACTTTAAAGAAAGATGTTTTGATCATTCGTAATTAGACGGCACGTTAATGGTATCTGCTTTCCAAGAATTTAAAAATTGCATCATGTATTGTTTTATGATTGTGTATATAATTAGAACCTCCATTGCCGGGAATGTTTCATAATTATGTAGAGAGAACAAATCTTACGAAATCTTCACATTTAGAAGTGATCTCAAATAGATATTTTATTTGGATCATATGTTTATACATGGGAATGGACCAGAGAAAATCAGCATCTAGTTATATTTCAATGTTAATTTTGTTCTTAGGATTTGCAATAAAATTTGTCAAGGACAATATTTAAAAATAGTGCACTGAGAATTTTATCTTTATTATTATTATTATTACTATTATTACAATATTTAATGATGTGAAGTTTTTCTTTAAAATGAGAAAAGAATTTTGAAATTTTTGGCTGATTCATGTCTGATTGGATATAAATTATAAGATTCTTAATGGGGCAGTCTACATTCAGTCTTCTATTCTCGCATACGAGAAATTTCCATAATTTTAACGTCTTCGACATTTAAGCATGATCAAGGTAAGTAGTGATGCTTTCCCTGATATGATCCATCAATTCTGAAATTTCATATATTAAAAAGTTAAATTGTTAAATTAGAACTCTCTTTGGACTAGAATAAAAATATTATGAAGAAAAAATAGTATTTTAACAGTTGGAAGCACAATTATTAAATTTAATTATAATAATAAAAGCTTTTAGAATTATATCTGTTTTGTGTATCAACTCTTTGATCTGAGAAAGTGTAACCTGTACCTCTTCATCTGCTTCTTTTATCATTTTACAGAAATCTTTTTACAAATTTGAAACTAAAGTTTTCGGATATGTAAATTTCCAGTACAAGTATGTTTTAAAAGAATTCGTCGATACCTTTAAAATAAATGGTTGAACCATATCAACAAAAAACTTTGCCATTTTTTTTTTTTGTTGTTGTTGTTGTTGCTTCAACAAACTGTTCTGTTTAATCAACAAAAATTTTGTTGATATAACCACAAAAAATTTTTGTTGTTCCAACAAAATGTTTCTTTTTAGTGTATCTGTTATAATTTTATAGAAAGCTATTTATTTATTTTTTATTTATTTGTTTATTTTTTTAACAAAAAACGAGTCTCTTTTTTTTTCTGTCCCTCCCTACCTTTTCCAAATTATCTTTTAAAAAGCAAAATGCAGTGGTGAGTGTTTTGGTTTAATTTATGAAAAAGAAGATTTTGTGATAGCCACAACATACTAGTTTACTTGTATACACACATATATATGTATATGTAATGTATCAGTGGCGGCTCGTAAACCGAAAATAGGTGAACAGCTCAAAAATAATATTTTAGTATTTTTAATGCATAACTTTTATTAAGCATGGTCTTAACTAAAATTAACTAAAAATACTTATTTAAATGTAAATTTATATTCTATAAATGAATACAGTGGAAAATACAGTTTGCCTTTTCACCCATTTTCGGTGCACGAGCCGCCACTGGTATGCATGTATATATAGTGATATTAATTCCTTTGTTCTAGCTTTTTATTTTTACATCTATATTTCAATTTAAGTTCGTAAGCACCCTTTTATGAGGTCAGGAACATTTTAACAGCGAAATTTTTAGCAAAAAATTATTATAATTTTACTGCAACTTTAAAAATAATCATTTTTTAAAGCTTGTAATTTTAACTGGTGTTAAAGAAGATATCTCTTTACTACAACATGTTAGAATAATTGTTCTTAAAATTATCAGAGCTAATTTTTTCTGTGCAGGATTTTATGCAAAATATAAACCGAAAAAAATTATACACGTGTGAAAACATCCTATAATTAAAATAACGAAAAACATTTGTATTGAAAAGCTCAATTCCTTTGAAAAAAAAAAAAAAAAAAGAGGTACATTTATTATTAAAGAATTTATCACTATTTTGTTATAATTACAAATTATGTTAAAAAGGCTATTTTTACCTTTATTTCATATATTTATATCACGTAAAAATAAAATTTCATTAAATTTTAGTAAACTGTCACAAAGGTATTGTGCGCGAAAACTTATACATCGACAAAAAAAAATCTGCTCTGATACTTTAAATAAACAAACTTTATACTATTATTTCAATAATTGTAATAGAAAATTAAAACATTTTTTAACATGTGTTAAAATTAGCAAGTTTTAAAAATAAAAATTTTTTGAATTGTTGTAAATAAAGTTTTAGTCTTTTTTTTTTTTTTTTTTTTTTTTCCTGATATTTTTTCCTTTCAAAGGCATCTAACCCCTTGCGTGAAAATCAATATTTACCTTATTATTTTAATTTTGTCCTTTTATTTCGCTTGATAAGATAAATGCTATGAAATATTAACCTATATATTTTTATAATAATGTTAACAACATTGATAACGTATTTTAACGGTCTCTTAAAATGGAGAATTTTTTTTTTCTTCTTTCCTTCTTTTCTTTCTTTTTTCTTTTTCTTTCTAATCCGACACTCATACAATCTAATTTTTTTCTATTTAACCCTACACTCATACAATCTAATTTTTTTTCTATTTAACCCTAAACACTTTTTAGCAAAATATCAGCTTTGTGGGATAATGTTAAAACGTTCTGAATTGACGGGGAAGTCCTAATAACATTACCTCAGATGTTTTGACGATGAAGAAAAAAAATGTCGTTTTAGTTTTGTACGCCAGTGTATTTAACATTGGTATTTCAGTGTATTTTTTTTTTTTTTTTTTTTTTTTTTTTCTATCAACTAACTGTTTTACAAATCTATTTTTACCATTTCATTTGCTTTCAAGTATGATTTAGTCTGATACATGTGCTTATTAAATTTATCAACATCAGAGATATTGCTAGAGCTAGATATTTTTTTTTATAATGAAAAATTCTTCTTGGCGCTTTTTGAAGGAATAATTTCGGTATTTCAAGATGTGCACTGAAAATGATTAAGTACTATACCAAAACTTTTTTTTTTTTTTTCCACACGTTAGTTAGTTCTGTCGATAACAAGTAAAGATGAAATTGTTTCTTAAAAGAGGCATTTCACCTACAGTAGCTGGAAGACATTGTTATTCTATGGGGAAATTTGTTTATGAAAATAAATCATTTCTTTAAGTTCCGTTTTCATATTCACTATTTAGCATAATATTTGATAATGTTATAGTGAAATCCATATAAAAGGCTAAAATAAATGTACATGTGATGCTTAAGATATTTATTAAAAAAAAAAAAAAAAACTGTATATATATATATATATATATTTTTTTTTTTTTTTTTTTCAATTTTAGTTTTTTAGATGTTAAATTTATACTGAAAAAAAAAAAAAAAAAACAGAGATCAAAAATGTTTAGTTTATACGTAAATGTTCAATATCTATAATTTAGCATCTTAAGATTTATTTAACGAATATATAAATGGAAAAGTATGACACTTTTTATTCGCTGTTACAGACTGTACAATTGGGACAATTTCTGCAATATATTTCACATTCATCTCATCATCCACAATTAGGAATGCATATTTTCTTCTAATTTCGCAGCTTAAAAAAACTAAAAAGCAGTAAAACTAAAAAAAAAAAAAAAAAAAAAAAAGGTGACAGTCTGAAAGTATTTAGAACATGAATTGTGAAATCTGCAGAATAACCGCAGTTTGAAAGCAAAAAAAAAAAAAAAAAAAAAAAAAAAAAAAAATTGCAGACATAATATCCCCCCCCCCCTCCCAAAGTTATTATTGCTCCAAATACCTTCAAATTATCTGCAGTTTTTCTTCATTTTTCTTCATTTTTTACATTTTTTTTTTTTTTTTTTTTAGATTTTTTTTTTAGCTGGGTTAAAACTTTACCCAAAAAGTTTTTTTCTGTACATTATATTTCTCGGGTTAATATGGAAAAAAAAAAAAAAAAAAAAAAAAAACTTTCGCTCTCTCTTTCTCTCTCTCTCTCTCTTTTTTCTGTTCTTTTGTGTTTATTGAAAATAAGTTCGATTATTCCATATACTATCTGGTTTTGGACTCTCTGCTTGAATTGGTAGTTTCTTTGACTGCCAGGTGCTTTTTAAAAATAAATTCTACAAAATTTAAATTATTAAAATTACTTAACGGCAAATAATACTTTTCCTCAACGAGAGTTAAAGCCTATGTTAATCTAAGAGGAAATAAATTTGTAGATAGAATTACTTATAAATTATTTTTTATTTATTTATTTATTTTTAATTTTATTTATTTATTTATTTATTCTTTTTCTTTCTTTTTCTTTCTTTCTTTCTTTATTTATTTCTTTATTATTTTTTTTTTGCGGGGGGGGGGGGGGTAATTCCATTTTTACATATATTCAGAAAATTCACAATCGTTAAATTCGTTTCAGTTTTCCAAAAATTGATTTTTAAAATCTGATTATTTGATTTTGAAGCTATAAAATGAAAAAAAAAAAAAAAAATGCTCTTTGTTCATTTTGTCACTTTATAGCTTTTAAACGAAATGTTAAAAGTTTAAAAAACGAATTTTTGGAATTGTTATTAGCTTTTGGAAAACTATTATTAACATTTTTAATAAATTATTTCGGAACTAAACTTATTTATATCCTAAAAGTATTATTGCACTTGTGTTCACATTTATTTAAATATAACTTAAAAAATATTTATTGTTTTCAAATAAAATTGTGTCAAGTAATTAGAAATGACAAAAAGAAAAAATAAATTTTTATTTTCTTAATGAAAATTTGACAAAAATTAAAGAATAATTATTTATTTTCTTTCACTTTGAACCAATATACATTAAATAGGTTATATAGGCTTAATATATAATTTTAATATATAATATAGAAAAATATACAGATATTTTCAAAATTCGCTGATTATATATTTTTTACAATATAAAGAGTTATTCTCTTAAAATAGTTGAGTTCATTTACCGATCCATTTCATCTAGAGAAATACAGTGGCAATCAGAAATATAAGGACAACTGAAAATTGCACAGAAAAAAATATATACATATATTTATGAAGTAAATAAAGTGAAGTGTATAAATAAATTGCTTTTTTATGCTAGAAATCATTGTAGGAGGCAAAATATTGGAAAATGCAAAATATAAATGCTTTGCTGTAATTAACAAAAAATTACATCTATAAAACTGGAAAAAATTGTAAGACATGTGTTCTTGCTTGTCTTGATATTGAATACCATTTTTGTATATTTTTTGCGCCAGAATACCCTACAAATTTTCTATTGGATTTAAATCGGGGCTTCTGGCCGGCCGGTTAAATAGTGTCATGAAATTAACATCCAACTATGATTTCAAAGTCTGAGAAACATGTACTGAGGCATTGTCCTGCTGGAACAAATAACCTCCACTCGTAATTAATGGTACTTCTGGTAAAAGATGATATCCCAATTTATCACCATAACACTCAGAATTCGTTCTGCTTTGCAGAAAACTTACATTGGAGTTGGAGTCGTTCCGTTAGTTGCGAAACCTCCCCTCACCATTACGGAGCCTTTCCCAAATGTGTGCTTTGATTAAATTTATTTTTCTTTACAGAAATAATATCATATACAGCGAAATTCATCTGGTAATCCAAATTAAACTTTTTTTTCAGCTGAAACAATAATATTATCCCATTTTTTCCTCATATTAATGCACTTTTTTAAAAACTGCCTCCTCAGTCTATTATGAACTTTTGTTAAAGACGGTCGCGGCATAGGCTTCCCGTAGCGAATCTTTTTTACTTTTGGTTAAACACGTCGAACAGTTCGATAACTGCATCGTAAACTTAATTACCGCTTAATTTCTGTCGATGTTTGTTTTTTAGAGACCTTTATCATTCTTTTTCTCGCACAGAAGCAGAAGTTCGCGTATCTGTTATGTCTTTGCCGTTCATATTTCCGAGATTTTTGAGAAAATTATAAACGACAGTTCTCGATCTATTATACTTTGTCAATATTTGTCGTGCAGTATGTCCTGAACATCTAAAAGCAACCACTTTCCCTTTCTTAAATTCAAAAAGCTTAGTACATAGTGGTATGTCTGAAAAAATAGAATACGACGTTCCCAATCGCTCTATGCACATATAACAACTGAGAGTGCCATGTGCAGAACAAAAAACATGCAAATTTTCCTTTTTAGAACACACAAATACTGCTGTCCTCATCATTTTGCCCATAACACATGGCTGTTTAAATCCAAAATACATTTTATGAATATGAATTTCTCATGTATTTCTATAAAAACTAAAACTAAAAAAAAAAAAAAAAAAAAAAAAAAGCTTCATTTATTATTTGTTTTCAGTGGTAAAATCTGCATAATTATCCAGTCAACTGTAGTCAAGATCTGGTGATTTTTCCCTTGTCTTTACAATTTTGAACACCACTGTATATCATGCGTTCTACAGTGGGTGTGAAGCTCAAGGAGAAAAAAAAAATGTTCATGTAGAAAATTAATTCATGTTATCAGTGGTTCATGCTATCAGTAACTAATCTTCATATAACTAAACTGATCTTCATTTTGATGGGGATTATGGAAACAGTTCATGTTAAAAGTAATTCACGTTAAGCGTGTTCACGTTAACGAGGTTCGACTGTATACTATATATATATAATTATATATGTACATATATATGTAAATTACATGTATTATTCATAAACTTTATACATGTGTATTTACGTAGAATTTTTCATATAACAATTACATTCTAAATATATAAATAGTTTATGTTGTAAAATGTTACAAAATATATGCATATGTATACTACCTATAGCTATACATATACTATGCAAAATATATACTACCTATTTACATAGTTTAAAATTTGCATTTCTTTGAGGTATATTTATTATGTAGACAGTTATGTATGCAGTATGTTTATGCTGTTATTATGTTGGCTGCCACTGGCTTAAAAGCAAGAATGTAATTCGAAAAGTGACCAAAAATTTATTTCGTGAAATCATTAAATAAATTGCAAAACTGCTTAATATGGTACTGAAACTTTTGAAAACTTGTTTTAAGTTTTAATTAACAGTTGATATATATTATAAATTAATGGAAATGTAGGGAAAATTCCCCCCCCCCTCCCTAATTATAGCTGTCTGATCCTCTCACTTTTATGTTTTTAGGCCTTCACTAGATTAATTTATTAGAATTAAGAATTTTTATCTTATAATATATATAGATTGCTAAATGATGTACTTCAATTTTAAACAACACTAGCAGACATACATCATAACTACCAACACTCCCGTTTTTCCCAGTAAACTTTAAAATAGAAAAATTCTATAACAATTTTCACGTATTTAATCTGTAGTAGAAAATAGTTACGACATGATTTCTATTTAAAAATAGTAGTGATAAATCTGATTTTAAAAGTCAAAGCGTTTGCAGCTGTAATATATAATTAACCACGCATATGTATATATATATATATATAAACATATAATTAAAAATATATATATGTAAGCTCTTTTTTTCTGCATATATGTTTAATGATTCATAAAACAAATATATTGCTGCAAAGCATATAGGTTTGAAAATTCATTACTGAATGCTACATATATTTATATTATTTTGTTGGGCGGGGGGGGGAGTGTCTTCAAAATTTTTGTCACAATAACTTTCTTCTTCTTTCTTTTTTTTTTTTTTTTTTTTTTTTTTTCCCTCAATCATTTACTGTATGTCGGGGAAAAAACGTACCAAATGATGAAAGCATTAAAATAAATATCTAAACAAATGTTAACAACAAGCAGTGTAGAGGAGAGCCCTTTCTGAAATAAACTAAACATCCTGAATTTGCATCGTTTAGTCCTTATATCCTTATAGCTTAAATTACCGTGTTAAGTTTGAAATTTAGTAAGAAATTGACCTAAGTTATGTATGAAAAACTAAAAAAATATCAAACACAATGAATGTACAAAAATAGAGTCCACAATAACACTAAAGAAAAGAAAACAGTACCGAAATATAGGAAAATTTTTTGCAGTAACTTTCTAACCGTAACTTCTAAGAAAACAAAAAAAAAAAAAAAAAAAAAAAAGAACAACAAAAATATCTCATATTCTAATTTTTTCGGAAAAAAAGTGAAATTGAATGAATCGAAGACAAACAAAAGTTTCTTACTGTAAAAAAAATTCACAAGCGAAATAAGTTAATTACCAAGTGGAAACATCGATAATACATATATTTTGTTTTACATTTTATTGATACACTATTTTGTGTCATCAAAATTATTACCATAAATATTTGTACACAGAATTTTTATTCTTAATATTTATTACGTTTCAGAATTAAAATTAGATGAGAACATTACGATAGATGTAATTCAGATATATAAATAACAACACCACTTCTTTTATTTTCATTTTAATAGCCAGGAATGGAAATTTGATGAAAAATCCACTGTGCAAAATTGACGTTTAAGTGTATAAAAAAGTGTAT
Organism: Salticus scenicus; assembly: GCA_963930645.1. Classification (NCBI taxonomy): domain Eukaryota; kingdom Metazoa; phylum Arthropoda; class Arachnida; order Araneae; family Salticidae; genus Salticus; species Salticus scenicus. Next base: position 324,050,789 of record OZ005651.1, on the reverse strand, counting down.
AAAAGTGACGTTTAAGTGTCAGAAAAATTCACGTAGGAAAAATTTCTGAGAACATCTCTTTAGATAATCAGATTATTTCCTATTCAACAATTCTGGACATTCTACCATGATTAAGACTGAACTTTCACGCTTAAGGGTTAAAATTTGCGGATATTTTTCATGACTAAGATTCAAATAGTGTTTTTCATTTTGAAATAATTTTAATACAACTGAAATTATAGATAAAAGTTCCCCAACGAGCGCATATCTTTAACCAAGTAGAGAAAATTGAGAGAAGTTAAAATAATAATAATAATAATAATATAATTACTACTTAAAGAAAGCCAAACTACTTGAAGTAGTTTTAGAATTTTAAGATATTTATTTTTGCTTAAAAATGAAGAAAGTTTATAGATAAGATAGCTAAAATGAAAATATTCTGGTTGTTGTTTTCGACAATAAAAATAATAAATCTAAAACCACTGTATCTGGAATTACAATCGACTGCTATATAATAATAATAATATTAATAATAATACAATAAATAGTAACATTCATGTCTCAAGAACAATAGAGAAAAATAAAATGATGCATTATTCCATAATGAATAATACACTAAGTGAAATCGCAATCACTGTATTAACTTCAGACATTATACATCAACATTTTTTTTTTTTTTCTGAAATTTCAAAAGTTTAACAAAAGCTTTCGTGAGCTTTTATAGTGCTATAAATTCCCCAACATTCCTATAATTTCGAGGGCTACGTCATTTTTAGAATTTCTACAAGTAGCCAAATCTCAAGAAAAAAAAAATCAAGGAACCATTGAGTTTGTGTTTCTCGATACCGCTTTCTGAAACTACCCTATATTAATATTATCATGTTAAAAAAAATAATAATAATCATCAAGAATATTATTAAGGAAAAAATCATACACATACAGCAATATGAGCTAAAAATGCGTACTCCCTTAACATTCTTCAATTGGATTGTGAAATAAACTTTTAAAATACTGGTAAAAGAGATACAGTCAGCTGCAAAATTATTCGAGCACTAGCAATAATCCCTGTCTAAAAAAAGTACACTTAATACTGCTTTGTTAAATAAATCCTTATCGAGTCATGTTCTTAGTCAGTCTAAGAACATGATTCGACAAGGATTTATTTAACAAAACAGTCTTAAGAGCGGACAATACCTAATCTCGCCGGCAGTTTTCGCCCATGTTATTCTATGGGAAAATTTGTTCACATAATTACTCATTACCTAATGAATATTTTTCAATTCTGTTTTCACATTTAGAAAATTCATACGCGTCAAATGAGTACTTGTTTTCCAAAAATTGATTTTTTAAAATTTTAGTATTTCATTTTTTTTGGGTGGGGGTGGGGTGGGGTGGAGGGTAAACACACCAATTGGACATATCCTCATTTTGAGGAAAATTCGCGTTCGCTGTTAACCTTTTATGCCTTAGTTGCAAAATATAGCAAGAAAACAGGTTTACTCCGGAATACATATTATGATTTTGATAAAAGCTTGAGTCGAAGGGTTTTTTTTTTTTTTTTTTTTTTTGTGTGTGTGTGTGTGTGTGTTTTTAAAAACCAATATCACTTATCCTCACCTTGACAATTCACGTTCATTGTTAACCTTTTATCTGCTGTTTGCACAAAGTATAGCAAAAATTGGGTTTACTCGGAAATGGATATAACGATTTTGATCAAAGTCTGGAGTTAAAATTTTTGTAGAAAGGAAAATCAATTGGACTTATCTTCATATTCAGGAAAATTTACGTTCGTTGTTATTCCTTTATCTGCCGTTTACAAAGGTGAAGGATTTTTGTCGTTAAAAATCGATTGGATTTATTTACAAAGTAATCATCATCTTCCGGAAAATTCACGTTTATTGTTAACCTTTTATCCGCCGGTGGCTAAACATGGTAGAAAGGGATTTTACTCAGGATTGGATATAACAATTTTAATAATAAATTAGGGTTATAGGTATCTTGAAAAGACAAATCCATTTGAATTATCTTTAATCTAATTAGCGTTCACTGTTAACTCTTTTTTCGTCCGCTGCAATATATGGTAAAACTCAGTTTTCTTAGCTATGGATCTAACGATTTTGGTAAAAACTTAGGGTTAAGAGTTTCTTGAAATGACAAACTTATTTGACATATTCTGATTGTCAGGAAAAGTGGCGTTTATTGTTAACTTCACATCATCATTTATCTGACATATCTTCATCTTAAAGAAAATTAGTTTTCATTGTTAACTTTCAGTCGGCCCGTTTCAAAATGGGGCAAATTTTGATTTTCACAGAAATGGATCTAACGATTTTGATAAAAAGAAATATATATCAAAATCGAATTTGAAGATTTTTGAGCTAACAAACCTAATCTATTTAAAATTAGCGTTCATTGTCAAATATTACTCCACCCGTTGCAAAATATGCAAAAGATTTAGTTCTCTGGAAAAAGGCTATAACGGTTTTCATAAAAACATAAGGTTAAGGTAAATTTTTAGACGACAAACTCGTCTAGCTGATCCTTATCTTCACAAAAATTAGAGTCAACTGTTAATCCTCACTCTGCATATGGTAAAATGTGGCATACACTTGGTTTTCTTAGAAACTACTTGAATCATTTTAAGGGGATCTAGAACATTTGACTCGGCACCAGTAGGTTTTATATAAAATCATTCCCATGTAATATTCATAAATTGCAATATATTAGGCTTTTTCAGTAAAATATATATTTAGGCAATAATTCTTACTGTTTTTGATACATTTTTCACAAATTTGAAATTTTTAAATTGCGTTTTCTCAATTAAATTTATAGTTACTGCGATTTTGAGATGACATTTCGATCTGAAATATACTCATCTTCAGGATAATTATAGTTCAATGGTATCTCGCACCCATTCGTGAAAAAAAATACGGAAAAAACTTCAGGTTTTTTTTCTTTTTTTAATTAAAAACTGATCTGGCTTTTTTATTTCTTGGGAAAAAAAATAGTTGCTGGTAGCTTGTGCCTTGCCTGAAACAAAATTTTCCAAAAACCTAGTTTTCTAAGAAACTGCTTTTACAATTTTGATTAAAATTTGCAGATAAGGGTTTGAAATTTCTTTATCACCAAGATAATTTGCTTTCACTAGTAACCCATGCTTCTCTCAGGGAAACAAATAACAAATATATTTCCGAAAAATTTCAATGTATTTACACTACGAATGATTTTTACAATTGACACCGAGTGAAATTGTTTATCCAGGTACTGAACTATTCATGAAACATTGTAGAAAAACATATTAAACTAAGTTGTATATTTATATACATTATAAATTAAATGGCGATTTGATTAAGGAAATTGAATTTTGAACTAATTGTTCCTCTCATGTAAATTTGTAATGTAAAAAAAAAAAAAAAAATGTATCTATTAAATCATAGTATGCAAAAATACACAAATGACACAAATGACAGAATTATGTACAGCTAAAGACAGTATGTAGTAGTAATATTAATAATAGCTTTGTTAATAATAATGATGTAGCTTTGATGATGTAGTAGTTATAAAAAAGAATGTGGCATTTAATAATAATAACGCTAAAAACGACCATTATAATTTTCTGCAACATACTGGCATGCAAGTGTATTGAAGAAATACTAAAACATTACTTTTGTAGAAATAAATCTTTAAATCAGTTTAAAATAAGGACTCTCAGAATAACATGTTTGTTGAGTCACAGTTTGAAATTATTTAAACTTTAGCAAAAATTCTCATCAGTTGGGGAGAAAAACACAGAGAAATTGTTATTATGTGATGAAGAATGATAGACTCCATAAGCAAAACTCCATAAAATGCACAAACACTCCTCAATTGGCTTAGATAGAAATAATTAAGTACAATTATTCATTTGGAAAAAATGCTGTTACTGGTGCAGCATGAAAGCAGTTGTCCCAGTTGTTTTAAATTGAAGATACTGTAAATTTTCAAGCAATTAAAACATTATAATTTGCACTTAGGTTTGTTTGATGATGCCAACCAGATCATTTGATCGTCTTTAATTTAACATTCTGTGATTTCTGTTTTCTTTCAAGACACACAATCTTCCAATTAATTGCAATTAAATAAAGAACATTAATTAAAGTGTGAAAATATACTGATTTCCTTTTATGCAAGATGCAAATTTAGAATTACACGAAAAAACACAGCAGATAGTGACTAATAGTCAGCTTGTTCTTTAGCACAACACTCCTAACAGCATATAGCGTTCAATTATTCGTAAACTACATATGTTACATAAAATAGGTATGTTAATTGGATTGTACAAAAGTTATATAAACAGAAATCTGATTGCAAGCCTCACTGTTTTCGGAAATTGAAACCGCAGAATAATGTATTTTACATTCACGAAAATTTTTTCATATATTTTTTTTTTTCTTTCCAATTCTGTTTTCACATTCAGACAATTCACAACCACTAAATTTATACTCATTTTCTAATGATTGATACTTAGATTTTCCATATCTAGATTTTAAGTTAAAAAATGTTATATGATTGTGCGCTCTAAAACACTATTCTCCTCCAGAAGACGAAAAAAGTATGTATTCGTAATATCCCTGCTGATTCATCACAATTACTTTATTTCTTGTCATCCAAGAATAATGTAGTTAAAAAATACGTAACTGCCATCATGAATCACCATCATAGATTACCATCATGAATGTGGATAAATATAATTAAGTAAAGATTTTAATATAAGTTTAAAATTTTTGTAAGTCACTTACTTACTTTCAAATTGTAATGCACACATCTACTTTTCGTTTTCCGATTCGAGTCGTAAACAAGTAAGGATATTATATTCTCAGTGTAGAATACTGTCCTTGTCTCTCCTCTGTTTTTCTATGTTTACGCTTGAAATCGGGGAATAAAAAGTATTTACGGAAATTAGCAAATTGTACAGTTACATTCATTTAGTGACGCATTTCGAAGACGGCTCAATGTCCATGTCAATGTCAGGCTAGCTACAAATGGCCTCCAAATTTATTCCAAGAGATCAATTCCAAGTTATTTCAAGAGTGAATCGATTTTGTGTTAGTGGATTCTATACACATCTCTAAAACTAATTTAGTTAGCAATTATCATTATTAATAATCATTAAATATATTATTAAGGATAAATTTAAATACATAAATAGCAATATAAGCTAATAAGATAATTTTTTTTAACATATTTTACAAATGGCTTATCTTATAAACTTTTGAAATGGTTATGAAAGAGTTAACCAACGAAATTAATTCTCAGATGCAATAAAAATCTCTGTGAAAAACTTATCAACAAATAAATATTTTTACAAGCTAAAGTATTAATAACGAAAGTATATATATATATATAATTATTTACAAATCACGAACTGCAAAATCAGAACACATTTATGAAATTATAAAAAAAATATCATATACATATTTTCAACCAGTCTTAATAACCATTTATAATATCTGTTTATGACACACAACAAAAATATTTTATAAACTAAGCTGCACATTTACATATAAAACTCAAATAATAACTCAAGTGATAAATTTGTTTTAAATTAATTATTCCTCTTATATAAATTTGCATTATAACTCATTAAATATTTTAAATCGTAAAATACAAAAAATACACAAATTACAGGTATATATACAGATGAAGAAAGTATGTAATAATAATAATAATAACAATAATAATAATAATAGCATTGTTAATAGTAATAATAATAAGTAGCATGTGTCTAATAATATATTATTTTTTGAAAAATAATGAAAAGGGAGGGATGGGACATGTAAGAAAAGGAAGAAGATTGAAGATTCTGATACTCCTTAAACAGAAAATATCAAGAGGCAAATGAAGGAATAGATGGAAGAAAAAAATGCACGAAACAAATTCAAAGTCAAAATAATTGGTGTGGCATTCACACGACTTTTGTTTACCCTTTTAACTTTTAAAAATACTTTATTTACCATATATGTATGAGGAATTCATTTTCGTTCCTGAGCAGTTTTCCTGGACATGGTAAAATATACAAAAGAAATTACACTCACCAATTACAGTTAGGATTTCTTGGTAATATTTGTTCTTGAGATGTGCTGAAACACACCCAGACTAGCCACTAAAAACCTAATTTATATTCAGGGAACCACAAAACATATAAATATAACAAAAATTCAATTTTGAATATTTGATCTAAAAAACAGTATTTTCTCTGCTAGAAGTAAAAAAAAAAAAAAAAAGGATGAACTGATTGAGCATTTGAAAATTTTTTTAAGTGATACATTATACTCTAATGTTTGATAAAATAGGAGTTATTCGTAATTAATTAACCTTACGTACATCGTGTCCCACTGTTTTTGTCATTTTTCATAGTATGTCTGTATATTATATGTATTTATTTTAACTTTATAAACGTGTCCCATCCCTCCCCCATATAAGGGAGGGATGGGACATTTTTATGACTATGTTAATTGGCTTATAAAATTAATATTTTAATAATTGCCATCAAATTTATATTTTTTAAAGATGTTAAAATGTTTCAATTTGTTTTTCTGAAACTTATAGTGTTGTACCAGTAAAAGTAAATTTGTAAAAAAATATTTTTGTCTAAACTGTCCCATCCCTCCCTACTCTCCCCTACGGATCCCGGAAAAATGGGTAAGGGAAAAATGGGTAATGGAAAGATGGGTAACGGAAAAATGGGTAAGCGGAAAAAAGGGTAATGGAAAAATGGGTAAGCGGAAAAAAGGGTAACGGAAAAAAGGGTAAGCGGAAAAATGGGTAACGGAAGAATGGGTAATTTGCGAATTGCTACTTGGGAATCATATACTGAAATTGCCCCAAATTATGCCATAGAGTTAAACTATGTTTCGAAGACATTTCATCTTTGTTACTGATTATTTATTTCACCGTCAGTTAAAAATTTATTATTTTAAGAGGGCTGAATATAAAAAATCTTTCACATGATCCTTTTCAGTTAAAAAATAAAATAAATTAATTAATTAAGCTTTCATTTATTAATTTATTCACGTATTTACTATTTATGAGATTTTAATTATTTTTTAAAAGAAATCATAATGTTAAAATAATAATTATAAAAATAATTGAAAAAAAAAAAAAGAAGAAGAAGAAGAAATGAAAAAAATGTTGGAGAGAGAGCAGTGTAGAATGGAACTATTTTTATTTTTCGGGCAGAGATAAATAAAAAACATTTCTTTTGAGTTAAGCGATGGCAGTTGTTTGACTGGAATTCCTTTTCTTAGAAGCGTTCTCTAGTTTTTATCATACTTCGAAAAGTCATTGAGTTGCCTTCCCATCTATAGCATAAATGAATTTAGGTAAAAATGGCAACGGAAATAATGGCAACCAGAAAAAATGGCAACAGGAAGAAAATGGCAACGGAAAAAATGGCAACGATAAATATATAAAAAGGGGTAACAAAATAAAGGAAGAACGAAAAAGGATAATTTGAGAATTCTTACTGACGAATTATATGCTAAAAATATCTCAAGAGTAAAATATATTTCATCTTTGGTACTGATAACATTTTTCGCCGTCAGATTTAAATGTGTATATACATATATATATATATATTTTTTTTTCCCTAAAAGGCTCTGAATATTAGAATCATTCATTTTCCAACTTTTTTTGGTCTTAAAGAAGAAATTTTAGCCTTTATTAATGTATTTATTCACGTATTCAATATTTGTGCGATTTTATATCAATGTTAGTTATTTAAAAAATAAATAAATAAATAAAATAAAATTAATGGTTAAATGAAAAAAAATAAAGATGTGGATGAGTGGAAATTGGAGGCTAATTTGACTTTTTGAGCATGGATAAACAGAAAGGCTTTCTTTGTGTAGACAATGACAGAATTAGGAAGGAAATGTTTTTCCTAGAAGCGTTCTGCAGTTTTTTCTTTCACCTGGCAATGTCATTGAGTTACCCTCTGCTTTTGTTCTTTTGTATTCTCACCTCCAGTTCACAATCATAATCTATGTAGTGACCCTTCTCCTTATAGCCCTACTTAAGACTACTATATAACTACTCTTTGAACACTGAATAGATAAGGAAGATTTTAAAAGGCCAGAATTTGTGATATGTCCTTCCTTTCAGATACAGAAAGCCCCCTTTACATTCTTTACAGATGTTAAAATCTTGCTTTCCTTCCTAGAAGAATCTTGTTGTCGTATAAAAAGATGTAAAGAAATGAACACAAAAGTATATTATACAATACACATTTTTGAAAGGTTTGACATAAAACATTAAAAAGACACACAATCGAAATTTTAATATGCAATTTTCATTCGTGCAAATTTAGTCTAGATAAGTGAATTTTTACGTAACATTATTATATAAAATAATAACTAAGAGTAGTATTTTAAAATTTTTACCGTTTTCAATGATATATTTAGTTTATTATTTAATAGTAATATTTAATGAAGTATTATGAATTTATATTTTTAAATATAATAATTAAATTTTAATACTTATTATGATTGCTTACCTTAAGTACAAATAATAATAATAATAATAATAAGTGATGATTGCATTGAAGATAGACATTAATTACAAATCAAAATATCTTTTATAATCATTTGAAGCACTGATTCTCTATGAATAGTAAATTTAGCATCACAAATTAAGTTATTGCATTTTTATTTTCTTTTATATTCAACAGAAAGTATTGGATTCGTAAAAATTCCGGTTTTCGATGGAATTACATGTTTAGAAAGATCCAGAAAACGATTTGACCATTTTTAGAAAATATATGTCGGTCTGGGATCCTGGAAAAAAAGGGCACTTTTTCACTTCGCAAATTGCAAAATAATAAATATCAAATGATGAATTTCAAATTACATTTTTAGAATTTCATTTGATTTGGTACACCATTCATATATTTTTTGTTTGAGAAAAGGGGGAGGGGGAGTTAGCAGAAAACTGAAAGAAAATAATTGCTTTTATACCACCTTCTTACCGATTTTAATGAAACTTTCTACATTCACGTACAATTTGTGGCTATCCCAATGAGTGTATTATATACGGGGGGGGGGGGGCAGATGGAAATAAAAAATATTCTTTTTAAAAATACCTAATTAACGATTTAAAAAAAAAAAAAAAAATGCATAATCACGTACAATCAGGGACCGATTTACTCGCTTGAGGCCCAGGGCACTCATGTTCAATGGACTCTTTTTCTTATGCTTTAATATTATAAAAAACAAAACAAATCGCATATTTTTGATTCACACGTCTAAAAATTCTCTCCACTTTTCATTTTATCGCTGCGAGCGTGGGATTTAGTTAGCCTGTAAGAGTTTGGAATGCAGTATCAGTAGTAAGCGAAAATATTGCAATTTTTTCAATGAAATGATAGTGTCCTTGAAAGATCATACCGCTGATTTATACAACAATGCAGTAACACCTCTATCCATTGACGAAAAAACAAAAAACAACGACCACTATAGCAAAATTTGAAAATTCTCCATTTTAAATATATATATATATATATATATATATATATATATATATATATTTAATGTATGATGGAATTTCTTGGAGGCCCCCTCAGCGTAAGGAGCCAGGGTACATGCCCCTAATGCCCTGCCTTAAATCAGGCACTGTGTACAATTTGTGAAACAATAACTGTAAGTTTCAGGCATACTTGGAAGATGGGGAGTTAAAGAAGGGGGGGGGGAGGGCAGAGAAAAATAAAATGATTTTTTATATCATCATTTTACCAATTTTAATGATACATTCTATAACTATCACTTACTTTTAATGAAGATCACAATGAATGTATTATGAATGGCGGAAAAAAAGTCCCTGGAAAAAAAGTCCCAGGAAAAAAAGTCCCCGGAAAAAATCCATAAAAAAAAAAATGCGTTTTAAAGCTTCTAAGAATTTCTAATAATGAGAATGTCTTCGTTTTGTCTTTCTGTTTGTCTGTTAAACTCTGTAATCAAGATTTTTTTTCCCGATAATATTTATTGAAGGGCTTGGAGCTGGTATACCTAATTCAAGTTTTCTATGGCATATCGATATTCTCTGTTGAAAATTGTATAATTTTCGCAACTAATGTGTATAGAAGGACTTCCAAAAAAATTTCTGCTGCATTAAAGTTCATGATCGGTATTTTGAAAATAATTTTATTTTATACTGAACATAACATAGGAAGCGCCTTTGCGTTTTCTGCGGGTGGTAAAAAAGAGAGTGTGTCTTTTTATTCTATGAAAACTCGGCACAAAGATGTTTAAATGCATGTAAAAAGGTAATATTTAAAAGATTAAAACAAATAAAAATAAAATGAAATATTTTTTACTGATATAGGATATACCTCTTCTATTGGACTGCCATAAAAGAATATTTTGATGAGACGACGTATAATGGAAATTTTAGTAAACAATTTGGAAACTTATAAGTTTTATTTTATACAAATGGAATTATATATAACATTACTATGCAAAATGAGAATTAATAATGTAATGTAATGATATTAGTTTTACATTTTTCGAAGGTAGTGTTAGTTTTTGATTTAATAGTAGTGTTTAATGAAATAGCATGTGCTTACTATTTACTGAAAATAATAAATGTATTTGAAAATAGCACATGGATAGAAAAATGAGTAGAATCACATCTTGATTGCAATATGTTTCTAATTTTCCCTCTTTAGAAATTACACTGACAATATATAAATATAAATATATATATATATATATATATATATATATATTATATACATATATAAATTCTGCCTTCATCTAGAACGAATATTCATTTTCTGAATCCCTGAACTAGATGTATAGATTTCTTAGTTATGCGTATAAGAAATAAACTGAAAAGACGAAATGATCGAGAATTTCAACTCTTTACTTTTTAAGATGGTGAAACGATACATTATATCGTGAATGCTTTGTATTGCTAGAAATTCTTACTCTGATTGCTAGAATCTATAAAAATAAAAAGAAAGGTTTATCTGTCTGTATGTCTGCCTGTACTTTTATATGTTCATCCTTCTCTGAACGTAGAAGTACAAAAATTGACACACGGGTGCTCAGAAGTCTTTCCATGGCGATAGTGAAAAAAAAATTTAAAAACTTTAATTAGTTGCGGAGATATTAATTACAACGTCGATCTATGTCTAATCAAAAAAGCGATCTCAGTGACTGAGAATTCACTGCGATTGCATAAAAATAGATATTTTAACGGAGTTAAAATCAGTAAAGGTGGAAAATAAATTAGAAATATTAGTCCGATCGTTACGAATTCTGTACCAAATGAAAGGAGCGATTTTTCTGAATTTAGGGGGTACAAATGGCTTATCGATACAATTAGATTTTTAGTGCACTGAAGACGGTACGCTAAAGTCTACCGAAACATCCGTCTGCTCTACTACTATTTTTATTTGGCGTTTTAGACATTGTTATTTGCTTTATTTTTATAATCCCACGCCGAGCACCATTAATAATCAATAAACTATTACATACTAGGGAAGTTCTATACAAAGCAAAATATGTTGAAAAGTTAATTAATGTAGAAAAATAAGTTTAAAATTTTCCATAGAACGACTATATCTTTATCAACGGCAATTATAGCAGCAAGATAATAAAAAATGAGTTGTTGCTGAGACATTGATATTTGACATCATACATAAGAAATCTGAACAAACTATAACAGAAAATATTATAATAGTAATAATTATAAGAAGGAGCAGATACCATTGTGGTTTAAGATGGGCGAAGCTGGTCAAACAGTTTCGCGGGCACCAAATTTTCCCTAAATCCACTGCGAGATCAAAGATCAAGTAAGATAATTACAGAAAAAATTAAGCAAACAAAAAATTAAAATTTATCAATCAAAAAAAAAAAAAAAAAAAAAAAAAAAAAAAGAATAAATAAATAAATAAAATAACGGAGTAGTCATATGACTAAAATGTAGAAAACTTTTTTTTTTTTTTTTTTTTTTTTAAAATAAGGTTTTAGGCTATTTTTAGTTACATGAAACAAGAATAATTAGAGAGTATTGAATACAATAGAATATTAATCTAAGAGACAACGGATTAGACTAGGTTAGATTAAACTTATTAAACAGTTAATATAGATAAATGACAAAATAATCAGTATAGATTGATCATCAATGAATACAATTAAAATTAAATCGTGAAAATATATATAACTTTATACTATAAAAGTAGCTAATTATAAATATTTTACCATAGCAGCCATGTTCACATGGATATATCGAATATTCCGAAAAGAAGAGACGACTTAAATAATTTTAAAGTTATTAATAATTATATTAAATAATGCAATACAGATACATGTAAAGAAATATCAGTAAAAAAATTCCATAAAAAATAAAATTTTCCTACAGTTCAATTAGCAGTATTGCAAAGCAAACAACAGACATTTTTATAAGAAAGCACCTCAGAACTGGCGTTTAAAAGTAATAAGTACAAAACTTTGAATAAACACCATAAAATGCAACAACATGCAACAACACTCGTGCCTAATTTGTTCGCCTAATTAAGAATCATGTCTTCTTTCGACCCGAAATAACTGTTGCATGTTCTTGCATTTCATGGTGTTTATTCAGTTTTTTGTACTTAGAACAGACAATATTTTCAAATACTCAGCTTAAAATATAACTAAAATTTCAAAAAAAAATTTTTTTTTTTTTAGTAATTAAAAATAAATTTATCATGAGTACCGCATAATTTTTCATTCTTGTCTTTTCTTGTATTTTGTTCATCGTTTCTTTTCTTTACTAACGGAACTTATATTTCTTACATATAGTAGAATACTGAATTTTTCATTTTTCCCTGCGGTATGTTTGAAAAGAAGCCATATATACATAATTAAATAGAAAAAGAATTAATTAAAAGAAAAAAAAAACAGTTTTAAAAATAAAAGAAACATAATGTAACTAAAAGTTATTAAAAAGTTGTATTTCATTTATGAAGACGACCGAAATTAATTTCCGGGGACTTTTTTTCCGCTTACCATGTATTACATACCTTGGGGGGGGGGGGGGGAGGGGCAAGGGAGCGTAGATGGAAGTAAAATCTATTATTCTTTAAACTACCCTATTACCGATTAAAAAAAAAAAAAATACGTATATACAACGTACTGTTTAAGAAAAATTACAGGGAGTATTACACATATTTGGAAGGTTCACTAAGGGAAAGGGGGGGGGGGGGCAGAATGAAGAAAATGGTTGTTTTTATATCGCCATGCTAATGCTACTTATTTATATGAAACTTTGTACTACCAATTACATTTTATTAAAATTATCGTGAAAGTTACCTATAGTTGATAAGGGTGGGGGCTAGGAAGGGGGGGCAGATGAAAATTAAAAAAAACTTTTTAAACAACACTTATTATCCATTTTTTTTTTTTTATTATTGAGATTTTGTGTAAATATCACTTACTATTAATGAAAAATTACAGTGAAGTTACATATGCCTGAGGGGGGGGGGCACGGAAGGAAAGAAAATGTATGTTTTTATCACTATATTTTTCATTATAATAAAATTTGCAAGGGTGGCGCAAGCTAGGGGGCCGGGGGCACAGTCGTCCCCCCCCCAGTCGGGCAGTCCGTGACCCCCCACCGGGGCGACGTACTCCTAACATCTGTCGGGGAAAAAAATACAAAATTTTCAGTTTTCTCCTTTTAGCAGCATTCTTCTTTCCTTTTACAAACTTGGAGCATTCCAGTTTTTGCATTCTATATTCAATAGAAGGAAGTATTGGATTCATAAAAATTTTCAGCTTCCGGTTTTCCATGAATATACACGTTTTGAGAGGTCAAAAACACATTTTGACCATAATATTTTTAGAAAATATCTGTCTATGTGTGACAAAAATTTTATTCTAACTGTTAATAAAGTTATTCTCTATATCACCATTTTAGCGATTTTAATGATATATTCTATAACCACGTAATTTTTTACAATGAGTGCATTACATACCTGGGGGGGGGGGGCAAGGGGGGATGATGGAAATAAAATATATTCTTCTTAAAACTACACTATTATCGATTTAAACAAAAACTTTGTATAGTAACGTACAATTTGTGAAAAAAAAAATCACAGAGTGTCAGACATACATGGGGGGGGGGGGGGGGGTTAAAGAGTGGGAGACAGAGGAAAATAAAATATTTTTTTATATCCCCATTTTACCGACTTTAATGACATATTCTATAACTATCACTTACTTTTTATGAAGGTCACAATGAGTGTATTATATTTCTGGGGGGGGGGGGGGGGGGAGGTATAAGGGAGGCGAAGATAGAAGTAAAATATTTATTCTTTAAACTACCGCATTGTTAACATAAAAAAAAGTTTGTATCTATGCAACTTTCCGCTTATGAAAAATTACAGTGAGTGTACACATCTGGATGATTTGCTAGGGGGGGGGGGGGACAGAGCGAAGAAAATTTTTGTTTTTGCATCACCATGCTACCTACTTATATGAAACTTTGTACAACTATCACTTTTATTTTATTAAAATTATAATGAAAGTTACCTATAGTTGATAAGGTGGGAGGGGGTAGGACAGATGAAAAATAAAATAATCTTTTTAAACAACATTTATTATAGTTTGTTTATTGTTTTATTTACATTTTGTGTAACTATCAATTACTATTAATGAAAAATTACAGTGAGGTATGCAAATATTCAATGAATGATTTAAATATGTAAAAAAGTTACTCAAAAATGAATTTTCTTCTTTTAATCTGTCTCTTTTGTCCTCCCCCCATGTAGAAATATATATATATTCTCTCGTTGATGTTTAGCATCAGTTTTACAATGAGAAATTAGGAAAAACGTCCATTTTTCCGCAATCCAAAAATTCAATACATTGTTAATATCAGACATTAATTAAAAGTTAATATCAAACATTGGTAAAAGATTATTCTAAAACAGAATTTTTTTTCTATCATCTGTTCCCCCCTCCCCTCGCAGAAACAAAAAATTTTTGCTATCGTCCATGTTTATCAAGTATTTTACAAGTAACAATTAAGAAAAGTGCCTTTTTTCCACAATCCGGATAAAAAGGGCACTTTTCTGAATTTCTCCTTGTAAAACTGATGCTAAACATCAACGAGAGAATAATTTTTTTATTTCTACATTGGGGGAGGACAAAAGAGACAGATTAAAAGAAGAAAATTAATTTTTGAGTAACTTTTTTACAAATTTAAACCATACATTGAATTTTTGGGTACCTCACTGTGATTTTTCATTAATAGTAACTGATATTTACACAAAATGTAAATAAAACAATAAAACAAACGATAATAAATTTTTCATCTACCTCCTCCCCCCCCCCCTTATCAACTATAGGCAACTTTCACTATAATTTTATTAAAATGAAAGTGATAGTCGTATAAAGTTTAATATAAATAAGTTGCATGGTAATATAAAACAAAAAATTTCCTCACTATGCCCCCCCCCCACCTTAACAAATTATCCAGATATATGTACACTCACTGTAATTTTACATAAGCAAAAAGTTGCAGATATATAATTTTTTTTTTTTTTTAAACCGATAATGCGGTAGTTTAAAAAATAATACATTTTAATTCTATCTGCGCCCCCCTTGTTACCCCCCCCAGATATAGAATACACTCATTGTGATATTCATAAAAAGTACGTGATAGTTATAGAATTATTTTATTTTCGTGTCTCCCCCCCCCCCCACCCAAAAAAAAAAAAAAAAAAAAAAAAAAAAGTATGTTTGACAATTTCTGTAATTTTTTTTTCATAAATTATACGTGATTATACAAAGAAAATTTAAATCAATTATTGGGTAGTTTAAAGAAGAATATATTTCATTTCCTTCTGCCCCCCGTGTCCCCCCCCCCCAAGTATATAAGATACTCACTGTGATCTTCATAAAAAGTAAGTGATAGCTGTAAAATATATGATTAAAATCAGTAAAACGGTATTATAAAATATCATTTTATTTTCCTCCCCCCCCATTCTTTAACCTCCCCCCAAGTATATCTGACACTTAGTTAAATTTTTTCACAAATTGTACGTGATTATACAAAGTTTCATTAAAATCGGTAAGAGTTGACATAAACACAATTTTTTTTTTTTTTTCAATCTGCTGCTAGTCCCCTCCCCCTCTTCCCCCAGGTACTATATACTAAATGAATGTTGTACCAAACCAATAGAAATTTCAAAGAGTGTAATTTGAAAGTCACTTTTAAATTCATTACTTGATATTTATTATTTTGCGATTTGCGAACTGGAAAAGTGCCCTTTTTCCAGGTACCCTTTTTTCCGAGATCCATATTCTAGTCATTCGTTTTAGGCTTTATTTACTTAAAGAAAAAAAGTTAATTTCCTTTTGTGAATAAGTAAAAAATTTAAAAATTTCACACTTTTAGGTAACAAAACCTATTCATGAATTAACCAGAAACTAGCTAGTCAGCATTTAAATATAACTGAACGATATATTTTTGTACAAAATTATTTTTAAACTTGTGATTGCTGATTTAAAAAAAAAAAAAGAAAAGAGAGAAAATAATAATAAAAATCACAAAATATATAAAATCATAGTATTTATTTGCTTGTTTATTTACTTGTCATTTCTTAAGAAACGTAAATAACAGTAGATAAGAAACACCGGTTCTAGGGCATGAGGCGGGTGCACTGGTGCACCGGCAAGTCGTGCGGGTGCCGCACCACCCCCTGAGGGGTCTAGATGGGTTGACGTTGACCTTGAGATCTCCTCTAACTTGATTGTGAAAGATGATGAGGGTATTAATGAAGAAAATTAATTAAAAAATTTAATGAGTGGTTTATTGTAAAAGGTGACGATGGTTTTAAAGTGATGTTTGCGGTATAAGTTAAAAAGCAGGATATTGTTTGTGAGTCATTAGGAAATTAATTAGGGAGTTAATTAGGAGGTTAATTAAGAAATTAATTAATAAATTAATTTAAAAAAATTGAGAAAAAAAGGAATCGATTGAATTTAAGGATGTGGATGTGCATAGAGTATGTAAGAAATAGAGAGGTTTGACTGGGGTTCGAACCCGACACCTTGCAGTAAGAATATTTCCATAAAACAGTAGTTTTCGCGTGTGCGTGAGTGATTTTTATAGTATATGTCTGCACTGTTCTTTTTAAACTATGAATGCTAGTGTCCCAAAAGAATTCAATCGTTTTAATGATATTAATTAGAGAATAATAATTAAGAAAAATACTAATTAAGGATCTTCTTGTAAAAAATCATCAAATATTTTCCGAAAAAAAGGTAATGAAAGCAAAAATTAAGTATAAAGAATGAAAGAAAGTTTAGAAACATAGATTTTGACTGAGATTCGAACCTGCTACCTTGCAGCAAAAAAATATTTCAGTAGTTTTCGCGTATGTGTGAGTGTTCTTTAGAAATATGTCTATACAGATCTTTTTTAGCCTAAGAATTCTATTGATTGAAAATTAATCAATCGTAAAATTAATATAAATTACAGAATAATAATTAAGAAAAATAATAATTGAAGATCTTGTAAAAATTCACCAGATGTTTTTCGAAAACTGAGAGTAAAAATTAAATTAAAAGATGATTAAAATCTCAAATGTGTAAGTGAAATTAGATTAGGATGAAAGACGAGAATTGTTTTTTTGATAGATAACTAAAAAAGAGTGATTAAAATTTCTTATTAATTACTTAATTGAAGAAAGGTCGTTAAAAAAATACTTTTCATCATAAAGATTTTTTAATTATGAATAACTAGTATCCATTTTAAACTATATATATATTTTTTTTCCATTATAAATATGATATCTTAATACAAAAAGATCGACTTTATTCACCAACGGTGACGTCACAATGTTTGCGTAAAAGGAGGTAGCATACCCTTAAGCAATTTCTGAGAATCGGGTTAGGTACGGTATTGTCAAAAGATAGGGGGAGAAAATTCCAGTTTTGCTTCAACTTTTCACGTGTTTAAATATGTTTACTGTTGGATGCACTAAAAATTATCTACTATTTTGAATTATGTTCAGTTCACTTCTTTATAAGAAAAATGTATATAATGTGAAATTAAAAGTAAATAAAAAAACTTTAAAAATTCATCTTTTAAAAATAAATTAATAAAAATAAGTTGATCAATGTAAAAAACTGAAAAATTCGCTGTTTGAAAAGAAGTCTTAATAAGTTTAAGAAAATATCGTAACATTTTGTATTATATTTTACATAAGAGAGTGAATCTATCATTTTTCAGAAATTACTTTAGTGCAAAATAATAACTGATGTTGAAAATTTCTCTTCCTTAAACAGTTACACTTCAGATATAACTTTTTTGGGGATCTTCTTATCACTGTCATCGAACATACATGTATAAACACTCCCACATAAATTCTTTCATATATATTTAAAAAAATTTACAATGTTGTATTTAATTATAAATTATCTTTAAATTTCCTTACGCTCATTAAAATATTGTATCTATTTTTATTTCAAGTTTTGTATTATAGTACTAGAAATCTTCCAACATTCTTAAAATAAAATAAGTTTCTGAACAGAGTGATAATTAGAAATTCAATGTATTTTTTATCTATAGTTTAACCATTTTTTTGTAACTCCCTCACATTTCTTTAGTGTAATGCCGTGAAATTTTACCAATAAAATCAGAAATAGGGTCGTAAAAATAAGAATTTGGCATGATTTTTAATAAATTTTAGGATATATCTACAAAAAATTTTAGAGTATTTGGCGATAATTCAGATTTGGTGAGAAACACCTAGTATTAATTCCGAGTGAAGAAAAATTTTATTACTTGTCAAATTTATTTTGAGAAGTGAGGTTGCTTATTTTTTAACCTGAATTCAGTACTACATAATAATAGTTTTTTCAAGATGGATGTCAGAACAGATATCATTTTGTTAAACGCATTTACTCATATATTCAATAGATCACACATTCGCAATTCAGAACTAGAGATTATAAACCACCTTAAATTTCGAATGAATGAATTTATCAATTCAGAAATTAGCAATCAACTTTATGAAAATGTTGATATGTTATCTGAGGAAAATTTTCACATCTGTTTAGATATTGTCTTAAAAGAAATGATAAAAAATGAAATAAATTGGGACAAAGTTGTAATTTACTTAGTATTTTCAAGTGAGCTTATGGCGAAGCGCTTTAAGAGATCTGGTGACTTTATCATACCCTGGATAAAATTTTTTAATATCTTCCAGAAGTATTTAGGTAATTGGATTATTGATCATCAAGAATGTATAAAAGTCAAAGGAGAAAAGAAATCAATTTTTCAAAGAATGTGGAGTTTTATCACTCGATCATAATATGAAAATTGTGAAAATATTATCTGCTATGTTGAATTATGTTCAGTTCAATCTGTATAAGAACAATGTTCAAGAAAAATGTATGTAATGTGAAATTGAAAGTAAATAAAGAACTTTCAATGAAAATTTTGTTTAAGAAAAAATTATTTGAAGTAACATTCATATCATATAAAAAAATAAATAAAAATAAAAATAAGTTGATCAATGTAAAAAAACTGAAAAATTCACCGTTTGAAAAGAAGTCTTAATAAGTTTAAGAAAATATCGTAACATATTGTATCATATTTTACCTCTATCATTTTTCAGAAGTTACTTTTCTGCAAAAAAATAGCTGATGTCAAAAATTTCTCTACCTAAAACAGTTATACTTTAGATATAACTTTTTGAAATCTTCTTATCACTATCATTGAACATACATGTATGCTTAAAAATTTTTACAAAGTGGTATTTAATTATAAATTTTCTTTAAATTTCCTTATACTCGTTAAAATATTGTAAGTTTTTTTTTTTTTTTTTTTTTTTTCAAGTTTTGTATTATAGTACTAGAAATTTTGCAACATTCTTAAAATAATATAAGTTTCTGAACATAGTGATAATTAGAAATTACCATTTTTGAGTTTTTAACGCGATCTGGAATCGAATCTGACACTTCCCTAATGACAACGTTAGAATTTTTTGTAATTCATCATAGTGAAATTCCTCACATCATATGCTACATTCACTCAGTTTTTCTTTACAGATAGCAAGTTTGTAAATGATGAAAGCTAACTTTGAAAAATTCAGAGTTGAAAAAATATTAATATATGTTTTATTAAATACATTCACCTTCACAGATGCATACTTAAGTTTTCTAAGTGTATGTAAACATACTTAAAAAATATTATAAGCAAGTATTGTAGATTACAAATATATGTATACTTTAAATATTTTACAAAGCTTTTAGAAATTAAGATAACTTATTCTTGAATAAAAATATAAGAAACCCATTTTCACAATAATAAGATTGAAAATGTAAGATGAAATCACAAAATTACCAACATAAGATACTGCAAGTATTTAAAAAATTATGAAGTATTAAATTTTAATGTTTCACATGTGTTAATAACGCATCTTATTTTACAAAGTACTAAGTTTTTTAACCATTTAGTTTGAAGTTTTTCAAACAT
The DNA here is from genome assembly GCA_963930645.1 of Salticus scenicus. Lineage (NCBI taxonomy): Eukaryota > Metazoa > Arthropoda > Arachnida > Araneae > Salticidae > Salticus > Salticus scenicus. The sequence continues at coordinate 324,030,299 of OZ005651.1, read as the reverse complement.
ATGCTTATAAACCGAAATTTTTGTGAATGAAAAATTTTTCACACAAAGTATTTTAGAAAAAATATCATCTCAGAAATTAATTAACTTATTTTTAGAATAAAAATATAGGAAACTTGTTTTTTCTAATGATAAGAATGAAAATGTAAGATAAAATCTCATTCTTACCAACATAAGAAACTGCAAGTATTTAAAAAATTATGAAGTATGTAATTTTAATGTTTCACATGTGTTAATAACGCGTCTTATTTTACAAAGTACTAAGTTTTTTAAAGTCATTTAGTTTGAAGTTTTTCACGCATATGCTTATAAACGAAATTTTTTGTAAATGAAAAATTTTTACACAAATTATTTTAATACAAATACTATCTCAGAAAAATTAACTTTTTCTTTTTAGATTGAAAATGTAAGATAAAAATCTAACACTTATCAAATTTAGAAGCTGCAGATGTATAATGAAATCATGAACTTGAAACTTTAAGTATTAACAACCTACATTCTTTGAAAATACTAAACCACAAGTTTCGACAAATCTATAAACAACTGTTAAAAAACATAGATATTAGAATATTTTTTACCCTAAAATGTTTAACGTAGATGGTACATCCATAAAAATACAGAGTTAAAGTGTACAAATTATCTGTTTAGACATGCCGATAAACTAGAATTTTCCACAAGATTCGACTATTATAGCAAGGTATGGGATAATATTTGGCTAAATTTCCACTAATATTGGCGATAGTTATAAAAATTTGGCATGAAATAAGAGAATTTGGCGTAAATTCTTAAGTAAAACTGATGAATGAAGAAAAAATTTGAATTAGTTACAATCTTTTCTCGCTGTAGAGTTGTCTAAGTTGTCATACTTAGTAGTTTTTAAAGTCTTACTTTTAGAGTGATTTTTTATACTTTGCTAAACTGAAGTACAAAATGGATTATACTTCACCGTCTGAGGAGGCACACGTTTCTATTCAACAACCCCCTTCATCAAGTTTTGAGGATGAGAAGTTATCTAAACTTTTTATTTGTCCAACTTGTAAGAAGCCATTTTTAAAAAAATCCTATCTTACTAGACATGTGAAGGTTCACAATGATATTAAACCTAATATTTGTTATGTGTGTGAGAAAGGATTTGTTACTTTACATCGTTTAAAAAGACATATGGAAACCCATAGAAAAATTTCCATAAGATACAAATGTGAATATTGTATTGAAAATTTCAACCGCAAGTGTGATTTATTTAAACATAAGAGATTATTTCATCAAAAAGTCTTACCTGAACATCTATGTATTATTTGTAAAGATGCTTTTAAATACAAGTATGAATTGGAAAAACACAAGAGGGTACATTATCGTAAGCCTGAGTATCTATGTGAGGAATGTTCTATAACCTTTACAACAAAACATGCTTTTTCAAACCATAAGCGAAAAAGTCATAAAAAGACTTTACATACATACTGTTGTAACGAATGTACTGATACTTTTTCAAACAAACGAAATTTTTTAAAACATAAAAGAAATATGCATAAAAAATCTTCAATGCAAAGTAGATGTGATGAATGCAGTAAAACTTTTCAGTGTAAGTATGAATTATTGCTACATAAGAGAAAGAATCATCTTAAAGACTTTAACATACGTAGAAATTGTAATGAACGAAGTACTAACAATGAATTACCAACAGTTAATAATAACAGTGAGAATCTGGACTTGTTAAATTTTTTGAATAATTTTCACATTGAATGTGTGAATGATGTTTTTGACTTATCTTCCAACAACTTTCAGAATGAAAATTTAGACTTAGACTTCAAAAATTTTTTGAACAATTCGAATGTGGAATATACAAGTGGAAATAATATTGATGGTTTATCTACCAAAGATGAAAATAAGGACTTAAATAATTTTAACCTGATACAAACTGATTCACCTCTAGTAAACTATGACAATGAAAATCTGAACTTGTCAAATTTTTCGTATAACTTTAATCCCAAATGCTTAAATGTTTTTTCTGCTAACAACGAAAATATGAATTCGAATAATTTTAGTGCGAAGGAAAATGAGTTAGTGACAGATAACTTTAACAATGAAAATCTAGACTTGCTAAATTTTTTGAATAACTTTAATACTGAATGTATGAACGATATCCCAACAATATAGATTTGCTGTATTGTATTATTGTGAATGAATTTCGAATAAAAAGATTTCAATGAAAATGGTTTGTTTGAATTTTTATTACAAAATCACCTTTTTTATAATATTTTCTATTAGAATACAAACTGAAGTGTCATCTTTTTAAAATAAAAACATGTAAAAAGTTTACTTGTGTATTAACGATATACTTTTTCATTACTGTAGTAGAATTGATTGACTATAATATTTAAACACTAAGTAAAAATTATGCACAATAGTAGTTTTATAAACTATCAAACTTACATCGAAGAAGGAAAAACTTGTAAAATTGTTTTACCACTCAACTGTAAAGTACTTGTGAAAATCTTAAATGAATTTATCTTATTAACAATTTTCCTGAAAAACTAACTTATAAAAATTTTAGATATAATTATGAAGTTAGTATTTTCCTAAGTATCACGTTTGAATCTTACTTTGAATATGCATCATCAAAGTGTTTTGTACTTTAACTAAAATCACAATCTCTATTCCAAAGAGTGTAAAAATAATGTTATAGTAACAACTTAAACTTTTATATATAGATACTTTCACGATTGTATTTTAACTTTTTTTATTTTTTAGAATACAGAAAATATTTTGTAAGAGTTGTGAAAGCTTAATTTTAGAAGTTTGTGAAATTTCACAAAAATTTTTTAAACATTTTTGTCAAATGTTTTCTTTATGTCACATCACTTAGAATAATTTAACTGTTTTTAGTAGGATTACTACCACAAAACATTAAGTTAGAAAATTTTTAGATAAAACTTATAAGTTACGAAAAACCATATGTGAAGTAATAACAAAAGGTGTATATAATTTCAAGTTTAGACATGGTTGAACAAGTTTCAGGAGACACTAAAACCTGTAGCTGACGTCATAACCCCTGTGACGCAACTTTTCCCTTACCACTACGTCACAAATATATAATTTAACATAAAGTACTTATGTTTACCCACAATTCCTGTCTTGTATTATTTTACTTTGTGTATAAAATCAATGATCTGTAAAAAACTTTGTCGTTTTTATACACTTTGAAGTAAAAATTTTCTCCATAAACATCAAATTATATTTTACAAGTATGAATTGATATGTATTTGTTTTAAATATCTCTAAGTATAATTTCTAATATTTAGTCAATTCTCACTTTACAAGAATTAACTTGTATGTATTTCTAGGTATTTAATAAAAATCTTTAATTTTTTATCTCAAAGACTTTAAACTATTCGAGTTGTCTGAAGCTTAAGTGCAATCCAATACTATTTGCAAATCTCAAAGAAAGTATTTTAAGATTACTTTGCTAAAATTTACTAAGTATTATAATATTTTTCAGTTATTAAACGAAAAATTGTGTAAAATTTACTAAGTGTTTCACTAAAGAAGTGAATTACACTAAAAAGTTTTGACAAGAAATACTAAATTCACTAAGTCACATACTCGTACACATACACACAATATAAGAGAAATCTTTAAAACATTATTACAAAAACAAATGAAAAAATAAAATCAAAATCAAAATAAAATAAAATAAAATAAAAAAATAAATAAATAAATAAAAAATTGTTAATTTTAGATTGTAAAAAAATATTTAACAATATTTCATAATGATTATAATTACAAGCATATGTGTGCGTGTATGTGACTTAGTGAATTTAGTATTTCTTGTCAAAACTTTTTAGTGTAATTCACTTCTTTAGTGAAACACTTAGTAAATTTTACACAATTTTTCGTTTAATAACTGAAAAATATTATAATACTTAGTAAATTTTAGCAAAGTAATCTTAAAATACTTTCTTTGAGATTTGCAAATAGTATTGGATTGCACTTAAGCTTCAGACAACTCGAATAGTTTAAAGTCTTTGAGATAAAAAATTAAAGATTTTTATTAAATACCTAGAAATACATACAAGTTAATTCTTGTAAAGTGAGAATTGACTAAATATTAGAAATTATACTTAGAGATATTTAAAACAAATACATATCAATTCATACTTGTAAAATATAATTTGATGTTTATGGAGAAAATTTTTACTTCAAAGTGTATAAAAACGACAAAGTTTTTTACAGATCATTGATTTTATACACAAAGTAAAATAATACAAGACAGGAATTGTGGGTAAACATAAGTACTTTATGTTAAATTATATATTTGTGACGTAGTGGTAAGGGAAAAGTTGCGTCACAGGGGTTATGACGTCAGCTACAGGTTTTAGTGTCTCCTGAAACTTGTTCAACCATGTCTAAACTTGAAATTATATACACCTTTTGTTATTACTTCACATATGGTTTTTCGTAACTTATAAGTTTTATCTAAAAATTTTCTAACTTAATGTTTTGTGGTAGTAATCCTACTAAAAACAGTTAAATTATTCTAAGTGATGTGACATAAAGAAAACATTTGACAAAAATGTTTAAAAAATTTTTGTGAAATTTCACAAACTTCTAAAATTAAGCTTTCACAACTCTTACAAAATATTTTCTGTATTCTAAAAAATAAAAAAAGTTAAAATACAATCGTGAAAGTATCTATATATAAAAGTTTAAGTTGTTACTATAACATTATTTTTACACTCTTTGGAATAGAGATTGTGATTTTAGTTAAAGTACAAAACACTTTGATGATGCATATTCAAAGTAAGATTCAAACGTGATACTTAGGAAAATACTAACTTCATAATTATATCTAAAATTTTTATAAGTTAGTTTTTCAGGAAAATTGTTAATAAGATAAATTCATTTAAGATTTTCACAAGTACTTTACAGTTGAGTGGTAAAACAATTTTACAAGTTTTTCCTTCTTCGATGTAAGTTTGATAGTTTATAAAACTACTATTGTGCATAATTTTTACTTAGTGTTTAAATATTATAGTCAATCAATTCTACTACAGTAATGAAAAAGTATATCGTTAATACACAAGTAAACTTTTTACATGTTTTTATTTTAAAAAGATGACACTTCAGTTTGTATTCTAATAGAAAATATTATAAAAAAGGTGATTTTGTAATAAAAATTCAAACAAACCATTTTCATTGAAATCTTTTTATTCGAAATTCATTCACAATAATACAATACAGCAAATCTATATTGTTGGGATATCGTTCATACATTCAGTATTAAAGTTATTCAAAAAATTTAGCAAGTCTAGATTTTCATTGTTAAAGTTATCTGTCACTAACTCATTTTCCTTCGCACTAAAATTATTCGAATTCATATTTTCGTTGTTAGCAGAAAAAACATTTAAGCATTTGGGATTAAAGTTATACGAAAAATTTGACAAGTTCAGATTTTCATTGTCATAGTTTACTAGAGGTGAATCAGTTTGTATCAGGTTAAAATTATTTAAGTCCTTATTTTCATCTTTGGTAGATAAACCATCAATATTATTTCCACTTGTATATTCCACATTCGAATTGTTCAAAAAATTTTTGAAGTCTAAGTCTAAATTTTCATTCTGAAAGTTGTTGGAAGATAAGTCAAAAACATCATTCACACATTCAATGTGAAAATTATTCAAAAAATTTAACAAGTCCAGATTCTCACTGTTATTATTAACTGTTGGTAATTCATTGTTAGTACTTCGTTCATTACAATTTCTACGTATGTTAAAGTCTTTAAGATGATTCTTTCTCTTATGTAGCAATAATTCATACTTACACTGAAAAGTTTTACTGCATTCATCACATCTACTTTGCATTGAAGATTTTTTATGCATATTTCTTTTATGTTTTAAAAAATTTCGTTTGTTTGAAAAAGTATCAGTACATTCGTTACAACAGTATGTATGTAAAGTCTTTTTATGACTTTTTCGCTTATGGTTTGAAAAAGCATGTTTTGTTGTAAAGGTTATAGAACATTCCTCACATAGATACTCAGGCTTACGATAATGTACCCTCTTGTGTTTTTCCAATTCATACTTGTATTTAAAAGCATCTTTACAAATAATACATAGATGTTCAGGTAAGACTTTTTGATGAAATAATCTCTTATGTTTAAATAAATCACACTTGCGGTTGAAATTTTCAATACAATATTCACATTTGTATCTTATGGAAATTTTTCTATGGGTTTCCATATGTCTTTTTAAACGATGTAAAGTAACAAATCCTTTCTCACACACATAACAAATATTAGGTTTAATATCATTGTGAACCTTCACATGTCTAGTAAGATAGGATTTTTTTAAAAATGGCTTCTTACAAGTTGGACAAATAAAAAGTTTAGATAACTTCTCATCCTCAAAACTTGATGAAGGGGGTTGTTGAATAGAAACGTGTGCCTCCTCAGACGGTGAAGTATAATCCATTTTGTACTTCAGTTTAGCAAAGTATAAAAAATCACTCTAAAAGTAAGACTTTAAAAACTACTAAGTATGACAACTTAGACAACTCTACAGCGAGAAAAGATTGTAACTAATTCAAATTTTTTCTTCATTCATCAGTTTTACTTAAGAATTTACGCCAAATTCTCTTATTTCATGCCAAATTTTTATAACTATCGCCAATATTAGTGGAAATTTAGCCAAATATTATCCCATACCTTGCTATAATAGTCGAATCTTGTGGAAAATTCTAGTTTATCGGCATGTCTAAACAGATAATTTGTACACTTTAACTCTGTATTTTTATGGATGTACCATCTACGTTAAACATTTTAGGGTAAAAAATATTCTAATATCTATGTTTTTTAACAGTTGTTTATAGATTTGTCGAAACTTGTGGTTTAGTATTTTCAAAGAATGTAGGTTGTTAATACTTAAAGTTTCAAGTTCATGATTTCATTATACATCTGCAGCTTCTAAATTTGATAAGTGTTAGATTTTTATCTTACATTTTCAATCTAAAAAGAAAAAGTTAATTTTTCTGAGATAGTATTTGTATTAAAATAATTTGTGTAAAAATTTTTCATTTACAAAAAATTTCGTTTATAAGCATATGCGTGAAAAACTTCAAACTAAATGACTTTAAAAAACTTAGTACTTTGTAAAATAAGACGCGTTATTAACACATGTGAAACATTAAAATTACATACTTCATAATTTTTTAAATACTTGCAGTTTCTTATGTTGGTAAGAATGAGATTTTATCTTACATTTTCATTCTTATCATTAGAAAAAACAAGTTTCCTATATTTTTATTCTAAAAATAAGTTAATTAATTTCTGAGATGATATTTTTTCTAAAATACTTTGTGTGAAAAATTTTTCATTCACAAAAATTTCGGTTTATAAGCATATGTTTGAAAAACTTCAAACTAAATGGTTAAAAAACTTAGTACTTTGTAAAATAAGATGCGTTATTAACACATGTGAAACATTAAAATTTAATACTTCATAATTTTTTAAATACTTGCAGTATCTTATGTTGGTAATTTTGTGATTTCATCTTACATTTTCAATCTTATTATTGTGAAAATGGGTTTCTTATATTTTTATTCAAGAATAAGTTATCTTAATTTCTAAAAGCTTTGTAAAATATTTAAAGTATACATATATTTGTAATCTACAATACTTGCTTATAATATTTTTTAAGTATGTTTACATACACTTAGAAAACTTAAGTATGCATCTGTGAAGGTGAATGTATTTAATAAAACATATATTAATATTTTTTCAACTCTGAATTTTTCAAAGTTAGCTTTCATCATTTACAAACTTGCTATCTGTAAAGAAAAACTGAGTGAATGTAGCATATGATGTGAGGAATTTCACTATGATGAATTACAAAAAATTCTAACGTTGTCATTAGGGAAGTGTCAGATTCGATTCCAGATCGCGTTAAAAACTCAAAAATGGTAATTTCTAATTATCACTATGTTCAGAAACTTATATTATTTTAAGAATGTTGCAAAATTTCTAGTACTATAATACAAAACTTGAAAAAAAAAAAAAAAAAAAAAAAAACTTACAATATTTTAACGAGTATAAGGAAATTTAAAGAAAATTTATAATTAAATACCACTTTGTAAAAATTTTTAAGCATACATGTATGTTCAATGATAGTGATAAGAAGATTTCAAAAAGTTATATCTAAAGTATAACTGTTTTAGGTAGAGAAATTTTTGACATCAGCTATTTTTTTGCAGAAAAGTAACTTCTGAAAAATGATAGAGGTAAAATATGATACAATATGTTACGATATTTTCTTAAACTTATTAAGACTTCTTTTCAAACGGTGAATTTTTCAGTTTTTTTACATTGATCAACTTATTTTTATTTTTATTTATTTTTTTATATGATATGAATGTTACTTCAAATAATTTTTTCTTAAACAAAATTTTCATTGAAAGTTCTTTATTTACTTTCAATTTCACATTACATACATTTTTCTTGAACATTGTTCTTATACAGATTGAACTGAACATAATTCAACATAGCAGATAATATTTTCACAATTTTCATATTATGATCGAGTGATAAAACTCCACATTCTTTGAAAAATTGATTTCTTTTCTCCTTTGACTTTTATACATTCTTGATGATCAATAATCCAATTACCTAAATACTTCTGGAAGATATTAAAAAATTTTATCCAGGGTATGATAAAGTCACCAGATCTCTTAAAGCGCTTCGCCATAAGCTCACTTGAAAATACTAAGTAAATTACAACTTTGTCCCAATTTATTTCATTTTTTATCATTTCTTTTAAGACAATATCTAAACAGATGTGAAAATTTTCCTCAGATAACATATCAACATTTTCATAAAGTTGATTGCTAATTTCTGAATTGATAAATTCATTCATTCGAAATTTAAGGTGGTTTATAATCTCTAGTTCTGAATTGCGAATGTGTGATCTATTGAATATATGAGTAAATGCGTTTAACAAAATGATATCTGTTCTGACATCCATCTTGAAAAAACTATTATTATGTAGTACTGAATTCAGGTTAAAAAATAAGCAACCTCACTTCTCAAAATAAATTTGACAAGTAATAAAATTTTTCTTCACTCGGAATTAATACTAGGTGTTTCTCACCAAATCTGAATTATCGCCAAATACTCTAAAATTTTTTGTAGATATATCCTAAAATTTATTAAAAATCATGCCAAATTCTTATTTTTACGACCCTATTTCTGATTTTATTGGTAAAATTTCACGGCATTACACTAAAGAAATGTGAGGGAGTTACAAAAAAATGGTTAAACTATAGATAAAAAATACATTGAATTTCTAATTATCACTCTGTTCAGAAACTTATTTTATTTTAAGAATGTTGGAAGATTTCTAGTACTATAATACAAAACTTGAAATAAAAATAGATACAATATTTTAATGAGCGTAAGGAAATTTAAAGATAATTTATAATTAAATACAACATTGTAAATTTTTTTAAATATATATGAAAGAATTTATGTGGGAGTGTTTATACATGTATGTTCGATGACAGTGATAAGAAGATCCCCAAAAAAGTTATATCTGAAGTGTAACTGTTTAAGGAAGAGAAATTTTCAACATCAGTTATTATTTTGCACTAAAGTAATTTCTGAAAAATGATAGATTCACTCTCTTATGTAAAATATAATACAAAATGTTACGATATTTTCTTAAACTTATTAAGACTTCTTTTCAAACAGCGAATTTTTCAGTTTTTTACATTGATCAACTTATTTTTATTAATTTATTTTTAAAAGATGAATTTTTAAAGTTTTTTTATTTACTTTTAATTTCACATTATATACATTTTTCTTATAAAGAAGTGAACTGAACATAATTCAAAATAGTAGATAATTTTTAGTGCATCCAACAGTAAACATATTTAAACACGTGAAAAGTTGAAGCAAAACTGGAATTTTCTCCCCCTATCTTTTGACAATACCGTACCTAACCCGATTCTCAGAAATTGCTTAAGGGTATGCTACCTCCTTTTACGCAAACATTGTGACGTCACCGTTGGTGAATAAAGTCGATCTTTTTGTATTAAGATATCATATTTATAATGGAAAAAAAATATATATATAGTTTAAAATGGATACTAGTTATTCATAATTAAAAAATCTTTATGATGAAAAGTATTTTTTTAACGACCTTTCTTCAATTAAGTAATTAATAAGAAATTTTAATCACTCTTTTTTAGTTATCTATCAAAAAAACAATTCTCGTCTTTCATCCTAATCTAATTTCACTTACACATTTGAGATTTTAATCATCTTTTAATTTAATTTTTACTCTCAGTTTTCGAAAAACATCTGGTGAATTTTTACAAGATCTTCAATTATTATTTTTCTTAATTATTATTCTGTAATTTATATTAATTTTACGATTGATTAATTTTCAATCAATAGAATTCTTAGGCTAAAAAAGATCTGTATAGACATATTTCTAAAGAACACTCACACATACGCGAAAACTACTGAAATATTTTTTTGCTGCAAGGTAGCAGGTTCGAATCTCAGTCAAAATCTATGTTTCTAAACTTTCTTTCATTCTTTATACTTAATTTTTGCTTTCATTACCTTTTTTTCGGAAAATATTTGATGATTTTTTACAAGAAGATCCTTAATTAGTATTTTTCTTAATTATTATTCTCTAATTAATATCATTAAAACGATTGAATTCTTTTGGGACACTAGCATTCATAGTTTAAAAAGAACAGTGCAGACATATACTATAAAAATCACTCACGCACACGCGAAAACTACTGTTTTATGGAAATATTCTTACTGCAAGGTGTCGGGTTCGAACCCCAGTCAAACCTCTCTATTTCTTACATACTCTATGCACATCCACATCCTTAAATTCAATCGATTCCTTTTTTTCTCAATTTTTTTAAATTAATTTATTAATTAATTTCTTAATTAACCTCCTAATTAACTCCCTAATTAATTTCCTAATGACTCACAAACAATATCCTGCTTTTTAACTTATACCGCAAACATCACTTTAAAACCATCGTCACCTTTTACAATAAACCACTCATTAAATTTTTTAATTAATTTTCTTCATTAATACCCTCATCATCTTTCACAATCAAGTTAGAGGAGATCTCAAGGTCAACGTCAACCCATCTAGACCCCTCAGGGGGTGGTGCGGCACCCGCACGACTTGCCGGTGCACCAGTGCACCCGCCTCATGCCCTAGAACCGGTGTTTCTTATCTACTAATAACAGAAGTAATATAGCCCCATTTGAAAAAAAAAAAAAAAAGAAATTCAGTCAAACGCCTGCCCTCGGTTAACTGAAACAAAGCTTTTCTATGTATCTCTGCCTGAAAAATAGTCTCCATTCTACACTGCTCTCTTTCCGACATTTTCTTTGATTTCTTTTTCTTCTTCTTCGTCTTTTTTTTTTTTTTTTTCTTTCTTTTTTCAATTATTATTATAATTATTATTTTAACATTATGATTTCTATTAAAAAATAATAAAAATCTCATAAATAGTAAATACGCGAATAAAGTAATAAATGAAAGATTATTTTATTTTATTTTATTTTTTTAACTGAAAAGGATCCTGTGAAAGATTTTTTATATTCAGCCCTCTTCCACTTACCCATTTTTCCATTACCCTTTTTTCCGCTTACCCATTTTTCCGTTACCCATCTTTGCGTTACCCATTTTTCCCTTACCCATTTTTCCGCCTCCCCTCCCCTACAGGTGAAGGCAGTATATATAATAATAATAATAATAATAGCATTGTTAATAATAATAATAATAATAATAATAATAATGTAGCACTAATCTTTGTTTCAAATACTTAAAAAAAAGCTGCATTTAATTTGAATTGATGATTAAATCAATCACATTTTAATGGTGATTGATTTAATCATCGGTTAGGTGAATTATATCTTCAGATTTTGATGCATCGTACAGTCAGTCAAATGATTAACTGTACGCGAAACCTTTCTCAGAATGCCAAAAAATGAGTCAATATTAAAAAAAAACCTTTAAAAAAAAAATCTTTTTTTTCACTTTAACTCATTTTATTAAAATAATTTTGTTATTTAAAATTTGAAATGCAATTTACTTTTTTAAAATGCATCAGATATAATTTCAAAAATTATCAAAAATTATCATGATCTATATTTATCAAATCACACAGAGTTGAAATTCAAAACTTATCAGTTTTTATTTTTTTAATTAATTGTATATAAATTGTCGTCTTTTAAAATAAATTGATCTCTAAATATAAGTATTGAAATTCTAATGTTGTTTTTTAAAACAATTTAAAATTTGAAATACAATTTACAATTGACATTTCATAATTTTTAGATTTTATAAATTTCATCATTTTTGAAAATTAATTAATTCATTAATTAATAATTAATCCTTTCTAGATTTAAAAAAATAATTATAAGATAAAAAAAACTTTTTTATATACCATGTTTTTAAATTCTGATGAATCATTAATAAAATACACGAGAATAAAAAAATAATATTAAAAAACTGAAAATCTGACTTTGAGAGATTTTAATTTAGTGCCAGAGGCCTGGTATTATAGTACAACAGTTCTTTTAGACAGAGTTGTCACATTTTGAAAATTCCCAACTGACAGACCTTTTCTAAAAATGTATTTTTTAAATTTTTAATATTTTATTTTGAAGTTGCAAAATGAAAAATTTCACATATTGAAAATTCGTATTTTGAAGTTTCAAAATAAATTATAACAATTAAAAAAATGTTATTTTTTTTTAAAAAAAAAAAAAGGTTCTCTCAATTTAACAGTTTAGAATTTTCAGAATGTGAAAACAGAATTCTTGAATATGGGTAAGTCGAATAGGGAACACAATAAGGAATCTACACTAAATATAAACATTGTCGCCAGTTTTACAATGAATCGAAATCGAAAATTTATCGAAAATATAATTGAATAATTTGAAAGTGATTTAAAAAAAAAAACTAATAATCCTCCGTACTAAGGTTTCGCGTTCAGTTAATTTTTTGAGGGACTGTACATACAAATATATACATTTTTCATTGTTAAATCTGGTTCATTAAAACCTGGAAGAATGCTGCGCATACCATCGAATTCATTCCATGTATTTTGTCCATATTTTAGATATGTCACGAAATGATGGATGTCTTCTTCAAACATTATAATAAATCGTAGCTCATATATTTTGTTTTTGAATGAAAAATCCAAAGGAATGCTCTCGTCTGTATTTACAGTACTTCTGAAATTAAATATAAGGCTATCTGAGGCTTCTTCCAAGGTTTGTGCCATTGTCTGCTCCGTTTGGCAAACACAGATATATTTTGAGATGATTTGAACTGGGTTAAAGTTTATGCATTTTTCCACACTTATAGTACAGTTTTCAATAACCCGTTCCGACCGGGAATCGCAAACGGGGCAGTTTTTCAAAATTATCCATTTAGTGAATAATCTGTCTTTTAAGTCTGAGGCATCGTTCTCAATGAGTCTCTGCAAGGCTCCAAATGCAGATTCCCTCCCTTCCTCCATATTACATATGTTTGACAGGTAAGACAGTGTAATTTGCTGTAAATTCGCCAGAGGAATTCGTCCTCCTGACATATTTCCCCGATTTTCTAATGATTGTTGGTTGAATTCAGAAATTGCATCATCATAATCATCTATTATTTTTTTTATAAAAGAGTGTAAAAATTTGCTAGTAATTTTTTGAAAGGTGTTATTATGGGCTATTGCGATTAAAATAGAATTTAACCAACTCATTTGATCATCGGGGAAATTTAAACTCATCACTATTGTTCCATACGCAACAAATTCGGAATCCATGACGTCCTAAAAAGAAATAAAATAGCCATTAAATATAAAATGTTTTCAAAATTTAAAATACAGTCTAAGGGAAAAAAAAAAAAAAAAAAAAAAAAACGCTTTTTTATTTATATTCAGCGTAAAAAGTAATTTTAAATATTTAACTCTGTAACATTTACACGTAACAAAGTGTTATCAAAATATCTCTCACAGTTATCCTTTCAGACAATTTTGGAAAATAAAATGAATGAAAAGCATGAATACTTTTAATTTTAAATAAAATTTAAAAAATCCATTGTTTTTTACCGTAAATAAAATTAAAGATAAATATACAGAATAGATAAAAAATCATTGACATATTTTTAATTTTAATTTTAAAATCAAGAAATTGGTGTACTAATGCGTGAATTATACTGCAATACTTCTTACGATGAAGCATTTTATTTAAGAAAATAAAAAAGCTAATTAATAATAATAATAAAAAAAAAATGACTGGCTGCCACTGCTGAGATGAGTGTCTATGTAATGTTATACCTGAAATTAAGACTTTATAGTTCAGACACTTAGAAATTATATTTAAGGCAGTTAAGGCTTTGTTTAAGGCATTTTACACTTTGTACACACTGTTAAAAAAAAAAAAAAAAAAAAAAAACTGTATTATTTCCAGAAAAAAAAAAAAATAATATTTTTACATTAAAAAAATAAAAAAAATTCCTGTAGTTTCTCCTCAACCTCAAATAGCCAACAATACCAGGGTTTTTAATTTAGAGAATGGCATGGCAGTATTCACATTTTGAAATCTTGAAATGCTGACAACCCCTACCTAAGAAAAAAAAAAAAAGGAAAAGAAAGAAAGAAAATTTCAAAGGAAAACTATCCTATCATCGAAAAAAAAAAAAAAAAAAAAAAAAAAAAAATTAAATAACCTCTCAACTTTTGTGCTAATTAGAACTGTAAATGATTACATATACAAGTTATTGATTACATTACAAATATGATTGCATACACAAGTTTTTTACTGAAATGTGACCTAAATAAAACTTTCAAAAACTGATATCTAACACAAACACACTGTTATGTTTAAAATGTTTAACAACAAACACACAGATATGTTTAAAATGACTAAATCAATAAAATTGTGCATAAAAAAGCTTTAAAAAACAATTTTTCCTGATAGTGCAAAACACAAGTTCATTAAAATAAATTATATTTTAATTTTTTTTTTTTTTTTTTTTTTTTTTTTGCTTTTTTTTAATCGATATATATATATATACGATACATATATATTGAAAACCTTTTCAAATATTGCATCAAATGAAACCAAGTATCACATGAAGAACTATAAAAAATGAATGAAATTCACGAAAAGAAATATATATATATTCTTTTTGTTTTGCTATTGAAAAATTTAATTAATTACTGCTTGAAATATGAAAAAGATATGAAAAATCATCACTGAATACTTAGAGTAAAAAGATTTTTAAAAAGTCAGTTTTGAATGGGCAGGTGTATTTCATGAATTAACGGCAATAGTTTAAAAGTTAAAGGTGAATCTTTTAGAATTTAATGAAATTTAAATTAATTAGATAAATATTTCAAAATTGAACGAAACATTACTAACACTAAATAACAGAACGAAATAAATATTTGGATGAATATATTTTGTTGAAAATGCGCGGACAGAAAATTAAAACTTATAATTTAAATGGTAATTTAAAAAAGTAGTTACAGACTGTTTTGACTACATTTTTTTTTTTTTTTTTTTTTTTTTTTTTTTAATTATCCTTTAAAATTATAACATATAAAAACTTTACATGTTATTTTTAATTTTATTGCTTACATATTAATTAACGAATGATAAACTTATATATTTTTTAATTTATTATATTAATTATAGTTAAGTAATTTTAGAAGAAGGGAGAATTTTACTACAAGAATTAATCATTAACAAACACATCTTTTTAAATTCCGTTTTTCTATTCAAATAAATCATATAAACGTTAAATTTGCTTTTGTTTTCCAAAAAATTTATTTTCAAATTTCTTTAAAAAAAAAAAAATTAAAAAAAAAAAAAAAAAAAAAAAAGAATCATGTGCATTTTCGCACTTTCTTCTTTCAATAAAGAATAGTAAAGGTTTAAAAAATCAATTTTTGGAAAATAAAACAAAGTTGTGAATTATTTGAATGGGGGAATGGAATTTTTCAGAAAAAAAGAGGGGGGGGGGGAGAGGATAATTGACGAACGTCAGTGGAGGTCCTCTGTTGAGACCTCTCTTTTGGTTTCCGTCTGCGTGTTTGTCTGTCGCGCGACAGAGGCCGCAAAAATAACGCTACATATATTGACTTGATAGTCAATATATTGATTTGAAATTTGGTACACATGTTCATGAGCCCCACGGAATTAGCTGTATAGTTTTGGGTGACTATTCCATTTGTAGTTCGTGTACAGGGACACACCAAAGTTTTCTTATTACGGCCTATGGGAAGAATTTGTATGTATCGTGATAGCAGCCGCAAAAAACACGCTATTGACTTACAATGTAATACACATATTCGTGAGCCCAACGGAATTAGCTGTATAGTTTTAGGTGTGTATTCTATTGTTGGTTCGTGTACAGAGACACACCAAAGTTTTTTTTTTTTATCATTACGGCCTATGAGAAGAATTTGTATGTACTGCGATAGTCACCACAAAAATCAAGCTATTGACTTGCAATTTTCACCGAAACGTCAGTGGAGACCCTCTGTTGAGACTCAAAAAGATTTTGGGTTCCGTCTGTGTGTGTGTCTGTCACGCGATAGCGGTCGCAAAAATCACACTATTGACTTGAAATTTGGTACACATGTTCACGAACCCACGAAATCAGCTGTATAGTTTTCGGTGTGTATTTCATTTGTAGTTCCTGTACAGGGACAAGCCAAAATTTTTCTTATTTCAGCCTATGAGAAGAATTTGTATGTACCGCGACAGCGGCCGTAAAAATCACGTTATTGACTTGCAATTTGGTACACATATTTAAGAGCCACACGGAATTTTAGCTGTATAGTTTCACGTGTGAATTTAATTTGTAGTTCGTGTATAAAGACACAGCAAAATTTTTCTTATCATTACGGCCTATGGGCAGAATTTGTATATACCGCAATAGCGGCCTCTCAAATCCTCCGATTGACTTACAGTTTCGCACACACGTTCAGGCTCTCCATAGAAATAGCTGTAAAAAATTTTATGTCTATATTTTTCATGGATTGTGTTCAGGGACACGTCAAAATTTTTATTACGACATATTGGGTGAATTTCGTTTAAACGCATTTTAACATCATTAATTTTCAATCAACAAAATGAAATTAGCGTACATTACTGAGATGCTTAAACTTATGTTTTGTGCAGAAAATATGGGCTTTAAGGTTTTCTAATTAATGTACAGGCCCATACAAAAATGTTCTCACAATGCAACCTAATCAGCCAAATTATGTCAAATTAGAAACAATTATTCATGAAAAACGTAGAATAAGCTGAACAGTTTTTACTTGTGTGTGCAATGTTTATGGTTCATTTACGGAGACACACAAAAGAATTTCGTGACAATAGAAAACCGCACAAAAGAATTCCGATGAAGTACCGTAATCATCCAAATGATATCAAGTAAGGTTGAAATATTAATGAGTTATAATTAAATCGGTATATTCTTTTTTAGTGTATATAATTACTGTGGCTCTTTTTCTGGGATACATAAAAGAATTTCGTACTATTACGGTCTATAGTCGGTATTTCTTGAAAGTGTATTTTAACATGGTTACACCTCGTTAAATATAATGAAATTTTATTAGAATTTTAAAAGAATGTTTTTCAGTTGAGAAGTGTGGACATAGATTTGTGATAATTCATTTACAGGGTTACACAAAATAATTCCGATATCTAATCATTTGGCATGAAACTTGGTATAAGTATTTATAAATTACGGGAAATTACTATAAGACAATCAGTTATTAGGAATACATATATATATATACAGATTGTTATAGAAAGAGAGATAGAGCGGCGGTTGAGAGGGCGGAAGCCCCCTCAGAAACGTTTCTGCTTATGTAGCAAATCATTCGAATCAATATATATATTATAATAAGGAATAAGTAAAAACGATCTGCTGAATAATGTGGGATGGAAATAGGACGTTGAGGCTCTTGATCTGCAGACCCACTAGTAAATAATTATTTTAACAAATTTCTTCTTAACATGGCCGGCCACAGAAGAATTGTAAATCTTAGAGGGGAGCCTTAACATTACAAAGTAATAAGAAGGAGTAGCGCGGGTGTGGCGCACATTGTCATTATTTCTCTTTTATATTTTAAAATTAATGTTTTATAATTCATAAAGATAAGCTTTTTAAAAGCAAATATTCATGTATTTTTATTTATTTATTTATTAAGAAAGAAAAAAAGAAGAAGAAAGAATTAATTCAATTATTACAACCAGTATAAAATACTGTCTTGGCAAACATGGCTGTTTAAGTTATTTATTTTATTTTATTTTTAGAACAACTGAAAATAAAGCATATTATAATTTACTAATAAGGGAAATATTTTCAGAAGTAGTAGATTAGGAGACACTAAATTAAAGGCAAATGTTCATGTATTTTTTTTTTTTTTTTCTTTTTTTTTTTTTAAGAAGAAGGAGAACTAAGAATTAATTCAATTATTACAACCAGTATAACAGCTGATAATAAATTAAATTGTAATTTACTAATAAAGAAAATATTTTCAGAAGTAGTAGGTTAGGAGACACTGAAATTAAAAGCAAATGTAAATATGTACCTACCATTGTTTGAGTCTTAATATAGCATCTGTTTACGTATGGAACACTAAAGGAAAAAAAAATGATTACGTATACAAGTTTTTTACTGGAATGTGACTTAAATAAAGCTTTCAAAAACTGATATCTAACACAAACACACAGATATGTTTAAAATGACTAAATCAATAAAATTATGCATAAAAAAGCTTTAAAAAATTTTCCTGATACTGCAAAAGACACGAGTTCTTTGAAATAAATTATATTTAAGTTTTTTTTTTTTTTTTTTAATCGATATATATATATATATATAATGTATGTATATTATATTGAAAACTTTTTCAAACATTGCATTATGTGAAACCAAGTATCACATGAAGGACTATCAAAAATGAATGAAATTCACGAAAAGAAATAAATATATATATTCTTTTTGTTTTGCTATTGAAAAATTTCGATATATGCAGAGGAAGTGTTAAATCTTAGGTTGTAATAATAATCTTAGATGATAATCAATAGAATTTATAAATTTAGTTCATTGCGGCTTTTTTAAACATATAGGTATAGCTTTGAAACAGTATGAAGGATAATATCAGTCATCTGATTTTTTTTTAATAGCATTTGATTTAATGTGATCAACTAACCTTGCTTATTGCAAATATTTCGCAAAACATTACCAATTTTTAAAAAGTTATTTTTGTTTAAAGTTTAATGATATACATCTATCTATCTATTGTATATACAATTCTTCCATTAATTAAAAAAAAAAAAAAAATTAAAATTAAAATTATTTCGTTAATAAAACGAAACAAATAAAATTTAGAAGATTAAAAATATAAACATTGAAATTCTTTTAAATATTTTCTTCTGTTTTTCACCTTACAATACATTTACAAGACTATCCCTGAACGAAATTAAGCAATTTCTGCCTTAACTGTATACGTTAAGCTAAAAAAAATTGCAGGACAGGATACCCTATCACTTAAAAGATGAACAAGATAAGGAAAATTATCTTTGATTAATTTAAGCGAAAAAAAAAAAAAAAAAAAAACTAAGGTGAAAGCAATATACATTCCAAATGTAAGAGACCTCTAGTGGCCGAGCGGTTCTGCGCTCAAAGCTATGGTTGATGGGAAGTGTCATGTTCGATCCCAGGTCGTGCTCAAAGACCTACTCGTTCGGAATTTTCTCTAAACTAGCATAAATACGGGCTTATACAGACTCTCATGGAGTGCATTCCACCTATAGGCCTAGGACTTTAGTAAAGTCAATCGGCCTTAAACCACACAACCATAATAAACTAAACGCAAGCACGCATACTAAATTAATAGTTCCAGTTAAAATATTACAGTTTTGAATTCAAATAAATATAAAAGAAAAAGAAAGAAAGAAAAGAACAGTAAATATCAATTCGAAATAAATATCCGAATGAATATATTTTGATGAAAATACACTGGCTAAAAGCTATAATTTTATAATTTAAATTACAATTTAAAAAATATGAACAAATTGTGTTATATATATATATATATCTTTCTTTTCTTTTTTTTCTGTTTATTTATATCATTTTCTTTTCTTTTTTCTTTCTTTTTTTTTTTTTTTTTTCGACTTCTAATAAATACTAAGTTGCGAAAATATAATTACTCTTGAATTAATAATTTAATACTCCAAACATTAATTATAATTAATCTTATAAAGAAATTACTATGAGTATTCCACATACATTCATATGCATATCTCAGTCAGTTGTATTATATATAAGTATTATATTACATATCTTCAATTATATTTCAAGTGTACATCATTTTTAGTATTGATAGTTGTAAAATTAATTACTAAGATAAGAAAGAGGAAAGTATATTGCAAAATATTTCTTAATTTGAACTGAGATATTTAATACTATTTTAGACCTATATTTTACCATGCTAAAAAGAAAGGTATGAAACGAATTAATTTTATTATTACAATTAATTAGGTATTATATTGACAAACGTATATATTATTAGTAGTATAGAGCAACTAGATAAAATAGACTAGATTGTAATTTACTAATAAGGAAAATATTTTTAAAAAGCTGTAGGTCATGTGACATTGAAAAAGAAAAAAATATGTACCTACCTATATTTTGAATTTACTGGTATCTATCTGCATTTGGAGCACTAAAACGGAAAAGATTATTAAATATACAACTTTTTTTATTACAAATATAACTGTCAAAAATATTTCTTGAACTATACATGAAATAAATATAGTTCGAAAAATAATTATTTTTTTATTACAACTAATTTCGTATTGTATTGGTAAATGTAAAATGCTGCTTTAAGTTATTATTAGTATTATTATTATAGAACAACTGAAAAAGAAAAAAAATATATTAATTTGTAATTTACTACTAAGAAAAATATTTTCAAAAAGCAGTCGGTCATTTGACACTAAATAAAATCTTTTTGTAAAAAAAATAGAACCGACTCCAAAAAGCAACTACTATTCAAACAACTAACCAAAAAAAAAAAAAAAAAAGGCATGAAATGAAACTTTAAATTGCGCCTAAAAGTATAAAATAATTTCCTTCGCCAAACAACCTATAACACTACTTATTTTACTTTTGATTTTTTCCTCTTTAGTGCTCCAAATGTAGATAAACATTTGGAGCACTAAAGAGGAAAAAATTATTAAATATAAATATACAAGGTTTTCGCTTATAAATATAACTTTTACAAATATTTCTCAAACTATAACAAACAAACAACACTGTAAAAAAAAAAAAAAAATGACAGCTAAATATGTTGGCAATATGGGTGCCAACGTATTCTGCTGTTAGGAAGAAGTAATTTACAGCAGAAACAACTGTCAAAGAGGCTCTCTTTACAGATGTTTTCCTGTAAATTCCCTTATTTAACAGCAAAATATTCTGGCAGTATGAGTGCTAGAACATTCTACTGTAAAACTACCGTTATTTTTTACAGTAAAATTATTTTGTGAAAAAATGAACAGATTTTGGCTCATTATGCCCCGACAGAGGTTGCGTTGTATTTGTGAATTAAAACATTGATATGCATCACAAATATATAGATATGTTTATTATAATTTAAACAACATTAAAAATATGCATAGAAATTACTTTAAAAAATAACAGTTTTTCTGATTTTGCAGAAGCAAAAATCTTTTTAAATAAGTGATTTTTTAAAAAAATAATCTATATTAATATATAATCAAGGAAAGTTTGTTTGTATGTGAAGGGTTTGTATGTTTCTGAAACTGCTGAACCAATTAAAAAAATAAATAAATAAATAAAATAAAACCATGAAATATATATATATATATATATATTGTAATGCAAATTGTAAAAAATGTTATAACAATTTTTTCCATAAACTAACGTAACTGCTGGCCACAGAAGAATTAACCTTAGAGGGGAGTCTTAACATACAAAGTAAGAGGGAATTGCGCGAGTGGCACACCAAATTTTTATCATTATGTTTCTTTTATGTCTTAAACAATGTTTTATAAATTATAATGATTAACTACTTAAAAGCAGATATTAATATACGTAAAAAAAATAAGAAAAAGGAATAAATTTTGTTATTACAACCAATATAAAACTCTGTATTGTCAAACATGGGTGCTTAAGTTACCTATTTTATTTTATTTTCAGAACAACTGAAAATAAAGATTAACTAATAAGGAAAATATTTTCAGAAGCAGTATGTTAGGAGACACTACAATTAAAAGAAAATGTAAATATGTATACTTACCATTTTATTGGTCTTTTTATACCATCTGTGTATGTCCGGAACACTAAAGGAAAATAAAAATGATAAATGTCTTTTGCTGGAATAGGACTGTAATAAGTATTATAGTAAATATTTTCGGTTATTTTTAAATACATCTTTTTTGATATTGATAATTGTTATAAAATTAATTTCTAAGATATGAAACAGGGAAGTCTATTACAAAATCCTTTTTAATTTGTACTGAAATATTTAACATTATTTTATAAATATTTTTTAAGATGCAATAGATATAGGTAAAAAAATAATTATATTTTATTATAATTAATTTTGTATTGTATTGATAAATGTAAATAGCTGCTTTCAGTTATTATTGTTATTGTTATTATTGTAGAACAGCTGGGGAAAAAAGAAAAAAAAAAAAAAGGACTGTTTTATAATTTATTTTTAAGAAAAATATTTTCAAAAAGCAGTTGTCATGTGACACTAAAAAAGAAAAAATAAAAACTTTATCTACCTTTATTTTGGTCTTATTGGTATCTATCTACATGTGGAGCACTGAAATGGAGGCGAGATTAGGTATTGTCTGCTCTTAATTGTAAATAGCTGCTTTCAGTTATTATTGTTATTGTTATTATTGTAGAACAGCTGGGGAAAAAAGAAAAAAAAAAAAGGACTGTTTTATAATTTATTTTTAAGAAAAATATTTTCAAAAAGCAGTTGTCATGTGACACTAAAAAAGAAAAAATAAAAACTTTATCTACCTTTATTTTGGTCTTATTGGTATCTATCTACATGTGGAGCACTGAAATGGAGGCGAGATTAGGTATTGTCTGCTCTTAATTGTAAATAGCTGCTTTCAGTTATTATTGTTATTGTTATTATTGTAGAACAGCTGGGGAAAAAAGAAAAAAAAAAAAAGGACTGTTTTATAATTTATTTTTAAGAAAAATATTTTCAAAAAGCAGTTGTCATGTGACACTAAAAAAGAAAAAATAAAAACTTTATCTACCTTTATTTTGGTCTTATTGGTATCTATCTACATGTGGAGCACTGAAATGGAGGCGAGATTAGGTATTGTCTGCTCTTAATTGTAAATAGCTGCTTTCAGTTATTATTGTTATTGTTATTATTGTAGAACAGCTGGGGGAAAAAAAAAAAAAAAAAAAAGGACTGTTTTATAATTTATTTTTAAGAAAAATATTTTCAAAAAGCAGTTGTCATGTGACACTAAAAAAGAAAAAATAAAAACTTTATCTACCTTTATTTTGGTCTTATTGGTATCTATCTACATGTGGAGCACTGAAATGGAGGCGAGATTAGGTATTGTCTGCTCTTAATTGTAACCTAAAATAAATATAAATGTCAAAAATATATCTTAAACTAAAACAAATAAACAAGTTATTTTGTATAGAAATAAACCGACTTTCATTCGTGGGTCCCGGTCTGTCCTTTAGCAAATTAGGCATTAGTTTGAGGTATATTTGTGAATAAAGACATGCCACAAACATATAGATAAGTTCAATACGACTTAATATTAAAAATGTGCATCGGAATAACTTGAAAAATAACAATTTTTCTGATAATACAGAAGCCATAAATCTTTCAATATTAATGATTTATTAAAAACAACATATGACAAATAACCATTATTATTATTATTATTATTATTTGTTATTCAATATATACACTTTTTTTTTTTCGCTTTTTGTTTGAAAGGTTTGCTCAGTGAAAGTGTGACAGTTATTTAAAAAGTGAAAGTGTTATACCCAGTATTTATACAGAATAAATTCTATAGATTTAGCTCATTATGAATTTGTTAAATATATAGCTTTGAAACTGTATAAAAGGTATTTAAGTAGCTAATTGATTTGTGGAAATAGCAATTTGATGTAATGAGATAGAATTCAGTAATGTTACAGATATCTATGTGCTTTTATAAATTTTGGGTGATGCGATGAACCAATCCTGCTTTTTCCAAAGATATAGTCGGTAACAAAAGTGTCCGAACACTAGCAAAAATTCCTATGTAAAAAAAGTACTTCATACGGTTTTGTTAAATAAATCCTTGTTGAATCCTGTTCTTAGTCAGAGTAAGAACATGATTCGATAAGGGTTTATTTAACAAAACCGTATGAAGTGTACTTTTTTTTACATAGAAATTTTTGCTAGTGTTCGGACACTTTTGTTACGGACTGTATCTCAAAATATAAACAATTTATAAAAATCAGTTTTTGTTTGAATTTTTGTGTCATATAAATATATATGTGTGTGTGTAAGGGTATATATATATATATGTATGTATATATATATATGTGTGTGTGTATGTGTGTATTTATATGCATACATCCTTAAATAACTTACAATATATATATATATATATAGATGTGTGTGTGTGTGCTAACTTTTAATAAAAAATACTTATATTTGAATGTTGTTGGCATTAATCATGTATCTATTGATTGCTAAATTTTATAACGTTCTAAGATTCTTCATTATATATATATATATATACAGTCGGTAACAAAAGTGTTCGAACACTACCAAAAATTCTTATGTAAAAAAAGTACACTTCATACGGTTTGGTTAAATAAATCCTTGTCGAATCCTGTTCTTAGTCAGTGTAAGAACACGATTCAATAAGGATTTATTTAACAAAACAGTATTAAGTGTACATTTTTTACATAGGAATTTTGCTAGTGTTCGGACACTTTTGTTACCGACTGTATATATATATATATTGAATATGTATGTACAGAATGTAACAAATAAAATTTAGAAAACATATAATATATAAATAGTGAATATATATATATATATATATATATATATATATATATTACCTTTCATCTCACAATATACTGTTTTAACGGAATCTTTTCCCCTGCATCGATTTTGCTGTTGCAGTGAAAGAACTTTTAAAGTTAAAGTGCTTTTACAGTCAAAGTAAAAAATAAATGGCAGGCATTTTTCAACTTAAATTATAAAATTTAGCATACTTGGTAACAGTGTTATTATAAAAGTTTTGAACTACTTTCATAAAATTATCTTAAAATTTGTTAATTTTTTCGGGTTAAAAATGTAGAAATGTTTGGAAATTCTCGGAAATGTTTTAATACAATTACTTTGATATCTCCTACACATAACTTCTAAACTATAATATAGAAACTTATAATAGTTCAAATCCTAAATCCATACTTTTCTGAGTAAAATGCTTTTTTTTTTTTTTTTTTTTTTTTTTTTTTTTTTGTCAATATAGATTTTTTTTTTCCCGAACTTTTTATGTATTATAATACTTTTTTATTCGAAGGAAAAAATTCAGCGAATAAAACTTAAAAAAAAAAAAAAAAAAAAAAAAAAAAAGGAAGAAAGAAAGAAAGAAATGTAAGTAATTTTTAAAATGGCCACTAAAGGTATGTTCGTATACTCTAAATTATTACAATTAATATTTTAATAATTTTAATTGTATGAATTTAAAGTATACGCACACAAATATTATTACAATTAATATTTTATACCAAAGGCAGTCCTGAAATATAGGCGAGAGGGGGTAGAAGAGACAGAGGAAGGCAACATTTCTTTAAAATCGCCTGTAGGAATTTTTGTACAAACTCGCCATAATAAATCTCTTTTAGATACCCTTTCGTATGTAACTGTTGTCAATAATTGAGTTTGAAAAACTTTGGTGGATGTCGATGTCTCAAAAACGGTTCTTACGATTTTCTTGAAAATTGCTACATAAATCTCATTTTAGATATCCTTTCGCATATATTACGTGGCTATTACAGGAAAATTGACAATCATCCTCATTAGGTAGGTCAGTTTTAGATCTCGGAAATCAGTATTTTTTAAAAGCGGCTCTACCTTTTTTTTTTTTTTTTTTTTTAACTTGGTATGTAAACTCTGTTTGTATAACTTTACACATGTATCAGTTTTCTTTCGCTGGAAAATTGTTAAGTGTCTAATTTGTTAGGCTAATTTTACGTTTTTTGACCTTACATTATGTCAAAAAAGTGCATATAATAAATGTAATAATAGGTAATGGACTTTTTTTTTTCACCAGATGTTTTCGAAATGGTAAAATTATCTAACTGTACATTAAAAATATATAGAAAGCATTATATACCGTCCCAAATAAACTAAAAGATTATTAGTAAAAAGTATAGGCATTAGAAAAAGTAGGTATCCTAGATTTTTTTTTTTTTTTTAAATAAGAGAGAGAGAGAGAGAGAGAGAGAGAGAGAGAGAGAGAGAGAGAGAGAGAGAGGGAGAGAGAGAGAGAGAGAGAGATAAAAAGAACAATTACACGAAAAAAATCATCGCTAAATAGAAACAAAAATTTAAAAGTTGCCAAAGGGGTCGTATACTAAAGGTGTAACACAAAATGGTCTAGATATTACGATTTTTTTTTTTTTTTTCTATTCTAAATATATATATCTATATATAAATATATACTTACTGATTTTTAGAATAATATTTCGTAATAAAAAGTTTTAAATAGTACTTATATATTTCAATTAGACAATAAATATGAAGATTTCTTGAATTTCATTTTTCTACTTTTGGTTTATGTTATGTACTAGTAATATCCCTATTCAGTGAAAGGTAAAGCGGCGAATAGACGTGCAGAGTGCCGCAGGGGTAAATAAGTGAAGCGAGTAAGGGGCAAAGCACCTTAGTAATTAAAAAAAAAAAAAAAAAATTAACGATTGCTCTGCTTAGGAAAAGCTATCACCAAATTGAGAAAAATTTCACAATCAAATCGTACCGGTACATATATATATATATATATATATATATATATATATATATATATATATATATATGTTTGTATGTATTATCATTACTATTATTATTATTTTATTTTTATTTTTCGCGTGTAAATGAATTTATGCCAAGGACAAAATAAATTAATTAAATTAATTAATAAACTCATAAGTTCATTTATTTATTTATTTATTATTTTTATTTATTTATTTATTTTTATATTTTTAATTAAATATTTAATAATTCTAAAACTATTACAGGGATTTTATTTAATGTCTTTTAATTAATTGAAATAATTTTATTTAAATGCTCAATTCTGAGTCCTTGAGTTATTTCGCATCTTTTTGCGTTCAGATTTCGTAAAGAGGTAGTCGGAGACACAAACATTTTTTTTTTTTTTTTTTGTAATATATATATATATATAAAAAAAATATTAGATTTTTAAGCAAAGAGCTCTCTCTCTCTCTTTTTTTTTTTCTTTAATGCATTTGGACTCTGAAAAAGAAAAATTCTGTGTGGACCCAGAAAGTATGTTTTAACGACACCATTATCCCCCTTCCCCTTTCGACATGAACGATATCATCAATCAATCTTAATGACTTCCCGTAAGTTTCGCGGGGCGTTTCCGATGGGAGGCGGAGAAATCTGCTGAAATTGAGGTTTTTCAATTTAAAAATTAAAGTTTCTTATATTCTTATTAATAGAGATTTAAATAAAACAATTTATAAAAACATTAATAAAAAGCTTGGTTTTCTTGAGAAAGCGACACGCTATACAGATTTCAGATATTGCAATTTGTTGATAAGTTAGAGGCTAGTAAAGCAACACAAGTGTATTTTTCGCATTTTACAGCTTAAAAATAAAGGGTTAAAAATTAAATATAACAGTTTTTGTTTCACGGGTCTTCAGTGTATGGTTGTGAATTTTCTGATTGTGAAAACAGAATTAAAAAAAATTCATTAGGTAATGTGTAATTCTATAAACAAATTTCGCCATAGAATAACACACGCTTTGGATGGCCTTGACGATCCGTGATGCACCCCCTTAAGGGGGTGCATCACGGATCGTCAAGGTCATCCAAAGCCTGTGTTATTCTATGGCGAAATTTGTTTATAGAATTACACATTACCTAATGAATGTTTATAATTCTGTTTTCACAATCAGAAAATTCACAACCATACACTGAAGACCCGTGAAACAAAAACTGTTACATTTAATTTTTAACCCTGTATTTTTAAGCTGTAAAATGCGAAAAATACACTTGTGTTGCTTTACTAGCCTCTAACTTATCAACAAATTGCAATATCTGAAATCTGTATAGCGTGTCGCTTTCTCAAGAAAACCAAGCTTTTTATTAATGTTTTTATAAATTGTTTTATTTAAATCTCTATTAATGAGAATATAAGAAACTTTAATTTTTAAATTGAAAAACCTCAATTTCAGCAGATTTCTCCGCCTCCCATCGGAAACGCCCCGCGAAACTTACGGGAAGTCATTAAGATTGATTGATGATATCGTTCATGTCGAAAGGGGAAGGGGGATAATGGTGTCGTTAAAACATACTTTCTGGGTCCACACAGAGTTTTTCTTTTTCAGAGTCCAAATGCATTAAAGAAAAAAAAAGAGAGAGAGAAAACTCTTTGCTTAAAAATCTAATATTTTTTTTTTTATATACATTACAAAAAAAAAAAAAAAAAAAAAAATTGTGTCTCCGACTGCCTCTTTACGAAATCTGAACGCAAAAAGATGCGAAATAACTCAAGGACTCAGAATTGAGCATTTAAATAAAATTATTTCAATTAATTAAAAAACATTAAATAAAATCCCTGTAATAGTTTTAGAATTATTAAATATTTAATTAAAAATATAAAAATAAATAAATAAATAATAATAATAAATAAATAAATGAACTTATGAGTTTATTAATTAATTTAATTAATTTATTTTGTCCTTGGCATAAATTCATTTACACGCGAAAAATAAAAATAAAATAAAAATAATAGTAATGATAATACATACAAACATATATATATATACAACGGCAACGAACGCCTGCAGAATTTCAAAGTGTTCGCTGACGATGACGCGAGTTCCATGATTTTTGCTCACCCAAAAAGTGCTCAATGCGCCTAAAGAAGTTTTCACTTCAAAAAGCTTGAAGCTGCTATGAAATCTCACATCAACAGATAGGAGCTTTCATAGCCCGTACTTTTGATTTTTTTTTTTTTTTTTTTTTTTTTTTTGTCGATGTTTTGGCGTATTATATTATTACTCATTTATTTTATTTAATATGTTTTTGTTTTTTAATCATGACAGATACGTTGGAAATAGATAATTTATATGACTATTGTTTTTATTTCACTAATTTTACGCCATTTAAAAATTTATTTATATTTTCAATACTCACATTGACTAAAATGTCTGCCGCGAAAATAAAGTAGGTTATGACTGACGAACAGTTTGTAAGATAACAAATGTTTTATAAATAATAGTAATAATAACAATAACAATAATGTATTCATTAAAAAAAAAGAAGAAAAAAGTTAATTTTCTTTATAAAATATGTTTCAAATGATCATTAATGAAGTAAAAGATAAGCTGTTTCGAGCAGTTTAGAAAAAATTACGTGATGATTGTTTTCGTTTTATTAATTTTTTGCGATATTATGTGATTTATTTATAATGATTATGCGTGACTAGCCGAATTCGTCAAGGAGATCTTATACTAAAAAGCTGTTCCTGAAAAAAAAAAAAAAAAAAAAAAAAGTAAATTCGGTTAATTTAAACTAAACCATGAAATAAATTCTTAATTTACTTTTCTTATTATTTATTTCTAATTATGGATAAAGGTTTGTTTTCTATTTTCTCAATACAATGTTGCAAAAGCCATGGTATTTGTTTTCTGTCAAATTAACCTTTTTGTTTTTTGAAGGCCATGGGTAAAATTTTACTGTATTTATTTCGATGTTTTATTGCAGCTATAATGTTAGTTCTCAGCGTAACCGCTGAAAAAATATGGCTATTATTATAGAGAACGTTTTTATTTTGTTCCTAGAGTGTACATAGTTTTCAGTTTTCGGTTCTTGTTTATTTTACTTTCCTGAGTTTAAATACTACCCTTTGATATCTTTGTTTTGCAAATGCAAATACGTTCATTGTTATTGTTTTTTTAATTAGAAAAATGTGATAATTTATTTGATTAAATAAGAAAATGAATGCAACAAATTTAATGCAGAAAATGTAATTTGGCTTTTAATTTCCAATTTATTTTTATTTATTTATTTATTTTTCAGTTTTTATAGTACCTTGTCATGCCCTTATTTTACATTATATATTTATTTGTGTGTGTATATTTATGTATATATAGTATATGTAAATAATGAAAGAAATACAACTGAAAGCAAGAAAACGATAAATTCATTTGTCAAATACCAATATAAAATATGTTACAGCATCGAAAAATGTATCTGAAAACTCATTTGATGTTAAACTTAAAAATCTGGAGTGACTCCACTCGACTTTCCGAACATTGAGTAATTAACAGTTTTCTAGATAAAGTAAAGAAAGAGGAGTTGTTAAACAAACAAAAGAGAGAAAACCATAATAGAGTGTTTGAGTATTTTTCTCCATCTATTACACGATGTTTTATTTAACGCTACTGATAGATCATAATGATAAAGAATTTTTCGTTGTGTCCCTGTAAAAACCTATAAATGCTAAATTCACCAAAATGCTTATGGTTAGTGCAACAGTGATTTATAATACTCATATAAATTTTCAGCTCAATTCAATAAGGCGTTTAGATGCTATCGTACTTTTAAAAATTTAGTCCCATAGGCCATAATGATAAAGAATTTTTCTTTGTGTCCCTGTAAAAAAACTGTAAGTGCTAGATTCACCAAAGTCGATACAGTTAGTTCAACTGTGATCTATAACATGTGTACTAATTTTTTGCTCAGATTAATAAGGCGTTTAGGCGCTATCACACTTTTAAAAATTTGGCCCCATAGGCATAATGATAAAGAATTTTTCTTTGTGTCCCTGTAAAAAAACTATAAGTGCTAGATTCTCCAAAATCTATACAGATTGAGTATTTGTGACCTATAATATGTGTATAAATTTTTTGCTCAATTGAATAAGGCGTTTAGATGCTATCGCACTTTTAAGATTTTGCTCCAATAGGCATAATGATAAAGAATATTTTTTTGTGTCCCTGTAAAAAAACTATAAGTGCTAGATTCACCAAAATCTATAGGGTTCGTACTATGGTGACTTACAATATGCGTACCAACTTTCAGGTTAATTGAACAAAGCGTTTAGACGCTAGCGTGTTCACTCACAGACATACACACATACACACACACATACATATATCATCGTAAAAATAGTGAAAACGGACTCATGATACCTCAAAACGTTTAGAAACATCAAAATCTCGAATTCGGATTTTTGACATGATTACAATACTTTCCTCACTATAGTGTTCGGAAAGTAAAAATTATCCACGGGAGATAACACAGGCCGACATGTAAAATTTTGATTTTATGATTTTGGCTGATATTTATGTTTTTTGGTTTTCTGAAACCGAAAGTGAAGCCAGTTTGTCTCTATCACGTATAGATTTTTGTCAAAACAGGGTACAATTTCTTCCATTACTCTTCCACCAATATAATTGTACTAGAAGATCAGCCCGTGCAAAGCACGGTGGTAGTTTCGTTATAAAAATTTCTTTCAAATTTTTAAAAATCTCATTGAACACTTTCACGACCGCATGCTTTTGTCTTCTTGACAGTAAGGTCCACCTATGGGTGTTATTCTCCCAAGTTACAATATTTCATTACAAAACTTTCTAAGTTCACATTTATATTACAAATGGATATACATTATAATTATATTCTTCCCAATCAAATTATTTATAGCCATATTGTTGCGAGTTTGTAAATAATTGTATTCATTCTTGAAGAAATTCTTTCAAAGAGGCTTAGTAAATCGTTAGAATGTTAATTTTCGACATTTCTAGTTGTTTTAGCGTTAAAATAATGCATATTATATTATAAAAAGAATAAGAAAGCGTAATTTTCCCTTAAAAACGCATTAGAAATCTCCAATAAGGCAGGTAATGGATTTGGCACCAAATTTGGCGACTTTTTCCCTAATTGTGGATTTTTTTGGTGACCTTGGCGAGAAAATCCTTATTAGTGATATACCAAATATGAATGCTGAAATATGATTGGCTCAGGAGATACAGAAATTTCTGGAACATTCCACACTTTTCTACAGGGGTATATAAGGGCTGCGTTTTTCGCCAAGGCAGTCAGTTCAGTTCAGTCTGAAATCAGAGTCAGGCAGTTTCGCTAATGCTTGCATTGCATTTCAAGGAGTTCTAAGCCTCTTTGAATGAGTCTTGCTTTATGTGCTATTGCTATACAGTTAGTACTGTGGATTTACAGTTGACAGTTGTTAATTAAGCTGTGTTTACTGATTGAATTGAAGCTGATACTTAATTTACAGACCTGTATTTTTCCGGAACTTTCTGTGAATAAATTACTGAATTTTTGCAAGCCTCGCCTTTCATTCTCGGACAACTTACGAACCCCCGAGTACGCAACAATATTACATTTGACTGTACAAATTTGAATACTGGGTATATTCTTCAGAAATAAGTAACATAAAAACCCTGAAAGAAACGCCCACTGGTAGAGTTACAGATATAAAAAATGACGTGAATCTACGTCAGCGGTCGCAAAAGTGTTAAGATATATATAAAATACCGATAAAAGAAATATATATAAATATATGTATAAAATAAAGTTTAAGCATTTAACTATTAATTAAATAACTTCAAATGAAATGGGTTGTGAAAAAGTACTTAAGATGTTTAGCCGGAGCAAATCATGGTGGTAATTTTACAATTATAAATATTGTAAAAAAAAAACAATTATTGTGGATATATAAGAGTAAATAATTTCAAATAATTATAAAACTTCTCTGAAAACGACATTTCTTGTAAAAAAGTTTCTGCTGTTTCCAATCTGTCCTTGTGCGTCTGTTGGCTGAATATGAAATTTAATGTTATTTTGATTTCGTGATCGGGATAAGGCAACATATAGTTGTCCATGAGAGAAAACTGTTTCATCAAGATAAATTCCTACATGCTGAAATGTCTGACCTTGAGATTTGTTTATTGTCATTGCATAGGCAGGAATGACAGGAAATTGGCGACGTTTTAGGATGAATGGAAGAGTGACATCACTTGGACACAAATCAACTCGTGGCAAGAAAACTGTTTCACCATGATGACACTGAGATAAAATTTTCGCAGAAATGAAATTTTCTTGCATTTCAAGTATTGATAAGCGAGTCCCATTGCAAAGACCCTGATTTGGATTAAGATTTCTTAGCAACATGACTATTATACCTTTTTTTAAAATTAGCTGATGAGGTGGCATGCCAGAAGGAGTTTGCTCATGTAAAAACTCTGTTGGATAATTTAATATATCATTATTGTCTTCAGAAACAATAGAATCTACTCTGTAATACACATGTGGGTCTCCTTCAATTCTTGATATTATTTTCATGTTAATTTCCAGAGTTTTCCTATTTGTTGGAGCTAAAATAACTCTGTTTTCCAATTCTTCAACCTGCATGGTGGCTAATTGACTGTAAATTGCTTCGATGATGTTATTTTCAATCATGTGTTCAGGGATTTCTATGGAATCGGTGGGTAATTCGGGGATGCTAGGAAGAGTTCCTTCTCCTACATTTAAGAGCCAAATATTGTGTTGTTCTTGTCCGGCACTTCTCATGTTTGAGATGAGTGGAAGGTGGGTGAAGTATCTCCATAAAGGTGTAGATTTGATACAGGCTTCTATGATATTTGCTGTAGATTCTCTTGGCACAACTGGAAGTGTCTGTCTGAAGTCTCCTCCAATAACGATAACTTTCCCTCCGAAAGGCTTATCACTGCTCATGATTTCTTTCAGAAGGGAATCGATACATCGAAGACCATCTTTTGTCAGCATCGTTATTTCATCTATAACGATGAGCTGAGCTTTGCGAAGGTTTTCAGCTTCTGAAGTATTTGTCCTCATTGAGGAAACTGATGTGTCAAGAATAGGAATAGGTAACTTGAAACCGCTGTGAACTGTTCGCCCACCTTCGAGAAGTGTTGCTGCAACGCCAGTAGTTGCAAATGGAAGTGCTAGTTGTTCTTTTCCCCGAATATAGTGCAACAGGGTTGAGTACAAATAAGTTTTTCCTGAACCCCCAGGACCATCAATGAAAAAATACCTGTCCATTTTATTTATGTCTTCGATAGCTTTGATGATTTTTCTGAAGGCTTCTAACTGTTGTGGATTAAGCGATGCAATCTGAATTTCTGCCAGTTCTCTTTGTTCGACTGGGTTGTAAAGCTGTATTTCAATAGGATTTCCTATTGGCATTGGAAGTTCAA
This sequence comes from Salticus scenicus, assembly GCA_963930645.1. Classification (NCBI taxonomy): domain Eukaryota; kingdom Metazoa; phylum Arthropoda; class Arachnida; order Araneae; family Salticidae; genus Salticus; species Salticus scenicus. The sequence continues at coordinate 323,995,739 of OZ005651.1, read as the reverse complement.
AAGATTCGCATGTCATTCCGTGTTGCTTGAGAGTTGCATTAATATCATGTAGAGCCAGATTAAAAGAACTTTCATTTTTGTTACACTGAAAATCCATAGCCATATCAGAACAATAATTATTCCATAGTTCAAGTGCGTTAGTAGGATTGCATAAAATCAGTATGAAGGCAAAAGTCTGTCTCAGTTGTTTTGGCATCTGGTAAACAGCAGCTTCCCTCAAACAGTGATTCCATTCTTCATCAGAATCAAGTAAATGTCTGTGAAATGCTGCTTCTTTGAAGGTATCATAAACAATACCATCAACAGCTTTTAAAAATTCAAAACTTGTAGCACCGGGTACGTGAAGAAGCAACATCCGTAGATAGAATCGTTCTTCTTCTTTAGCACTAACAACATACATTCTTGGCACTATCTTATTTCCACCTCTTTGTCTTTTTTGCCATTTGTTCTTTTTGTATGCGTAACTGTAGGGAATATCTGAATACAATATTGTTTCAGTATCCGGGTTGGTTTGATTTAATTCGAACCATGCCTCAAGTTTAGTTTTCCCTGTTCTTGCAGCCTGTAAGGCTTCTTCTTCTTCACCTTCTGTAAAGATTATGCGCTGCTGATTTGGCAGGTGTACTGGCAATCTCATAACTGCATGTGACCTGTCATGCATTTTAAACTGGAGCAATCGCCACATGGCTTCTGGTGCACTGACATACCTCGCATGAATGTAATTTGCAATTTCATTGTTTTGAATCTCCCCAGCACTGACAATTATATTCGCACAGTCAAAACCTTTATAGATGTATTTGTAAATATATTTCACTGCTCTCATAGATGTACAAACTTCGACATTAATATGTGCATCATATTTCAGAAGCAGATAGGCATTGTAAGGAACAACGAATCTGTTGTCCATTGTGGTTCCACGTACAACAACTGTAGAATTCATGCATCTCTTATACTTAGGATAGCCATCAGCACTCAATAAAGTTTCTGTTTGAAAATCTTTTGGGAAACCTTTTCTACACTTTCTAGCTTCCATGCAAGGAGCTCGAGGATTGTTTGAACCGCAAGGGCCATGAATCATACAGCGCGTGACGATTTCATGCAGGCGTCGATTTAAACCAGGATCAGGAATCTCAGCACTAATTAAACGATCAATATGTTCTACCGATGAAAATTTATCTTCTGCACGCAAGACAATTAAAATATGGACATGTGGAAGACCTCTCTTTTGAAATTCTATTGTGTAAACATGAGCCGTTGAAATTCCTAAAACACCATGCACTATCAAATCTTCAAGAATGGATTTTAGCTTTAAGTTATAAACTCGTGAAACCAAATCAGGACGGTCACTTGGCTCTTCACCTTTTCTCAAATTTTCTGTAATTTCACTTAGAAGGCTTACTTAGGATTGCTGTGAAAGTTATGAAAAGATCTGTCGGGCCAAATTTTGCAAATATTGACATAGCATCAGCACACCTCTCACGCATGTTTCTTGGTGATCCTTCAAATGATGAGGGAATAATGACTGGAATCCCAGCTGCTTGTGCATTATTGACTCTATTTTCAATGTGATCTGCTAGTCCTTGGCAGAATTCTGTTCGCAGCTTCTGCTGGTGTGTTTTAATGTAGTTCAAATTATTGGCTTCAACTTGCAAGTAAGAATCCACTATGAACTGCTGTGTCAGTCGTCCCGCACTAATAACTGGATTGAAGTGTTCTCTTATGGCCAACAAAGCTGCTTTGTACTGCAGCATAGTAACATTATTTCTCGTTCTATTTGTCTGTGCACCCTCATAAGCCTCGCAAGTCCAGTTAGGTTGCCAACCTGGTTCGCCATACGGGAATAAAATGGGATAAACCATTGGGTCCAAGTTAGGGCTGAGAATGTTGATATTGACAAACTGCTGTCCTGGATTTTCTGGGTTTACTGGATAAATTCTAATGTCTCTGTCAAAAGGAGGCTCACCATGATCATTAACAAAAACCATTGCAATTTCATTTGCTGTAGGTGCATTATACCTTCTCTGATCAGTATGACGATCTCGTCGAAATACCAGATTCACTATGGGAATATCTTGTCCTGCTTCATTCGCTTCATCGATCGCTTGAGCTTCAACGTCCCTTAGCATACGGTAAGTGTGACAAAATCGATTTGTCATTCTGAATAGCCTGTCCAACTGGTCCAGAAGACGGGGAATGCATTGTTGATTAGCAGGATTAAGAACTCTGCATTCTGTTGCCTGAGTGCTATCTATGACATACAGTTGGGCATACTGTCGAGATTGTTCACTGCGTGGTTCTAGATGGCTGGTCCTGTGACATATTTGACCATGAACTTTAAACACGTAAGGTCCTCTTCCACTGAAATTTAATACTTTGGCCCCCATTGATGCAAAAGATAAAGCACTGTTATAAGAGCGAATGTTATCTCTAAAATTCTTGTAATCAGGGTTCTCATGATTCATCAACAAATCTTGAAGAACTGGTGGAAAAATCAACTGATTTCCTTGAGAATCCGTTGGTTTAATCAAAGAAACTGTCCCTTTCCGGCAACAACTGCTGAATTTTTTGTCTAGAGGTCGTTCAGCGGCAAAATTCTTCGAACCACAGAATTCACAAACATCGATCATTGGTCCACAGTAATGTAATTCATCATTCTCATTGGTAAATACTTCTTGAACTCTACGACTATTTCTTTCATTTCTTTGATCATGGGATTCAACATCAGCTTGCCTTCGCATTTGTGCTGCAAACTCAGATTCTCGTTTCCTCCGTCGCCTTTGAATATCAGCATTATTTTGTCGAATTCTTGCCAATGACTCTGGACTTTGTCTTTGTAACCATCTTCTTTTCCTCTCATTTTCCAAACGACGCCGTTTTTCAATGAGTGTTTCAGACAGATCCATTCGGAAAAAAATTAAAATCTCACATTAAAAAAAAAAAATGTTCAGTTTTGAAAGATTTTTCTAATGATGTAAGGTTTATGTAGATTAATTTAGAAGAAATACACAGCATTACTTTAAAAAGAAAATCGCTGCCAAAAGTTGAAAACTGATCATTTCATTTTATTTATTTCTCACTTCAATCAATTCATTTGCTAGTAAGACCGTGCGAAAATTTCACGCTCTATTTATCTCTTCGACAACTTTAAAATTTAGAATTATTATTATTATTATTTAATAGATGTCATTTTCTCATATGCATGAGCTAATTTAATATTTTAATATTTTTATTTATTTATTTTATTTTTATTTATTTATTTTATTTTTATTTATTTATTTATTTATTTTGTCCGTAAAAGCATATTCAATTTTATGCTGGAAAAAAAAAAAAAAAAAAAAAATGAAGCTTGATAAAAATAATTAAAGGCTTTAAATATGTTTCTACAAATATTTTAAGAGTTTTAAGGCTTTAATATGTTTCTGAAATATTTTAAGAGTTTTTTTTTTAAATAAAACGGTCAAAGAGTCATTCATTCGGGATTAAAGAGTCATCCACTTGGAATTTGTATTTTCTGAATGGCAACCGTTTTGGTTTGTTTTTATCAGGAATTGTGTTGTTTATAATAGCCAGTGATCCGTTATATGTAATTTATATACCTTTAAACATTCCAATTGAATAGTTTTTCAAGGTATTAAAGGAAATAAGAATAGGTGTGATAAAAAATATATTATATGTATGTTTTCGTAAGTTGAGCAAACAGAAAAAAAATAAAACAAATAATAATAATAATAATGGCTTCCAAAAGTTTCAGTTTTGAAGCGGTACTAACCGGATTCGTTCATGACAGATGACAGATGAGGATCATTATATATATTAATAATAAGTTTTATAGTATTTCTCCATGATTAATTAATCATAGAGGCCTATTGTTGAAATTGTGAAGCCCTAGTGCGACTTAAAACCATATCAACCAACCAACAAACCGATTGTTATGTTGGTATATATGTTACCGCTAAAGTGCAGAAATCAGTTAATCTGCAGACTAGCTAGGTAATCTGCACATTAACTAGGGCGATCCGTTAAAGTGAGGAAAATTGTTTCATTTCTCAAATTACCTAGGTAATCTGCGAATTACCTAGATAATCTGCACATTACCTACTAGACACTCGTTAAAGTGAAAATGAGATCTTTGGTGTTGTAATTTTACAGCACGCTGTGTTGTATTTGTTTTTTTCATTCGGGGGGGGGGGAATAGTTTCCTTTCCTTTCTTTCTTTCCTTTTAATTTTTATGTCTTTTAAAGTTATATTTGTTTTAATTTTTTTACTTATTTGATCTTTTTTATTCTGTCAATATAAGTTTGAAGATGTTATGCATTTTTAATATGAAATATAATAACTTTAATAGCTTTCAATAAATTCTATTTTATAAATGAATGTTAGAATTGTAATACAGTAATGATTTCATTTCAAAATAAAAATATTTAACCATTTAAATTAAAAAAAAAAAAAAAAAAAAAAAAGTGTTATTAACTTACATTGCTATTACTATTTTTTTTAAAAAAGTTATGCACCAATTTTTACTTCGATAAAGAAATATTAAATTAGACAATTCAGAAGCATTATTTCAGAAGTACTTCAAATAATTAAAACTGCTTTAATAATTTTTAGACCGCAGGAAAATTAAAATGACTGTTTTCCAAAGCTTTATTAAACTATATTTTGCAGCATACATATTACAACAACAAGAACAAGTTTAGCAAATATATTAATTTTACAATAAAAAAAAAAAAAAAAAAAAAAAAACTTTATTAACACATTTTATGTGATAAACTACAACGAAATTATCTGAAAAAGCGAACAAAATAAAAATAAAAATGTAATCATGATATATAAAATATATAAAGGAAACTTGAAATTGAAAGAAACAACAACAAAATGTAATGAAATGCTAAAAAATGCATAAAAATTTCATATTAAGTATTTATTAAAGAAAGCCATAATATTGAATGCCATATTTTTCAGAGTTAAAAATTAAAACTTTTTTTTCAGTAATTAATAGTAATTTAAATCAATTTTTAAATAAATTAGTTTTAAAAAGTTGTGTTTTAATAGTTTTATTTCGGGAGGAAATATTTACTGTGTTGTAAATTTTAATATTCATAATTCAAAATAAAGTTTCAGGAGATAGAGCGTTTAGATTAAGATTAGATTTCAATAAAAAATGCAGTGCAGACCCTTATCAAACTTATATTGACAGAATTAAAAAACAGAAGAAATAAAATCAAAATTAAAACAATTATAACTTACTTGTTACTTTAAGTTTTGTGTTGGTCATGATAAGAAACCTATAATAACCATGTCTTCGATGCTCCAAGTTTTGCGTTTACCAATTATCATAGCGGGAGCGGAGCGGAAAGGATGAAAGTTTTGGTTTGTGTTTGAAGGTCATTCGCTTATCTGTATCACATGACTGTTTGACGTCATAGTGAATGTAAAAAAACTAAGGCTCGAAACAAACATCTGAACTTTAACGACACAGAAGCCGCTAATCTGCAGATTACCTAGTTAAAATGAGGAAAACTCTTGATTCCACACTTTAACGGGTCATTTTAGTTAATCTGCAGACTAGCTAGGTAATCTGCACATTAACGGATTTTGAGCTTTAACGGTAACATATATAAGAAATCGTGTCGGTAAACACCCTGTATTGACAAAAATCAATACGTGATAGAGAAAAATGGGCTGCATTTTCGGTTTCAGCATATCAAAAAACATAAAGGTCAGCTGAAATCATCAAGTCAAATTTTGTAAACTTCATTTTTGTATGCCTGTGTAATTAAACATATTATCTGATTGAATAATAGACAAATGAGAGAAGGCACATAGAAATCAGAAATAATAATTGATTAACCAATCAAATTAAAAATTACTAAATTTGTCTGATATTTTGTAATGTTGTTTTTTGTCAATAAAGGTTTATTTGTGTATAGCTTTGAATTCTTTTTCCTATTTATTTGTAACACAGTTTTATTTTGTTTGATATCTTAATAAAAACAAATGTACAGAGAGTAATTAACAAATGCTTTTGCCAATATTCATACTTGTAGTTTAAAAAAAAAAAAAAAAAAAAAAAAATATATATATATATATATATATATATATATATAATACTGACCAAATTGGCTTTTGTGTGTTGTGGCAATTTTTTCATCTGTATATTTTTCGTCTAATTAGGGACTATCTATCATACTAATGAATGTATCTGTGCGAAGGGCAATATATATATGAAGGATAAAATTTATAAACAAAATTCTTTCCTTTTTAATATTATAGTTGAATATAAAACTTTATTCTATGTTTTCCTTTTTCAAAGAAAATTCCAAATTTCAGTCACGATACAAAATATTTAGATTATGAATATAAATATTTTGAAATCAATATACTATTTTATTTCTTAAATTTCAATTTTTTTGCTGATATTTTTTTCAATTAAAGTATTTTTAGGTTTTAGAGTTGGAAAAAGTCTGTTCTATGGCCGTGCACATAGAAAGTATTTTAGTATGATAGCGGTTGTGATTTAGGTCTTGTTAATATTAAACCGTAACTTAGCTTTGTTTCTTATTATGTTCAAAAATAAGAATATTAAAAAAATTAACATGTCAATATTATTTATTATTATTATTATTATTTGTAATTGAAGTATTTGTAACTTTCAATGCTTCTCCTCTTTTTTACTTTCTCTTACCCATAAGATAGAGAAAGTATTGTTTTTGGGTCAAATTTTCGAACGCGAGATTTTGTTATATTTACACGTTTTGAGGTCCCCTGAATACGAAAATCGTGTTTTTAGCAAATGGTCTGTGTGTCTGTCTGTTATCAGCATATCTCAAAAACAAATTATGGCAGAAAGTTCAAACTTGGTATTCTAAATGTGTATCATATAGGGATGCTACAGTAAGCTTTTCGTTAAGATCAAGCAAATGGTTCGTGTACAGGGACAATCAAGAGAATTCTAATACATTACGTCTATGGGGGAAATTGCAGGTAAGTAGAGTTTAACGTCTATAGACTGCACTAAACCAAATGAAACGAATATATATATATATTATAATAGAGATAGTCAACTGGGAAAAAAAAATTGTGTATGTAGGAGCCTCGCATCCCCCACTGAAGGGGGGGGGGGGAGTCCCCCGTCGAGGGGAGTAAATTTTCATGATGGATATATTTCAAATGAGCTCGCCAATACCTTTAAAACGAATGGTTGAACCATCGATCTGCGATAATTCAAAACAAAGTTATCGATTTTTTTTTTTTTTTTACTTTTAACGAAAAAAAAAAAAAAGCTTATACCTCTACTGATTTGTGTACAGGGACCCCCTAAAATATTTCAAAGCATTGCGTTCTATGACAGGCATTTCTATAAACCCTATTTTCATACCCTTACTGTACAAAAATCTTAATGAAATTGAAATATGTTATACAAGTTCACTATCGGATGTTCCCTGTTAAATATGGAGTTTACACCTCTACTAATTTGTATACAGGGACCCCCTAAAATATTTCAAAGCATTGTGTTCTATGAGAGGCATTTTTATAAACCATATTTCCATACCCTTACTGTACACAAATCTTAATGAAATTGAAATATGTTATACAAGTTTACTATCGGATGTTTCCTGTATAAAATGGAGTAAATACCACCACTGGGAGGGGGGGGGGGAGTCCACCCTCGAGGGGAGTAAATTTTCATGATGGGTATCTTTCAAAAGAGCTCGTCAATACCTTTAAAACGAATGGTTGAACCATCGATTTGTGATAATTTAAAACAAAGTTATCGATTTTTTTCACTTTTAACGAAAAAAAAAAAATTAAAATCTTTTTTTTTTTTTTTTTTTTTTTTTAATTGAGAATAAAATGGACTTTTTTGGATATTTAGTGTCATACTACTTCTCTAATATGGAAATCGTCTGCATTATTATAAAAGATAATTTTTTTAAATAATAATTTTAATAAATTATTTTTAAAAAATAGAATTATTTTTTAATAACCGAATTAAATTCTATATAAATGTAGGTGCGTTAATGAAACGGGTGGTTGAGGGGGGCGGTAGCCCCCCTCACACAGAATTAATTATCATACAAAACTCTTCCGAAGCCTAACTTGAATTGTTTAACATAGGTTTACATAATATCGTTATCTTAGCTCTTAATCTGTAACCTATATTTATAGTATTAATGTTCAGGGTAAGAGAAAGTCGTGTGAGTGACACACCAGATTTTTTTTTTTTTTCTTTTTTTTCAACATTCCGTTACTTTTATTTATTTATTTATTTATTTTTTTATTTATTTGTAGAATGCTTTGAAACTGATATATGTTATTCAAGGTAGCTATGGCACGTATTCTATTAAAAATGATATAAATAACGCAAATCTCCGGCAAAATAATAATAATAACAATACAAAAGCATAAAATTCTAACGGAATAATTATCTTATTTTCATTTTGTGTCCATTTCAAATTATGGATATTAATTTTTATTAAATTTTTTATTATAGTATAGTGTTGTAATTATGACGTCCCAACCTAAAACAGAGAATCTGAAACCTGTATTGCATTTGCTGTAAAATTAAAGCTATTATAATTAAAGCTATTATAATTCGTATTCAT